>CM062295.1:61017815-61020315 GCA_031216915.1 Pictodentalium vernedei | reverse complement strand
ATTTGTAACGTCACTGCTTTCTAATTTTCTAATTGGCTAACAATTTTCAAATTTTCTCATTGGTCAAAAATGACCAAACTAAAATATGTGAACGTTTTACACAACGTGAAGACCACTGTTTTCCGCTATTCTACGCGTCCTATTTTTACCAGTAAAGCAAACAAGCACTACTCAATTTCCTGGGGTTTCCACGGGAGCCACGGGGAGAACATTTTGATTTTGAAATCCACACTGAGATATATGCTATATCGTAAGTCATCGAGTAAAAGTTTGCATAGCTTCGCATAATGGAAGACAGGCGAAATTGACCCTTTACCTAACATGAAAAGCAGACGACACTTGCAAAAAAAATTCTTGAATAACTAAATTTTTTCATTTTTTGTCTCAAAAACATAGGGTCATAACCTATGTTTTTGAGACAAAAAATGAAAATATTTTGAAAATTATTTGGCGATTTTTGAGAATAGCGCTGGCCGGTTTTGGCCGTTACGTTGGGTAAAGGGTAATAAAACCACATCAGTTAATACAAAATACCTGAGGTTAATAAAATGACTGAGCAAAATAGTCGCGACCGGCTCCATTCCATAAATACTGAATGGGATATTTTGATTATTATCTTAGGCCCGCCATGGAAACGCCTCATTCCGCCTTGATCGACATATACTACAGTTAAAACTAGAAGTCCTGTCATGAAATGTGCACAAATAGCACGTTGATATGCGCGTTAATGTGCGCGTTATGGCCCAATTAAAGCTATCATATTCTGTACATATGGCCTGTTCACAGCCAATGTTTCAGCCAATGGACCTCCGGGTAACCGGAGATCCATTGGCAGAAACATTGCATGTGTTTGCGATGAGTAATCCGGAGAACCTGCCGTGCTTTGGATGCCATTTGATATGGCAATTGCGCGCAATTCCAACGCGCAATTAAGCCTAGATAAGCGCACTATTCGTGACAGGACTTCTAGTTTTAACTGTACTCAAAGTTTGCTAAGCACCAAATATTTGACACATGATTGTGAAATTTGCTTGTGACGTATTTGTTATATTTTTGGTGGATATGGTTGAGCAATGTATTGAGATGGTCCCCCAGTGTTTACATTAGCTCTCTTGACAGGCAGACTTTTCGTGACAGTCATGGAAAGAATGTACCCCTTGATTTCCATGGTGTTTTCGTGTACTGTCTACATGTACATGACATGTGTAGTGCATACAATCTTCATTTCAACACAAACCCTTGTGATTTAATGACGGAATATGGCAAATGCAAATGTAAGAAGGCATTTGTCCCGAAGCAGAAATGTGGCGGGCTGTAGGGATGGTGGAGCAAGGGGCTATCCATCGTCATGTTGGTGAAGCCCTTGGTTTTTCATCATTCAGGCCCATAGGAACCACTTTGCCACAGCAACCCAGCTTCGCAGTGACTTTCAAAATGCATCCGGGGTAAATAATTCGACGCAGACTATCCGGGTAAGGTTGCACGAAGGATGTCTCAGATCGAGAAGATAATGCATTCGCATTCCGCTGGCTGTCCCAGAACCACCTCCAGGCACGAAGTGAATAGGTCATGGACCACTTTGGATGGACCAGAGAAGATTGACAACTTGTCCTTTTTACAGACGAGTCAAGGTACTGCCTAGACCAGACAGATAGGCGGTCTGGGGTATGGAGAAGACCCGGAGAGTAATTCCATGCAGCCAACATTGCTGAGCATGACCGCTATGGTGGAGGGTAAATCATGGTCTGGGGCGGCATCAGCAGGGATGGGCGTACATATCTTTGTGTCCTTGAACGTGGTACATTGACTGCACAGCGGTATATTGATGAGATCCTGAATGTCCACATCAGATTTTATGCATGTGCAGTGGGTGATAGATTCATTCTGATGGACGATAATGCCCGTCCTCGTGTTGCCCATGATTTCGTGGAGTACCGACAGAGGAAGAAAACTGAGCGTATGGACTGGCCAGCAAGATCCCCAGACCTCACTCCAATCGAACATGTCTGGAATGAGTTGCACCTTGCAATTTCAGCCTGTCCAGTCCAGCCAAGAAGTCTCCAGGAGCTTGGTGCCATGCTGAACCAAGAATGGAATAACATCCCACAAAGGACCATCTGGAACCTGATTGGGAGCATGAGAAGGCGTTGTCAAGCTGTAATTTAACCGTGCCTAACATGGGCAAGCAAGATTAAGGGCCTTGCCCAAGGACACAATGCAGCTACTCCTGGCGGGGATCGAACCGTGGATTACTCGGTTTGAAGTTCAATGCCGTAACCACAAAACCAACATGCTCCCTTTTAACCATTTACCCAACGCAAAAAACGGCCAACGGCCAAAATCGACCAGCGCTTCTCTAAAAAATCGACAATTAATTTTCATTATTTTTTTCATTTTTTTTTTGTCTCAAAAAAAATAAGTTATGACCCCTCATTGGAACGAGCTCAATGAACTCGTTCCAATGAGGGGTCATAACCTATGTCTTTGAGACAAAAAATTA
>CM062295.1:60566667-61017715 GCA_031216915.1 Pictodentalium vernedei | reverse complement strand
ATTGGCTTTTGTCAATAATCATGCATGCTGTTTCACGCAGACCTTTGTTTAATATTTAGCTTTACGCACACACACAATTATACAGAGGGAGGTCTATAGTAGCAATCTCGAGCTAAGGCCCAGCGTATCTTATTTTGCAGCAGGTCAAGTGCCGGGTAAGTATATAAAATATACCCATAGTAGCTTGGTGTACCAAATGTTCACCACTCGTGGTGATGTAGTGTTAAACGCGCGCATTTTGGGGTGCGGTTACCACCACTTCACCATGAGTGGTGAACATTTGGTACGCCATGTTACTTTGGGTATATTTTATTTATACCATGATCGTCAGATTATAAAGAGTTCAAATGTATGTCAGACATACACACATGCTAATCTGTTTTTGGTTACCTGAGCACCGGTGGGCAATACTTCCGCTGTCAATTTTATCACCGAAACGAAATGGAAAAACAAACGCGGAAATCACGGGCCATTTTTCATTTTAATATAGAGGATATTCACGAAAATTTGATGAATACCGAAAATATCTCGTGAGTGGCTACAAGAAATATGAGGATCTTCACTCGCGACATCAAATTTTCGCGAATTTTCTTTTTATTTAATGCTCTACGACTACAAACTCTCCAATCTGTGGCCTTTATTTGCCATTAAGGCGCAAAATTTATGTGCCGAACCGGCGTCCATACAAAAATTACAACAACCAAACTCCAACCATTGGAATGTGTGAATATCCGCACAAAAAGTAGTCCCGTCTTATTTCTCCCCTAACTTTACGATTTACCAAGGCTGGCGAATTGAAATAATCGCAATGTGTTTCGAAGAAATAGAACAATAACAAAAAACACCACTTTCTTATTTTCAATAACAAGACACGTCATTTTATTTTTTTTGAACTCAATGCACTGAAGACGTGTGAAGTTGAACTGAAGAAATTTGAAAGTGATTTCGGCTTTTCGCTGGAAGGTGAATGAGAAAGTCAAACTTTGAAACCGCTGATTTAATGAATTGATTTAAACACTGTCACTATCAATTATTCGAATTCGTTTGTATTTGGGACTCTGGAATTCATTACTGATGTGCTGACTCGTTTAAAGTACATGTGATTCGTCATCCGAACCTACGATGAAATATCGATTTCTAAATATCATTTTGATATTTCGTTTTGCCGACCGACAGGGGAATATGACTTAATTTTTCAGCGTGAATTGATGCCTGAGCATTAAATAAAACATACTATTTCGTGTTATGGATGCTTTATTCACACGAGATAATGCATGTTTGTTAATTTTGGTGTCTTATGGGGTAGACTCATTTAAAAACGTAAGAAATAATTTCCACTTCCAGTTTGCTCTTCGCGAGGCGACGTGCGATAAATTTTGACATATTTGCATTCAGGTCGAAGTCAAAAAGGTCAACGTGGATGTAAGTCCATTGTAGGTGTAAATGTTAACTACTGAAATCCCATTCCTGTCGTGTTTACTACGGTTGGTGTGCAAAGCTAAAATTTACTTTTCTCATATAGTAGAATGGATAATCAAAGTATAAAACAAGTTTGGAAACCGATACAAATACAAATCCCAACAACTGACATCTATTCCAATTAGACCTACAGTTAAAACCAGAAGTCCTGTCACGAACTGCGCGCTTATCTAGGCTTAATTGCGCGTAAGAATTTCGCGGAATTGCCATATCGAATGTCGTCCAAAGCACGACAGGTTCTCCTGGTTGCTCATAGCAAACACAGGCAATGTTTCTGCCAATGGACCTCCGGGTTACCCGGAGGTCCATTGGCTGAAACATTGCTTGTGCACAGCCCATATGTACAGAATTTGATAGCCTTTCTGTGGTCATAACGCGTAGAATAACGCGCAGATCAACGTGCTATTTGTACGCATTTCATGACAGGACTTCTAGTTTTAATCGTATATCATTCTTCCAAGGCACGCTTTCGTGTTGCAGTTGGACTATTTGATCAGTGTGCTGAACTCCAGTCATCTTCGGGATGTGCTTGCAAACTCTGGGGGTACGCGTGTATATTCAATGATTTGTGGCATAACACTCGCATTCAGTTCCTCTTATGTCAAATCCAGAGGCGGAGGAAGCTCAATAAAAGTGGAGGGGCACAAATTTTAAAGGCTACTATGGTTCGAGCCAGTGTGATAAAAGTTACAATCGTATATCGGTATACATGTCCCGTGACAGACTATAGTATCTCATTTAGACGAGGACGTCACGTTGTGGTCACTGTCCTGTTTTCTTCCACAAAAATCATCTTCCAACCCAAAGAATGGCTTTCGGGTTGGAAGATGGTTGAAGTTAGTAGAAGAAACGGACCGCAGCGACCCAAAGTGGAATTATTTGGCCAAATGTTGTTTGTATTTACAAATAATATATTACCAGAATGTTCGTATACTGACGTGTTTGTTTGCGCCCATTTACCTTATTGTGAAACTGCTCAGCAGGTCTTTGTAAAAAAATGGAGGGGCACGTGTCCCCTGTGCCTCCCTGTTTTCGCCGCTTCTGGTCTAATCTAAAATACTCTCACAGCTAAAACCGACTGGGTGATTTAATAACAGCTGGTTTGAACGAATTGGCTTTGGTTTGGGGGGGGGGGGGGGGGGTCGCGGCTGGCTTTGGCGGATAGACGTGGCTGTTTCGGGGTCTGCGTAGAAATATCCGATCACAACCGTCAGTAATATAGGCCTTATTTGAAATATCCTATAACCAGAGTACGTCGTGAGAACCCCGAGATGTGTTTGGGGGGGGGGGGGGGGGGGGTACAGTCTAAAATGTTTTTTGTTTTACAAATATGAAAAGGACCCTCTACCAACGGCATGGTGAGTGTCTTCTAAAGTGTTGCCCAAGTAGCTGTAAACGATTGAATAAACTTGACTAAGATGTGATCATGACAACCAGGAATGAACACTAGAGTGGTGATTAACACCCCCACCCCACCCCACCCCACCCCACCCCACCCCACCCCCACCACCAACACCATCATTCGTAAACAAAGCGATAACCATGATTAAAAGATATAAATAAATTTATTTCATACTGAAGAGGAAATCATTATGAATCGCAAAGTCCTAAATTTAAAAGATGCCACAAAGATTAATTATACTACTCAAAGTTTGCTAAGCACCAAGTATATCCAACTACCTGTTTTACTTTTTAGTTGAAATATTGTTATGAAAAATGTATATATTTTTTATTCAATTATATCTTTAATGATTTAAGTACAGAAATTATGATTTTATTTGTGCTTGACATTATATTTTAGCTTTTGAATACGATAACCATGGAAAATGGATATTATTGTTAAAGGAGGAAATTTGTCAAATTTGCTAAAAAGTTGACGGAGCGAACTGATATGGGTTCAGTATCGAGTATGAGACCCATTATTGTTAATTACAGCCTGACAACGCATTCTCATGCTCCTAATCAGGTTCCAGATGATTTGTGGGATGTTGTTCCATTCTTGGACCAGTATGGCACCAAGCTCCTGGACACTTCGTGGTTGGACTGGACGGACTGAAACTGCAAACTGCAACTCAGACATGCTCGATTGAATTGAGGTCAGAGGATCTTGCTGGCCAGTCCATACGCCCAATCCCATCCCTCTGGCGGTACTCCCGGACAGCATGGGCAACATGAGGATTGGCATTATCGTCCATCAGAATGAATCTATCACCCACTGCACCTGCATACAATCTGACGTGGGCATCCAGGATCTCATCAATATATCGCTGTGCAGTCAATGTACCACGGTCAAGGAGAGCGAGCTCTGTGCATCAAACCCAGCTGATGCTGCCCCAGACCATTATTGACCCTCGACCATAGCGGTCATGCTCAGCAATGTTGGCTGCATGGAATCGCTCTCCTGGTCTTCTACATACCCTAGAACGCCTATCTGTGTTGTCTAGGCAGTACCTTGACTCATCTGTAAAAAGGACAAGTCGCCAATTTTCTCTGGTCCATCCAATATGATCCGTGGCCCATTCATATCGTGCCTGGTGGTGGTTCTGTAACAGCTGAATGCGAATGCATGGTCTTCTCGATCGGAGACCCCTTTCGTGCAGCCTTGCCCGGATAGTCTGCGTCGAAACATTTACCCCCGATGCATTCTGAAGGTCACTGCGAAGCTGGGCTGCTGTGTCAAAGCGGTTCCTACGGGCCTGAATGATCAAAACCGGTATTCAGCTGCAGATGTTGTCCTGTCTCTGCCAACACATTGTCGTCTGACTGGTGTGCCATACTGCTGAAATCTTGCCCAGGCTCTGGTGATCACCGTATGGTGCACACAAGGGCTTCACCAACCTGACGATGGGATAGTCCCTTGTTCCCCCATCCCTACAGCCCGCCACATTTCTGCTTCAGACAAATGTCTTCTTACATTTGCATTCGCCATATTCAATCAATCATTAAATTACAAAGGTTTGTGTTGAAATGAAGACTGAATAACTACACATCTCATGTACACGAAAACATCATGAAAATCAAAGGGTACATGCTTTCCATGACTGTCACTAAACGTCTGCCTGTCAAGAGAACTACACGCTAAAAACCAAAGTGTTAAACACTACACTTGAAGTGCTGTATTTAACACTTACTAAGTGCTGAACTAGCACTTTGTTCAAGTGTAGATATCCCAGAACTTGACAGGTGTTACAATAATACCACTTGACAAGTGTAATGTCGCGACACTTAAAATGAAACAACGCAGATGACGCGGATCAGGCTCGAACTCTCGAGCCTGATCCGCGTCATCTGCGTTGTGTCCTTTTTATTATGTATCCATGAAGCGCAAATCAATGGGAAGTGCCATCCATTCAAGTTTCAGATGTCTGACGATTGTAATGTCTAAGTGCTTAAAGCATTGCACTTTGGGTGTTAAAAATCAAACCCTAAGAGTTAGAATGGGTTTAACACCTTGAAAGTGTCAGTTTTAACACTTTAGTTTTTAGTGTGTAGTGTTAACACTAGGGTCCATCTCAATACATTCCTCAATAATATCCACAAAAAATATCGCAAATGTGTCACAAGAAAATTTCACAATGATGTGTCAAATGTGTGGTGCTTAGCAAACTTTGAGTAGTATATAACTAGGAAGATAGGCCTGAACCGTCTCGTAAATACCTGACTGACAAATGAATCTGGCACCTGTTTGAAGATAATTCAACAAAGCGACTGGATAAAGTTGGCCTTCTATTATTTTGTTCGCTTGGTTTCAAGGATTTCCTGCCTTCAGACCATAATTAGATAGCTCTCGATACACAAGTTTTATGGCAATGCCCAAAAAATTCTGACAGGTTACGTGGACCCGTATGTGTAGGTCCTACACTGTCAAAAGTATGTAGGACGAATATTGTATCTGGTATAAAATTTGGACTCTCTGTCTGTCTGTCTGTCTGTCTGTCTGTCTGTCTGTCTGTCTGTCTGTCTGTCTGTCTGTCTGTCTGTCTGTCTGTCTGTCTGTCTGTCTGTCTGTCTCTTTCTCTCTCTGTGTCTCTCTCTCTGTCTGTCTGTCTCTCTCTCTCTCTCTCTCTGCCTCTTTCTGTCTCTCTCTGTCTCTCTCTCCGAAATGAGAAAACAATTCAACGTTTACAGCTAAATTATCTCTCAATGAGAAGATTCCCCCGTGGAAACACTGTGTGGGAACACAGGGATATTGAGCATGAACAAGTAATGTTTTACCGCTAAAATAGAGAATTCATAACAGTTTGATACTATTATTCAATTCATAACAGTTTGATATTATTATTCAATTCATAACAGTTTGATATTATTATTCATTATTCAATTTATTGTTATTATTGCAATTATTTATTTACATTTCGTCGCTTGAGTGCGGAACACAGAACATTCTAGCGCTCAAGAGACGATCTAACGCCAATTTCAGCATAGGTATGGTACTACATTAACAAAATACTGGTACATTGCACGAAGAACAGTCGGTCAGTATCGAAGAGCTGTTGGGACGTCAAGAATCCCATTCGACCACTATTTCTTTGACCAGACAACCAACGGCAGTCCACGATCGAACGCGTGACTAACCACATTACCCCGCTCCCCACCCCTCCCCGCCCATTGGTTTGTTTCGCGAGAATAACCGTGTAAAAAACAGCCTATTAATTTATGAATATATATTTCTTTCTATTCTCTTCCCCATACGTCGACGTTACAAAATTAAACTTTTTTAGTCTCTAAAATTAAATTATTACCCTAGAAGCTTTGTTCATTTTCTCTGGTTGTTGTTCCTTCACGCTATCCATTTTAAACTGTCGAGAAGTCAATAGGAAGCCAACGCAGGGTTCTGTTAACACAACTTAAAATTTCTGCTACGGTCACTTCAATATTTATAAACTATAACTAACATTATATACAAAGTGAAATTAATATTATTGCACACGGATGAATTGGACGAATTGCGTTTTTGCATTTTTTACAGCAAGTTCAATAATAATACAGGCAAGCAAGCAGTTGAAAAAAAAACGCTTTGCTCTTTCGAGTTAATCATAATTATTAAGCAAATAAGAATACTTGAACGTAACAGATTCTATTGGTTTATTATAATTTGGTAGGATTTGTTAATTGGTTGTTTCCAACGGAAGAACTTGTTACTTAAAGTAAGGGATTGGTATCGAGGGAATTTGGTGGAAAGACGGTTAATCATTCGTTAACCCTTTACCCAACGTAACGGCCAAAACCGGCCAGCGCTATTCTCAAAAATCGCCAATTAATTTTCAAAATATTTTCATTTTTTGTCTCAAAAACATAGGTTATGACCCCTCGTTGGAACGAGCTCGTCGAGCTCGTTCCAACGAGGGGTCATAACCTATGTTTTTGAGACAAAAAATGAAAAAAATTAGTGATTCAAGAATTTTTTTTGCAAGTGTCGCCTGCTTTTCATGTTAGGTAAAGGGTTAAAACTTGTTGTTGAACTTATAAATGACAAGGGCTGTCATAAAAACATTTGTTATCACTCGCGACCGTTTGAAAAAGTTTTCTCGTTTCAATCAATGGGACTTGGCAAGATATCGTACTGCTTCAGTAATCTTGCGTAATGCTATCTGGGTGTCGGCGCGACATATTTCACAGTGGTTTTCGTGTGGTCGTGTTTATTGTTGTAAATGTGACATTTTCTCCAAGTTGAAAGGAACGATGTCGCGTGCTAGTATCTGTATCTATATCTGCATCTTGTACAGCGCCGGATCCTTTCGGATGTATGTTAGTAGTAATAGTACATCTAAGTCTACGGAAGAGTTTATATTTGGAGAAAAATACAGACTCGTTCGAAAAATTGGAAGTGGTTCATTTTCAGACACCTATTTGGGTATAAACCAAGATAACAAGGAGGTGAATATGTCATCCAATTTCGTGTATACAAATACTGTATACGTATATGTTTACAAATTATTACTTGGCCAAGTTAGTGGTGTTAATTTTCTTCATTCCAAATCTTTATAGGAAGTGGCTGTAAAACTTGAATCGCAGAAAGCACCACATCCAAATCTTCTGTATGAAACTAAAGTTTATAAACTTGTTCAAGAAGGTGTTGGAATACCACGCTTCAGGTAGGTATTTTACATGTACATGAACATTTCATAATGTGTTTTTTTGTGATAAAACTGATTGAAAAATATTCCTCATATGGTGAAAATATTATTATCCCTGATGGGGCTGGGGGTGAGATGGGGAAATCTCACCGAGGGCAAGATATTTGTTCCAGACTTGAGGCTTGCCGAGTGTCTGGACCAAATATCTTGTCCCAAGGATGAGATCTCCCCATCTCATCCCCACCTCCATCAGAGATAATTTTTCTCCCCCCACCAAAATACCCTGACGTCATCAAAAGTAATCCAGGGGCACGTGCAGCTATATCGAACACTTTTGTTGTCCATTTCGGAAAAAAGGTAATTTTCTTGTCGGAAAGGACGCACAAACGTCCTGAACATACCATAGGTATATACACGAGATTAAATCTCAACATCGACAAGACAGGGGTTAAAGATTTGTAGCGAAATGAACATTGACACCTTCCGATGACGTCAGTCGGGAGCGCGGTGGCTCAGTTGGTGGAGGTGCAGACAGCAAGCCGAGAGGTCCTCGGTTCGAATCCCATGGGGCAACCGCGTTGTGTCCTCGGGTAGGAAACCTCACCCCCATTGCCCACGTGGGGGCACGGTGACGTTGTGTACTAAGGCGAACTGTACGTCGATGGTGCACCTGTCTTCTACCAATGTTAACACTGCTTGTGTGCAGTTAGTATGCTGAGGAGTTGACAGTTGCTCGTTGGTTCTCTACCAGTACTCCGGCTTCCTCCACCCATAAAACTGTTGTGGTCATTATTAGCCATTGTACAGAAAAGTGTGACCGTGAACACCAATACATAAATAAATATTACGTCAGTCGGGTGCGTGCATCAATCGATCGATGTAAATTTTGCAGTCAGTCATTTAACATTATTTGCTTTCCATATTTATGTTCCTTAAAATGTCAATCATGCTATGATTAAATAGTCCGAAAGCTCGTTAAATATGCTAATAAGCTGGTCACGAGGGTCATGTGGGATAGATATCTATCTCTTTTGGCCTTTCCACATGAGACACGCATATCGTGCATAGGAAGTGGGGGAGAAAAAGAAATGTTTTTTACAGAATTGAAAAATTCCATGCAGTTTTCGAATTATGGCCATCTGATTTAAGTTTCAACATTTGTCGAAAATTTAGTCATTGGGACAAAGTGCATTTCTATATAAATTCCAGAACCAGAAACGCCCCCAAAAGTGGTGATTTTAAAACATTTTTTTCATTTAAAAAAGGTATTAACACTCATAAAAATGAAAGTGATCATCACAAAGTCTTGACATTTCACACAGTTATGGGTCACACACTGCCCCAGAATTTTATGTTGGAATTTTTCAACATGACCCAACTGTCCTTAGTTAATTTGCATATGGTTTGCCTAAAAATTCAAATCTTTCCTTTATTTAGAATATATTGCCACATTCTTGCTACTTGAGCTGAAATGACATCACAGGAATATTGCAGCCACCTGGAGACAACATCGATAGTTTTTTTCTGTGACCATATCGTACTTTAAAAACAGCTGAAATATCCTAATTTTCATATTTAGGCCCCACCCATTTTTTAAATTTCCATTATTAAGGAAAGAATTGAACATTAACAAGCAAAACTGATCACAGCATAGCATAAGTAATGAATCCACAACATTTAGAACCCTGGAAATATGTTAGCATGCCACCAGTTAGATCTAACTATAAATAGCAGCAATATTAAAATATTTAGGCCACGCCCACTTGTTTTGAAAAATAAGAAAATGTAACTGTTTGCATAAATTATACAACCAAACTAAAGCTTACCAAGAACACACGTATCTAATCAAGTGATTCCAATATTACCCTGAAGACAAAGGCCACAGAAGCCCAGTTCTAGTTCTAACAAAATTTAAAACTAATTAAATATGCAAATTTATTCAGTGATGTTATGTATTTAAAAAAAAATCATTCTTGTCTCAATCCACCATTTTGTCTCGCTTCCCTGTTAAAAGTCAGTCAGTACGGTGAGAATAAAATCTAAACCCTTTTGTATTTAACTAATGTGTCTCCAATCTCATTAGGTGATAAAAAATAATACAATTAAATTAATTATTTAATAAATATTCATATTTATTCATTTCAGTTTCATTTCTTACTATTATTCATTGCTCAAACCAACAACCATTTTTTCTTCTAATTCCAAGCATAAACGGGTATTTGTATATTCTTTTCACTAGTTTATAATTGCCTTTTGCACGTCTCAGATCTAACATCTGAAGTTTTGTTACACGCAACTGTGTGTCAACTAACTCTCGCAATTTCTCAGACTTCCATTGCGCAGCATGCTTAAAAATATCGTTAATTGATTCCTGCGCCCCATTGTTTGTCCAAAGAACCTCAGCTCCATTGTTTGTCCAAAGGACGGATAACCACTCTGCTTTGCCTAACAAACATTTGACCAAATCAAATGTTTATTTTTTTCTCGAAATAATTCTTGAATAATGGATACCTCTGGAAATATTTGTTTAATGCACACGAATTTTCTACGAATTCAAAAGTATCGTCACTACCGACCAGGAGCCAATACTATAACACTTTTACCATTGTATTTTCTAGAATTGTATTTTCTGTTTATTAATATAACTGGCTAAATTGAATCATTAGCATTTTAAAAGATATGGCAATTTGCCAACTGGCAAATTGACAGATCTTTGAAAATGCTAATGGTTCATTTAAACCCATTTAAAGTCATAACTAGAAAATACAATTAATCTTAGAAAATACAACTGTAACAGTTTTATAGTATTGTCTCCAGACCCTCTGAATTGAAAAGAAGTTTCACAATTTTCTTCCTGCCGATTCACTGCATCCAACTTTGTTTGGTAAATATCTTTGGACATTGTCTTTTAAATGTATAGTGCACAACAGGTGGTTTGTGTTATGAAATACATCGTTAATTGCTTTTGTTAACCCCTTTTCTTCATCACTACCAAACATATTTCCATGTTTGGATCATTCACGAGACGAGCTCTAGGGTGTAATAGAAACAAATAATACACCTCAAAGCTGCTATTCCAGAGGAGATAAATCGCGTCCCACAATACTGGGTGGTCAGATGAATCCCTTTCACAGCTTTGAAGTATTTGTACACAATCGTGGTTACGAAACATGCAACAAGATTGAAAGTTCTGTCTATACCCAAAACATTGTTTTTCAAATTTGTTTGTAGATCTAACAACGCTATCATCACTGTCGGTACCACCACTAATACAACTAACAATGCTATCATCACTGTCGGTATCACCACTAATACAACTAACAACGCTACCACCATTGTCGGTATCACCACTAATACAACTAACAACGCTATCATCACTGTCGGTATCACCATTAATAGAACTAGCAACGCTATCATCACTGTCGGTATCACCACTAATGCATCTAACAACGCTATCATCACTGTCGGTACCACCACTAATACAACTAAGAACGCTATCATCACTGTCGCTATCACCACTAATACAACTAACAACGCTATCATCACTGTCGGTATCACCACTAATACAACTAACAACGCTACCATCATTGTCGGTATCACCACTAATACAACTAACAACGCTATCATCACTGTCGGTATCACCATTAATAGAACTAGCAACGCTATCATCACTGTCGGTATCACCACTAATACATCTAACAACGCTATCATCACTGTCGGTACCACCACTAATACAACTAACAACGCTATCATCACTGTCGGTATCACCACTAATACAACTAACAACGCTACCATCACTGTCGGTATCACCACTAATACAACTAACAACGCTACTATCACTGTCGATATCACCTCTAATACAACTAACAACGCTATCATCACTGTCGGTATCACCACTAATACAGCTAACAACGCTACCATCACTGCTAAGATTAACTCTACTGTCAATAATATCACGTCCATTACTTTCAGAAAAATCATCACCAGTGCTGTTTTCATTTTTGAAGCTGTTATAAATCACCAATGATGAATCACTATCTGAGCTAGCTGAGGACAACTGACTTGAAGATATTCTACGCCTTTTGATGTATGTTTGTCTGACACTAGTCTTAGAAGTGTGTTTTGGGCGGCGGAAGCTCCAAAAAGTGTGGTGGTGGTGGGGGGGGGGGGGGCAGGATACGCCTTTCTGGGTACCGCAAGGATGTAGGATGAAAAATAATTTTTCTTTGGGGGTGGGGGTGTAAGTGGTGGTGGGGCGTTGTATTCATGCAAAATATATTTATTTATATACGCTGCCCATCACCCTTGAACACACTCTATTTAAGACACTAACCTCAGTGTATTTATTTTGTTTTGTTTTTACTTGGCCCTTAGAACCCTGGTGGTGTCTTCCATATCAATTCAATGACAGCAATTGGAAGAGGCCATATTCATTATTTGTGGGAAGACCAATTAAAATTTTCAACGTGCAGCCTCAGGGCTTCGATTGGTCTTCCCCACACATTCACTTACCAGCTATCCTACTTAATGAATTAATAAAGTATCAGGGTCATGGGCCGGAAAAGCGGCATCTCGGATTCAAAGCGCTAATCATAACTTTGAAAACCGTCCTTTGAAATATTGCGCTCCATTTGGAGCTTTCTATCTTTATTCAATAAAATCTTGAACATCAGTGTGGTCATATATGTATAGGTGGTGTGTAGTGACCATAGGGGTTGTGTATGTTATGTTTGGAAATGCCGTTCGGGTACCTGTAATTGGTGAAAAAAGTGTGAGGCACAGTCGGTATACCTTTGTAATGGTTTAGGGGAATTAAGTCATAAGAAGATTATTTCAGTGTTTGATTTTATTTAAAACTACACGGGACATACTCGGTGTTGCTATGGTAAATATAATAGTGGACCCCCCCCCCCCCCCCACCCACCCACCCACTCCAATCTCGACCTCCCGAAAAAAACGTTGAAGTGAAAAGGACTCGTAATTCGAATACAAAGATAATTACCCAATTCAGCTAGGCCACACAAAATATATTAATTGATTCTCAGGCATTTTTTTTTCCAATCAGTGAGGGAGTGAAGCGGGAGGTGGGGGGGGGGGGGAGTCTATTTTTAATTTTTATTTTTATTTTGTAAAACGTGAGCAAACATGGGGAGGGTTTTGGTTGTCTTTTTACATTCCGAAATATAGAATGTACATATTTACACAAATCAATTCACTTTTAATTTGAAAAATAAAACATTCCTAAAAACACAAACTGTATGTACTACAATTCTAAGGCTTCATATTCTTTCGATGCTCTTCATATTATCTTTGAACTAAAAATATTTAATCTATGGGGATTTGCCTCGTTACAAATTATGGGAGAATAAACACACTCCCATAAATTGTAACAAGGTAAACATATTGGAGACGCAACAAAATATATATGCATCAATCAAAAAATGTAAAAGGTTTCGCGTCTCCCTGAGTTTCTTCTAATATTGGAAGACACTGAAAGACAATAAAAATGCCCAATGAGGGGGGTCAAAAATCAATCAGTGATTGCCTCAGAATGAAAACACTTTTGCCTTAGATTGTATCTTCTAAGGATTTCTGAGGATAAATGGCGCACCATCGCATCTGCAGTTTCTGAATCTATAGATCGTATCTGGAAAGTAGGTGTTGGAAGAATTTTTTTCTCTTGCTGAGCGATAATTTTTAGAAAGTCTATACTAGGGTGCGATGCTGATTTGAGTCTTTGAATGGCGTTTTCAAAATCAAATGTGTCTTTTGAACTAATTTTTAAACAGCCATCGCAAATATACTCTCCCCAAAAAGAAAGTGTGCATGCTAAAAAATAACACTAAAAAAAGATATATATCATTTTCATTCATGGAAATTTTATTCAATCACAGATGAATCAATTTGTGATCAACACGAGAAATTTCATTACGCTACGACGAATACTCTTGGTGCCATGGAGAGTCAAAGACACTAAGGGTCAAACACAAAAGTCACACACTCAATATCTGGTATGACATCCGTCTGCATCGACTACTGCTGTGCATCTACGCCTCATGGAAGCGAACAAGTTAGCATGGAAGTGTTGTTCCATATTCTGATAAGCTGTCTTTTGAGTTTCACAAGCGTTGCCGGTGCATGGGGAAGCCGGCGTAGCTGACGTTTCATTTCGTCCCATACGTGCTCAATGGGTGAGATATCGGGCGAATTTGTGGGCCAGGGAAGAACATCCACTTGTTGTTGCTGCAGATACTGTTGAACAACCAACACGAGCTGCGTGGGGTCGGGGCGTTGTCCTGCTGTAGAATGACGCCGGGGCCGTGACGTTTCAGAAATGGGACAACAACAGGTGTAAGCACTTCATTACGATATCTGGCTGCATTGAGATTGCCATCAATAATGACCAGCCCAGATCTGTTACGGGCAGTGACGACACCCCACACCATGAGAGACCCTCCCCCATAACGGTTTCGCTCCACGACACATGGATCTGCGTAGCGTGCGTTTCAACGTCTGTACACTTTCTGGCGGCCATCTGATTATGAAAGATGGAAACGACATTCATCTGTGAATAAAACACGTCGCCACCAGTGTAAGGGATGCCTGAGATATTGTCTACACCACTGCAGAGTCGAGCACGACAATGACGTAACGTCAAAATCGGATGAGACGTTGATTCATTGTCAATCTTGGCATGCTAATGTGGAGTCGTTTTAACAGCAGCGCAAGTTTGAATGTGAACGATAGGAAGGACTTACTTTAGTGTTTAAATACCCAAGGATTCACACTGCTGCATGAATTTTCAGACTCTCCACGTGCAAAACATGCCTTTTCACAAACGTGCAGCACGTCATTTAACGTTAATGCAATTTTAACAGGGAAAGCTGTTTTTGTGTTCAATATAACTTATTCATGAACAGGTTAACACTCTTTAGACCTACGAAATTATTTTTTTGGAGTTTGATCAATTTCTGCAATGCACACTTTCTTTTTTGGGCGAGTATATAATCTGCAGAAACAACAGAAAGTGCATTGAGATCGAGTCATCTTTATGGTTGAAGTTTCTAAATGGTTATATTCGATCGTGAAATTGTGGATGGGTGGGGGGGGGGGGGGGGGGGGGGGTTATAAGGATAGAGACAAGCTAGCGACGCCAAGGATGTACGGTGTTATTACTACCAGGATGTGGCACATTGAAATATTATAAAGTTAGTTTGAACCTTCAGTATTAAGCAATAATCTTCCAACCTGTACTATTATTCCTCCAACCCATAGTCATTTCACCAATTTGTTCACCCTGTACTATTAGTCCCTCATCATACTATTATTTGGATGACAGGAATATAACCCCCATACACCCCCCCCCCCCCCCCCCACTCCGCCTCATGTCACATCCTCATTAAAGCTGACACTAGAAACCTGAGCACGTTGGTCAATGAATGAAAATACATATAGACTTGGAATATGGGGTGAAGATCATCCTCGGCAGTTACCACCTTTATGAGAACCCCTCTCCACCCTTCCTACCAATACACCACCAATTTCGCTGTCACCTACCAATGCTAAAAGAAAAAGAACTACAGTTTCATGCTAATAGAAATCCTAAACATCTTTATGGTGAAAAAACTCACTGAATCAGACCGAGAAATCCGGACAAGATGAAGCATTGTTCAAGTTTTGAGACTTTAACCAGCAGGGATTTGGAGAAGCATTTAACCAGTAGGGATTTGGAGAAGCATTCACACACTCAATATCTGGCATGACCTCCGGGATTTGGAGAAGCATTTACCCAGCAGGGAGTTGGAGAAGCATTTAACCAGCAGGGATTTGGAGAAGCATTTAACCAGCAGGGATTTGGAGAAGCATTTAACCATCAGGGATTTGGAGAAGCATTTAATCAGCAGGGATTTGAGGAAGCATTTAATCAGCAGGGATTTGAGGAAGCATTTAACCAGCAGGGATTTGGAGACGCATTTAACCATCAGGGAGTTGTAGAAGCATTTAACCAGCAGGGATTTGGAGAAGCATTTAATCAGCAGGGATTTGAGGAAGCATTTAACCAGCAGGATTTGGAGAAGCATTTAACCAGCAGGGAGTTGGAGAAGCATTTAACCAGCAGGTATTTGGAGAAGCATTTAACCAGCAGGGATTTGGAGAAGCATTTAACCATCAGGGAGTTGGAGAAGCATTTAACCAGCAGGGATTTGGAGAAACATTTAACCAGCAGGGATTTGGAGAACCATTTAACCAGCAGGGATTTGGAGAAGCATTTAACCAGCGGGGATTTGGAGAAACATTTAATCATCAGAGAGTTGGAGAAGCATTTAACCAGCAGGGAGCTGGAAAAGCATTTACCCATTTAATCATACATGTATGATTATTAGGCACTCAAGAGAACTATAGGAAAAAGTTTCCTTCTGTGTACCGGATGTGTAGATTCCTCCCGACTATTCAGCAACTTTGTGCCACTTGACTTGGCTCTTGGGGGTCTATCGAATAGGATTCAACTGGTAATAAGCACATGCACACTTAAAGCATTGGCCGAGGGTTAATTTTCAACTGACTGGTCTAATTTAAATGTTAATATCGAGTGAAAGAGGCCTGTGTTCGGAGGGACAAAACACAGAGGCGGCAGAATCAGGGGGTGGGGGGGGGGGGGGGGCACATGGAACATGTGCCGTCCACTTTTTCCACATACGTATTATGCAGTTACACAAAAAGTTAAAATGTGGGGGGGGGGGGGGGGGGGGGGGGCGACGCAAACGTGTCAATATACAGCATTTCTTAATTTATTATTTGCAAATACAAACAACATTTGGCCAAAGAATCCCACCACTTTCAGGGCGAGCGCGGTGGCTCAGTGGTAGACTGTTGGACTTCTATGCTGGAGGTCACAAGTTCGATCCCCATCGCGGATGACCCACTTTGTGTCCTTAGGCAAGGCACTTTTATCTCGGTTGCCTACATGGGGCACGATGATGCCGAATAATAAGGCGTACTGAACGTCGATGGTGCACATGTCGTCAACCGCTGTAACCCTGCTTGAGCAGAGCTTGAACAGTTAGAATGTTGAGGAGCTGACAGTTGCTCGTCGATGCTCGGTGGTTCTCTCCGCGTACTCCGGCTTTCATCCACCCATAAAACTGTCGAGGTCTCGATTAGCCATTGTGCATAAGTATGTGACCTTAAACACCAATAAATAAATAAATAACTCCACTTTCGGTCGCTTCTGTCCGTTACTTTCCGGGTTGGAAGATGAATAAAGTAGAAGAAACGGACAGTGACCACACCGCGGGTTGCTCATCTAAACGAGAGCCTGTAGTATGTCATGGTACATTTTCCGATATACGATTGTAACTTTTCTCCCATTGCGGCCAAACTGTTGGTAGCCTTGAGAATTTGTGCCCCCCCCCCCCCCCCCCACACACACTTTTATCGAGCTTCAGCTGCCTCTGTCAAAACAATATCTGGTTTGGTAATTTTCTATTTTGTCCCCTGGTAGAGGGTTAATTGAACCATAGTGCAATCTACGGTCACTGCAGAGTATATACATGTAAGTCGGGAGTGTGGTGGCTCAGTGGTAGACTGTTGGACTTCTATGCTAGAGGGTCCCGAGTTCGATCCCCGTCCGTGACGACCTGCGTTGTGTCCTTGGGCAAGGCACTCTATTCCGGTTGCCTTCATGGGGTCACGATGACGCTGTGTACTAAGGCGTACTGCACGTCGATGGTGCACATGTCTCCAACCGCTGTAATCCTGCTTGAGCGGAGCTTGAACAGAATTAGAATGTTGAGGAGCTGACTGTTGCTCGTCGATGCTCGGGGGTACTCTCCGGGGACTCCGGATTCTTCCACCCTTCCAACTGTCACGGTCACGATTAGCCATTGTTTAAGGTCACATACTTATGCACAATGGCTAATCATGACCGTGACAGTTTTACGGGTGGAGGAAGTCGGAGAACCCGAGGAGAACCACCGAACAATGACAAGCAGTTTTCAGCTCCCCAACATCGTAAATCCGCACTACATCACAGGCAGGGTTAGATTGGTTGAAGACATGCGTACCATCAACGTGCAGTACGCCTTAGTACACGGCGTCATTGTGCCCCCATGTGGACAATCGGGATTAAGCGCCTTGCCCAAGAACACAACGCCGGGATTCCGAATTGATCGCACAGACGGTCACCCATCCAATGAATAACCGGGCTCGACGTTGCTTAACTTCGGTGATCTAATGAGAACTGGTTACCGCAGCGTCACCGCGCCCCCACACTTAGTATGTATACTTTCCATTTCTCTTTTTTTGGTAGATGGTTAATTTTCCTTTTGGGTTCATTTTTCTGGCCAAATAAGCAAATGAGCTGGCAATAAGCACACTCGCACGCAGATCCTGATCAGTGGATTTACCCTTTCCTATTTTGTACATTCTCCATTTTGTCGCCTGAATGCTAGAATGTCTTATGTCCTTATATGTATATAATATATCGTCCCGTAGGGGACAGAGTACTCCTATAGGGGACACAGTACTCCCATAGGGGATATAGGGCATTCTAGCACTCAGGTGCCGATTTGTCTTTGATAGAGGGTTAACTTTGTCGAACTTTAATGTTAATATTACTAAACTTTTATCTGTCTTTTCGAATCATTCTTGGGCACATGTACATAACTTTTCATATCCATAAAAATCTCACGACGAATGCTCGCAACGCAGATAAATCCAATTAACAGGAAATATCTGAAGTTTAACAAGCCATTCCATTGCTTGCATCGTCTTAATTAAATTAACGGAGTGTGTCAACTACCCGCGACCTTGAATACGACGTTTTCTGACATGCGTCTGTGTCAAACAGACAGATGAGAACCTTATTGGTTGCTCTGCTCACTTGGGTGTATCTGAAGCATGACAACAAGTCATTCCATTGTTTGCATCGTCCTGAAAAGATTGACGGAGTGTGTCGACCACCCGCTGTGTTAAGGCGGTTCTAAACTGAAGATTGTAGCTTGAGTGGACAGGTGTAAAACATGATGTTTTGTTCATTACTTTTCAATAGTAATGGTTATTTAATACATGAATGATTGCGTCCTCCCTTCGCTTGCATAAATTATGCAAATTAGACTAACTATGATCTATTTAGTGTTACTTTTAGCATTGTAACTGCAAATGCGAATACGCTCAGGCTAGAGACCATATTTATAAACCGATCTTTACGAAACTTTTTGGATATCTTTGGTATCACCGTGGGACGAGAACGAGTGTTTTTGGTCCGTTCTAAAATTCAAGATCGCCGCTGCCAGCCATTTTGTACAAAATTAGGTGCAATCAGATTTTTGCGCAGAACTTCCATATGAAAACTCTGATTTGAATAATTTTTCTATGAATGTTTAGTACATGGGATAGATCACATATAATATTTTTTTTCTCGTGCATAAATTATGCAAATTAGACTAAAATGATTTGTTTAGTATTAATTTCAGCAGTGTAAGTGCAAATGCCAATAAGGCTTGGGCGAGAGAACATGAAAGTTGTGATTTAAATAAATTTTTGTGTGAATGTTTAGTAACATAGAACACATCACATATGGGTTTTTTGTCATGCATAAATTATGCAAATTAGATGAGAACTTTGCTTTATTCAGAGCAACTTGTACACAGTAAGTGCACATGTCAATAAGGCTCGGGCTAGAGGCCATACTTATGAACCCATCTTTACGAAACTTCTGGGAGCCTTTTTTATCATTGTGGGACAAGGAGAAGTGTGTTGGGTTGAGGTACGAAATTTAAGATGGTCTCCGCAACCATTTTTTAACGAAATTAGGTGCAGTCAGTCTTTTTGTACAGAACTTTCTATATGAAAGTAGTGATTTGAAAAAAAAATTGTATATGAATGTTTAGTAACTTGGCATTCATCGCATATAATACAGGTGTTTTTCTCGTGAATAAAATTATGCAAATTAGATTAACTTTGATTTATTCAGTGCCACTTACACAAAGTAAGTGAACATGTCCATAAAGATCGGGCTAGAGGTCATATCTATGAATCGATATGTAGCAGGGTTTTTGGTCTGCCTGCCATAAAATATTGTTCCCATTATCACCAATATGATATTTTGTGACTTCTTTATCTCTGACATGGGTTGAAGACAATTTCCTATCTAATTTTTTCGAAAATTGACTTAAATGATTGGTCATAATCTTTAGTCTATTGCAGTCAACTTGTAATTCTTTTACTGCTGTTGACTTGGTCACAGCAAATAATAATTAATGTCATATTAATTATTGTTGACTTGGTCACAGCAATATTAAATTCCTGTCATATTTCATATTGAAGTTGAGTTAGAGTGTCATCGAAAATTTCATTATTGTATATTATGTAATTTTATTTTTATACTTATGTTCTTAATAAAAGATATTTTTGTCACAAACATGAATTTCTGATTTTGTTTAATAATGAACTATATAATTCCAATACATTAAACCTTTAGGTCAAGACTAATTGACCACAAGTGCTGTTAATTTTTTTAAATCTTGCCAGTTTACCAAAGCCTAAAGGTGATGTGAGTAAATTTAATATATATTATTATTTTTCTCCCAAAACTGTCATATTAGGTAAGTAGGGTTATAGATTTGATTATATTTGTTCTCTTACAATGGTAAAATATGATCAACACAGATGGAGTGCAAACGTTTAGTAAATGGGCGACATAAACAACTGGCAAAACTTTAATCTATGCACAGATGCTGATACCATTACAGACTAATAAAAAAAATCACGTATAAGATGATGCAATTTAAATTAAAAGAATTCATGAAATGTTATGGACTTCATTTTTTAATATAGCACAAAACAATGTTTATTTTAATGTAAATTATTTTTAAACCTGTAAATCTAATGTGAATTTTTATTGAATGTTTTCACGAATTGTATTTTTTTCATGTTCCTTTGTCTGCGCGCTTGTGCTCTGCACAAAACTTTTCTTGTTGCATTATATGTAATTTGTTTGCTCCTCGCTGTGGAAATCGAATGTCTGTTTTATATTAATGGAGTGTACACCATCAGAACAAGCTGGCAACGGAGCAGGTTCGATGTTGCATATAGTGCGTCGGAAAAGATTTCTTGATTTTCTGATTCTGATGAGGCACTTTTGCCATGCCTATCGGTGCAAACGGAGAGAGTGGAATCTGATGAACGTGTTACAGCAGATCGGAGGCGAGTGGTGGTAATGCAAGAGAACTTCTCTTCTACGGAACAGAACGGCGTATGCTTTAGCGTGCTGCGAAGAACAAGGGCATTATCTTGCTGCAGTACATTACTGATAGCTCACGTTGGTTGTTCAGTGGAAGGTGATGCGTCTCGCCTTTTTTTGAAAACCTGACCATGCCATCTCCGGCTTTTTGACTGTACACATTTTCTAATGTCTCCAAGTGACTCGTCAATTTATGAAACGTATATTTTGTGGGTCTCATTACATTCTGTGTGACGTGACCATTCACCCAATCCTGGTATTCAAAGGCAAGGCTGTTTCGTTGCCAAGTTATTGTTCACTAAATTGTTCACATTTTTCGTGGTTTTTGGCTCCCTTGTTGACAGCTATGACTTTAAAATCACCTTTAAAATGACATGCTCTAATGTTCTCTTGTATAACACGACAGATTCCGATGGTGTTATATACATAAATGGGGGTGCAGTGGCTCAGTAGGTAGAGGTGCAGGCTGCAATCCGAGAGGTCCTCGGCTCGAATCCCACCTGCGGGAACCGCGTTGTGTCCTTGGGCAAGACACTTCACTCCCATTTTCCACGTGATGGAGCGGTAACGTTGTGTACTAAGGTGTACTGCACGTCGATAGTGCACTTGTAGTTAATTATTGCTAACTCTGCTTGTGTGGAGCTAGTATGTTGAGGAGCTGACAGTTGCTCGCCGTTGCACGGTGATTCTCTCCGGGTACTCCAGCTTCCTGCGCCGTAAAACTGTCGTGGTCATAATTAGCCATTGTGCAGAAATATGTGACCTCAAACGACACTAAATAAATAATAAATAATATACATAAATATGTATGTATGTATGTGTGTGTGTGTATGTATGTGTATGTGTATGTGTATGTGTGTTTGAGGTTAAAAAATCGCACTGGCACAGACATTTCCTACTGAAACGTTTTTTTCTTTTAATATGCCGCCGAAAAATTGTTTTCATTTACTGAACCCTGATTGGTTTCAAACATGACAAAAAAGTACATAAAATTGATTTAAACTAAGTGATGAGCTTAGGAACTGGTTAAACTGACTGGCAAATATTGATGTTATTCATTGATGGGCTCTAATTTAGTCCTTACAAGGATGTTACGCAAGCTTTTGTTTTTCTTATAGGCGATGACAGGTCGAAGATTCATAGGTTCATTTAATTTAGCATTGGTAAAATTGAATTCATCTTTTAACATTTTTGCTATTTCGATATTCATTCTGTTGTACGTTAAAGTGAAAGGAATGATGGACCTCCTTTCGCATTCGCCCTCTGATATGTTCATACCAAATGACCAGAGGGTTTGAAGCGCATTGATCCAAAAAGCTTCACGTTTTTTTCTAAATTCATCCGTTTCTTCTAATGTGTCTTTAATTGGTGGTTGTTCAATAGGATGGATTTCGAAATCGTCCAAAGAATGGCCAGGAAGGTTAAAATGTTGTGCTACTGGGGCATCAGCATTATGTTTTATATCCTGTTTGTGTCTAGTGGCACGTTCTCGGAAAGGATCTTGATGTTGACCAACATACTGTTTCCGACAGCGCTTACATGTGATAAGGTAAATAATGTTTGGTGAATCACAATGGAGGGGGTTACGGATCTGATAATGATTTTTCGTTTGTTCGGAGGAAAATTCCTCTTTCTGATCAGGCATAAAAGTATGCAATCTACATCGAGGCTTTTTGCAATTAAATACCGCGCCACTACCATTCTGCAACGGTCTGTTGTGTTCAATCTTCAGTGGTTCGAAATCAGTAGTTTCAGTTGGACTTTCGAGCTTTTTCAGAGTTTGAGATTTTAAGGTACGCAAAAAGCGCAGTGAGTATCATCTCGATCTGAGGGCTCCAAAATAGAGTAGAACAAGCCTTATTGAAATTTACCTTATCACTTGAATTGCGGTGGAAACGAATGAGTTGTGATTTGATGATACCTTTGGATGTATGTTGAGGATGAAATGATTTTGTGCGCAACAGTTGATGTGAATCAGTTGGTTTAAAATATACTTTACAATCTAAATGACCGAACGCCTGAAATTGCTTGCCTTTATACACGGTCACATCGAGCAACTCAACAGAATTTTCACTGATAGTAGCTTTCAATTTCATATTTGGATCATGATTGTTCAAAATTTCTAAAAATTCATCAAAATCTTCTTTTGAATGTTCCCAAATAATAAAAATGTCATCTAAATACCTGAGATATACGAGAGGATGCTTTGCACATTTGCTTAAGGCATTTTCCTCCCATTCCGCTACATAAATGCTTGCAAAATTAGGACTGAATCTTTTACCCATAGAACAACCCATTATTTGTAGAAAATATTCTCCATTGAACTGAAAGTCATTACCTTTTAAGCTCAGCTCTAAAAGATCCAAAATGTGTTCATCCGGGCGTTTCGCATCCGGATATTTTTCAAATGCATTTTTAACTGATTTAACACCTTTATCAATATCAATGTTCGTATACATACTGTCGATATCCAAAGTAGCCAGAATTGCATTTTTCGATATTTTCAATTTCGAAATTTTTGACAGGAAATCCTGTGTATTTTTTAGATAGCTCGGATGTCTATTTGCTATAGGTTTCAGATGATAATCAATTAATTCCGAGATCGCATAAGATTCCGAATTACAATCTGATACAATTGGCCTCCCGGGTGGTGTTAAGTCATCCGTCCATGAAGAACGGTCCTTGTGGATCTTTGGTAGGATATAAAATTGTCTTGATTGAGCACTGAGCTTAGCTGTTAAATATTTCAATTTTTTGTGGTAATGTGACCTTCATCGAGGAGAAATTTTAAGATCTTATTGAATTTTTCGATATTATTAGGCCAAATAAGTGAATCTATTTTCTTATAATGTTTAGTATTGCTGAGTTGTCTCATGGCTTCCTTTATATAACTATCCCGAGATAGAACAACTACCGACCCACCTTTGTCGGCTGGTTTAATTACTAATTTCTTATTTTTTCGAAGCTTCGTGAGGGTTCTCCGTTCACCAGCTGTTAAATTGTCTTTATCGGAGAGTATGCTCATGCTGAACACCTTTTGGATGATTCGTTTGCTAGCCTCAATAATTTCGGGATCTACTTCACTATCTGGAGGTGACCAACCAGATGATTCTGTAAAAGGAAGTTTCCGACCGCTGGAATTTCTAAAGCGGTCGGCTAATTTCATTTGCCTAAGAAAATTACAGTTGTATGATGGTAAATTTGTTTGGTTACCAGTTTTAGGCTTTGGTGCTGGTAGAAAAGTTAAACCGCGATCTAAAAGAGATTTCTCTTGGGTTGTTAGGTCATTGGTGCCAGACAGGTTAACCACATTAGTTCCTAATCCCACATCTGTTAGGCGGCTGTTACCTTTGCCTTTACTTAGTTTAAATTTAGGTGGTTCAACCAGTGATCGTACATAATATTGGCGGTTCTCATGGTCCAATGGATTAAATCCTGAGCAACATCAAACTTCGCGTCATCAATTTTTGGTATCACGTTAACGTCCTTCACTTTCCGAATGGTTTCGTTGATGATGCTCAGAGTTCTCCTCTCAGCCTGAGGGAGTTTTTGCGAAAAGTTTAGTTCAGCGAAATAAATTTTTGCTGATCTAAACTTGACCCTGATATCGCTAACCATATTCCGCAACTGCTTAACTTCGAGATCAGAATTATCGTTTCGAGAATTCACGCCAATATTTAATAATATTTTTGGGGGACTGGACTGGCCCCTGTGCCCTTTAAACATAGAGCGCAGATGATTGAATTTGGCGCCGGGGTAACACTCCACCTGGATGTCCGGATGGGGATTTCGATCAATGCGTCCTAAATTTGAACTTCCAATCATAAGGATGTTTTTACAAACATCGGGAAGGCGCCAATTCCTTTTGTCAAAATTAACTCCGCTCTTATGCCGAAACTGGGAGAATTTAGAATCAAATGAGCGGCCCGAGTTGCGGCTCGGTGATTTGACTTTCTCTGAGTACGATATACCTGGTTGAACCACACTAGAGGCAGGAGAAGGGGGAGAAGAAACAGAAGCAGGAGAGGAAACAGGAGAAGAAACAGAAGGAGGAAGAGGAGTTCTAGTGAGAGCACTAGGAGAACTAGAGAAGAAAGGCTGAGGAGGAGTAGGAGGTAGAGGAACAAGACGAGGCGAGACAGCGTTACTCAATTTGCGAGCATCTTCAGTCACAATATGGACCGGAGATGTTTGCAAATTGAGGCGCTTACTCTGAGAGTTAGAAGAAGAAGAAGGAAAAGAAGAGGGAGAAGTGCTTTGCCTTGATCTTTTCTTATTATGCTTTTCGCGTTGGGGTAGAGGGACAACACGGGCCGGAGTTTGCTTGCTCCCTCCAGTATTGTTCCTTACTCCAGACGCTGGGCGAAGTTCCGAAATGTAAGACTCATAGGCCGAAATCGTCTTATCTGTCAACTTATTTTTAAAGTTCTTTTTAGCCCAGATCAAGGCACGCGCCGAAGCGCTGTTGAAGTCTATTTTTTCGAGTCCAGGAGGTGGTCGCATAGCCAAAGTTATCTTAGACTTCAACTGGTTTAAATTTATCTTATAATGCTCAACTAAAGCATTTAACGTTTGATTGGCCCATCCCACACTAATCTGTCGAAACACAGAAAAAATGTGTGGGGTGGGAAGAGCTGGCTTTAGAAAGCCACCTAACTCATCTACTTTCTTCTCCAGCTGTTTCGGGAAATCCCGATTTGCCAAATGACTAATAGCCCAATGTGGTGCAAACATTGAAGCACCTGAAACAGAGCCTTGACCAGCCTAGAATAAGCCTGGAACGATTGTTCCTGGCCAGTTCCGGACTGGGCAACTCTCTGCTTCTGATGCTTCTGTCCTTTTCTTGCCATTGTTAAAGAAAGTAGCTGAATTAAGTATAAATAAAATATAAAGCAATGAAAATAAATAAAATTGGAAACTTCGATATTACCTATTAAAGAAGATACCTGGATTGGTTGCAGTCTTCAGCAAAGGTAGAAAATAATCCGTCTGTCTCGACGCGTTTCGCTTGGTTTGGCTTTTTCAAAGAGACTTTGAGGAAAATGATTCCAACTTTGGGAGGGCATGCATGGTATATATCCATATGTGGGCTGGGGGTGTTTTTCACAGCTCAGTACATAATTAAACTCGGTAACAAGCTGATAAATGTCACTCATCTAATTAATTCTTTTCAATCTGAGATGTCCCAAGTTTGTTTTTCACAACTCAGTTTGTGTCGTCCAAACAAATTAGATGAAGCCCTATTGATTGGCTTCCGTTGAATTTTAATCAGTCAGTGAGTGGTTTGCTTTACTGACCCCATGAAGCCCTATTGGTTGGATTTGATTTAAGTAAAACCAATCGGGAGCGGTTTGCTTTACTGGCTTCAGAAGTATGTGAAAATAGTATGAAAAAATGGTTTGATAAAATATATTGAGACTAAAGAAATAAATGAAAAAATAACGCCAAAGATCATGATGAAATTGGAACCTATTTTGTTTTGGGGCATACATGAACTCTGGCACTCGCGTGTGTGTGTTGAGGTTAAAAAATCGCACTGGCACAGACATTTCCTACTGAAACGTTTTTTTCTTTTAATATGCCGCCGAAAAATTGTTTTCATTTACTTAACCCTGATGGGTTTCAAACATGACAAAAAAGTACATAAAATTGATTTAAACTAAGTGATGAGCTTAGGAACTGGTTAAACTGACTGGCAAAAATTGATGTTATTCATTGATGGGCTCTAATTTAGTCCTTACAAGGATGTTACGCAAGCTTTTGTTTTTCTTATAGGCGATGACAGGCCGAAGATTCAAAGGTTCATTTAATTTAGCATTGGTAAAATTGAATTCATCTTTTAACATTTTTGCTATTTCGATATTCATTCTGTTGTACGTTAAAGTGAAAGGAATGATGGACCTCCTTTCGCATTCGCCCTCTGATATGTTCATACCAAATGGCCAGAGGGTTTGAAGCGCATTGATCCAAAAAGCTTCACGTTTTTTTTTCCAAATTCATCCGTTTCTTCTAATGTGTCTTTAATTGGTGGTTGTTCAATTGGATGGATTTCGAAATCTTCCAAAGAATGGCCAGGAAGGTTAAAATGTTGTGCTACTGGGGCATCGGCATTATGTTTTATATCCTGTTTAGTTTAAACAGTATTTATTCAATAATTGACATGTGTATACATTTCACAATAACATTTGACTAACAAAAAATGAACAACACTAGATACAAAAAGTATACACAAAACAAGAAAGCATATTGTTGTGTATTAGAGGGATTCGACAGAAAGCTAAATTTTATGTAGGTCGTCTCCCTGTCAACGTATAACTTACTCCTGTAGGTGGTACAGATGAACGGAAGAGCCCAAACGTCGTTGCATGAAGGCCGATATCCCCCCTTCATTGTAAATTTACAACGTTAGTTGCTACGATTGGAGATCAAGCGGGTTAAGCGTCACATCAGAATAGATAGGGAGCAGAGGAAGGCGCCTCGACTGCCAGGCAACGACGTGTGGGATTGTTTAAACTTCAATGTGAAATGAAGGGAAAAACAGAAGAAAGAATAGAAGCAATGATATATCGAAAGAAGAGGAAAGGAACTAATATGATGCAATCAGCTTGAATACATGATGCATAGAGATTATCACCATTACGGGGATGCAAAGGAGCATGGGACCTCCACTGACAGCACACGACGAGTCGAGGACCAGTCGAGATCTATCCCCAGAGGCCGGTTCAAGACCCCGACGCATACTTTGCACATGCAACAGATGATAATGATGTATTTATCAGGCAATATCTTGGGAATAAGTCTGAGTTAATACAGACCAAGTACATGTTGAATGTATGCTAAGTAAAATTTACACACAAGAGAATCGTAAGTAGGCAACTTATTAACTTCTAGTTCATTTGGTAGCGAATTAGGTGAAGTAAACTTCAAGGCGCTAGAAGTTGGAAGGCGCGAGAGGCGTTAGACTTTCCCAATCGGAATGGGGGTGGGAGCGTAGTGTTGGGTTTCAACTATTGGAATCGCTTGCTTGATAAAATGAAGTCGTGTACAACATCGAAAATAAGGCAGTTTTCATCGTTATTCAAGAATTCTGAGCCAAATAGAAGCGTGGATGTATCTGCTACATATGGGAGTAGATTAATCGTATAATTACGAGCGTTTGAGAACAAAGGACAATGAAAGAAAAAGTGATCAGTAGTTTCACGTTCACCACACTGGCAGAAGGGACTGGGTGATAGGTGATTATCGAAAAGATGGGAATTAAGACTGCTACAGTGCAACCGCAGCCTACAATGGTATATTTGAGCCCTGCGAGATTTCGCATTACTATTCATACATCTCGATCCGCAAGTATACAGAAGAAGTCTCCTTGGTTACGAATCGAAATTAAGTATTTTTATTGTTTACTAATCATATATATTTCATTTTCAGGTTATTTTATTCAACTTTGTGGGGAGTTAGTTTAGTATAGTAACTGGGACAAAGTTAGGAGGGCTTAAATAAAACTGTGAGCGCTAAGTTGTCGAACGGTTCGTCGTGTTGCCTTTTGTCGCGTGTTTACAGTTTTTCTTGTCCGATCGCGTAATTTTGTAATTTTGTCTTGATGATGGCGAGCAAGTCTGTTCAGACGGAGGTAAGTATGGAGGTAAATACGTGTAACATCGCGGTCCAGGTCAACGGTGCCAACGGGGTAAGTATTGGTGTGCAGACAGAGGTCACTGGGGGTGTCGGTCAGAGCCGGGTTGGTGGGGCCACCGATAGCGATATTGGGCTTGAAGTTTGTAAACAGTGTTCTATGATGTATGGGGACTTTCGTTCGATGGGATATGGAGAGGTATGTGCCAACTGTCAGGAAATCCTCCGCCTACTTGAGACAATTGTTAAGTTTGAGGGGGAGATTGCTGAGCTGAAGGGAAAACTTGGTAGGGCGGGGCTGTCTGGAGTTACGCCTGTGAAAGTAGCTTTCCGAGAAGGATGGGTGGTTATCGGTGGTTCCAAGAGGAAACATGGGGGTAGAACCTTTGATGTGAATGAGGTAGGTGATGAGGTGGGGGCTGCTAGAAAAATACGTAGGACAGATGAGGGGGGCCCAGGCCGGAGCAATGCTGTAAAGCGTTTGGCGTGGACTATCAAAAGTGATAGGAAAGGGGGGCCAGAGAAGCAGGTAGATAGGGGTGTAAAGTCCAAAGGCAGTGGGGAGTGCAGCACCAGAAACAGATTTGATGTGCTCGATTCGGAAGAGTCAGAGGAGGAGATGGAGGTACTTGCAACAGATAGTAGCTTGGGGTCTAGGCCAGGAAAAAGGAGGAGGGACCCGGTAGAAGACCAGGGGAGTAGTCCAGGTAGTTCAGGGCCTGGAAAGAGACGGAGGGACAAGGATAGGAGTAATCCCAGGTCAAAGATACCGATACCGATATTGATTCCGAGTGGGGCTGTTGGAGAGGAAGAGGACGCTGTAAACAATAGGAGACTAGAGGAGATAAATAGGGCGAGGGACAAAAGTAAGTTGGTGGTTGCGGGAAGTAGCATAGTTCGGGGGATCGACAAGGTTGTCTGTGGTCCGGACAGTAAAAATAGAACAGTTCTGTGCTTTCCGGGGGCTAAAGTGGAGGACCTGAGGGATAGAGTGGACGGTATTGTAGCTGGGTCGGGGCCTGATCCGGTAGTGGTATTACATGTGGGGTCCAATAACATCAGGGAGAGGAAATCAGTTCGTTTGGTGGACACATACAAGGACCTAATTAGTAAGCTACTTAGCAGGAATGCTCGGACCATCGTTTCAGGGGTGCTCCCCGTTATGGGTGGTGGGAATGAGAGGAACTCGCGGATTATGGCACTAAACGAGGAGCTGGAAGAGCACTGCAAAGACTTGGGAATACATTTCATTGACCACTGGGACTCTTTCTGGGGACAAGGAGAGTTGTATGGGCGAGACGGATTGCATTTAAGTAGGATGGGTACAGACCTGTTGGGCCAAAACATTTTACAGGTGGCTGGGCCTTTTTTGGAGAAAAGGGGGGTAGGGGACCACAGCCGATAACCCAGAGGGTCACAAATGCTGGGAACATAGGAAGAACAACAAACATGCACAACACAGGGACACACCAGGGTTATAATAATGTGCCAGTGATGACAAAGAAACAAAGATTCATTAAGTTTGGGTACTGCAACATCCAGGGTCTGCACAAGAAAGTAAGCGAAATATCAACACTGATTGACGAAGGAGACTTCGATATAATGGGTCTAAGTGAGACGTGGATACGACGGGATGAGCGGGTTGATCAGATGAAGGGTTGCGTGTGGATAGGAGCTGGGCGAACTGAGGGTCAGAAACGGGGTGGGGGTGTTGGCATCTACGCTAAAGAGGAACTACAGCCCTCATTGATTACAGATCTCACAGAAGCAAGGACTCAGATTCCAGTACCCAACGAAATAGTCTGGGCAAAAATCAAGTTAGGAAGCAGGAGTGTTGCCGTTGGTGTTGTATACTTAGCAGTGGAGGGAAGTAAGCCCGAGTGGAATGATTCAATATATACGACTCTTAGATCGAATATCACAGAGCTTGAAAGCAGAGGGTTCAGTATTGTCCTAATGGGGGACTTCAATGGGTACATCGGGGATAAGGAGGAGGGCATACAGGGAGGTGATAGGAAAATTAACACGAATGGGAGGAAGATGTTGGACCCATCAAAAGAGCTTGGTTTAAAGATCTTGAACAGGGATGCGAAATGTAAGGGTAAATGGACCTGGGAGAGGAACGATAAGAAAACAATAATTGATTATATACTCACTGACATTAGCGTATGGGGGGAGGTTATAGATGTAGAAATAGATGACGAGGGAAAAATGACTTGGGTAGTGATCACAACCTGATAACAGTTAAGATTATGGGCAAAAAGACGAATAGAGACAGAAATACCTTCAAGGAAGTTTGGGGACTAAAACAAGGAGCCGACTGGAAGCAGTTTCGGGAAAAACTAAAACCAAGTCTTGAATGTATACCTAGGGATGCAAATGTCCAGAGTATTTCAGATGGCATAGTAAATAGCCTAACAGAGGCAGGGAAGGATTGTATAGGAAGGGTGAGGGTCCCAACAAGAGAGCTTGGATACAGGGTTAACGAGGGACTGAAAAAGGCTATAAAAGAAAGGAAGGTAAAATGCGCTGCTTACAGAAGAAGTAGGAAGCTTAAAGGGGTGGATAACAATGACACGAGACTAATGAAAGGAGAATATGAACTGGCACGGAAAAAGGTGAATGAGATAAAGAATAATAATAGGAAGGAGCGCAATTGCAGTCTTGCCAGAACAATAAAGAAAACGGGGGGTTCGAGTTCAAACGTATTTTGGAACTGGGTAAATAAACGGGGGAAAAGTAGTGTGCAGAGTATCAAAGTGGATGGGGAAAGTACAGAAGATAAAGGCCGTATCGCTTCAGAGTTAGTCAAGCACTGGGAAAAGATAAACGATAGGCGATGGGGCAGTGGGTCCCCACCAAAAAGAAATACACTGGTGGAGGAGAACCTATCCAATCGTGTATGTTGCGAAATAACGGCAGAAGAAGTGCGGAACGTGGTCTCGAAATTAAAAAATGGTAAAGCGGGAGGGACTGATGAAATTCCGAACGAATTCCTCAAAAATGGAGGGAAGGCACTTATTGAAGTCCTGGCAAACCTTTTCAACCTGGCTCTGCGAAAGCAAGAGGTCCCCAGAGAGTGGAGGGAAAGTAAGGTGTCGTTCATACACAAAAAGGGGGATAAGGAAGTTCTAGATAACTATAGGGGGATATCAGTTAGTAGTAACATCGGAAAAGTATTCTGTAAGGTCATATACAGTAGACTAGAGGAAGTTATTGAAGAGAAAGGTTTTCTAGGAGAAATTCAAAATGGTTTCAGGAAAGGACGAAGAGTCACTGATCACCTATTTACACTCACCCAACTGATAGAATCAACAAAGGCTGAAAAGAAAAAGATGTTTCTTGCATTTCTAGATGTGAAAAAGGCGTACGACCGAGTGTGGAGGGAAGGTATGTGGCGAAAGCTCGAGGGCATCGGACTGGGGGGTGACTTTGTGGGAATCATGAAAGCACTGTATACAGATGTGCAAAGCCAACTCAGTCTAGGGAGTATCACTACAAAACGAGTCCCTATGGATATAGGCCTCAAGCAGGGGTGTATCTTTTCACCGATTTTGTTTGCATTGTATGTTAAAGATTTAGGGGACGAACTAATTCAGAGTGCGGAGGGGGTAAATGTTGGAGACATAAAGATACCAGGCTTATTCTTTGCGGACGACATGGTGTTAATGTCTAGAACTGAACAGGGGCTAGAGAAATTGCTGGAAATTGTTGGTAGTTATGGGAACACTTGGCGGCTCGAACTAAATGAAACTAAAAGCAAGGTAATACCCGTTGGACGCAAGGTAAATATGACGAAGAGATGGAGAGTGGGGGAGTTCTCAATCCCCGAAGGGGAAAGCAAACAAATCACTGTAGGAGAAAAGGGAGAGTATGAGTATCTAGGGGTAAGCATAAATATAACGGGAAGAGGGGTGTACAGAAATTACTCAGCCAAACTGATTCTGAAAGGGAAAAGAATTCTGAACCAACTAAAACTTTTAGGGAAAAATAGTTTCAACAAGGTCTTTGTGGGGAAAACACTGCGGGAGAGGGTGGGTTTACCAAGTATAACGTATGGCACGGACGTGATTCCATTAAACCAAACCGTTATTAAGAAGTTGGAAAGTACTCAGAATGATGCCGGCAGATGGATAACAGGGTCGAGTAATGCTGCAGCTTTGGAAGCAGTAAGGGGGGAGCTTGGGTGGATGAAAATCAAGGACAGGGTAGATTTGGGAAAACTGTGTTACTTTAACTACTTGAGAAACCTGCCTGACAACCGGTGGTGCAAATTGATGCTCGATACCATTTGGAATTCTAATATAGAAACGGGGTGGTCAAAACATGTGAGGGAACTAATGGACAATTACTCTATAGAGGTCACAAACATAGAAGTAGGAATGAAAGAAGGCAAAAGGTTTGTCAAAGAGAGAGTCATGGAAGATTGCAATCGAAACTGGCGAGCAGGGGTTAGCGTGAAAAGATCACTGCAGGGGTTACAATATAAAGAAAAGTCAGCTTTTGAGAAGTACCTAGATGGCACCTTTGGAGGGTCACTGCTGTTCAAACTGAGATCAAGATCACTGGAGCTTCGGGGAAAAATTGGGAGAGATGGGGAAAAGGGATGCCAAATGTGCCACTCTGGAGTAGTGGAGACCCTGGAACATTTTCTCTTGGAATGCCCACAGTATATACCTCATAGAATAAAATTTACTGGAAGAATAATGCAGAAGTGGGGTGAAGAAACAAAGGATAGATGGCTGAAGGCGGACACGAGGGAGAGGGTAGGAATGCTTATTGAAGAAATTGAAAAAGAGGAAGTGAGGGACACTATTAAGCAGTTTATATCTGAATGCTGGGAGGAGAGGAGGGGAAGAGGGGGTGGGGTGCAGGGGGAATGATGGCCTTCTCTTATGAGGACCGCGACAAATCAGCGGCTGGCCAAAGAGTTATTATTATTATTATAGAACTTTGGTGGTCTTTGGTTACCATTACTGAGAAACGTTTTAAAGTTAATTAATGATGAGTTCTCGCGGACAGGTAACGGCAACTTATTCCACTGGTCCGTAACGCTGGGGATGAAAGAAGACTGATACAATTGCGTTAGGCAAAAAGGGACTCGTTGGTTTTCACTGGATCGGAGACTGCGTGATGAATTCGTCAAGGAGATAAGTGGTGGAACTGTGTTGGAAATGTATGGAGGTGACATGTGATGATACATTTTGAAGAACTGAATTAGTTTATGTTTGTGGCGTCTTTCTTGCAAGGATTCCCACCGGGTTTCCGAATATAACAAGGACTTACTGGCACTAACTGTTGCTCCGGTGATGATTCTTGCTGCTGCAATTTGTATTTTTTCGAGTTCCGCGACATTTGTCACAGAACAATTATCCCAGACAGTGTCTGCGTATTCAAGAAGTGGCCTAATAAAGGCGAAATATATCTTTTCCAGGACACTGCGATCGAGGTTAAATTTATGTCTCCTCAACAAGTCTAGGTGAGACCAGGCTTTGGAGCTAATGTGGTCAATGTGATTGTTCCATGTACATGTATTATTTAGTATGAGTCCTAGGTGTTTATGGTCAGAAACTTCCGATACTTGTGAGCCACCTAAATACAAGGGTGGGTGAGAGTTACGATTGCTTTTACGCGATATACACATACTTTCAGTTTTGTTGGGATTGAACTCGACCAACCATGTTTTGGCCCAATGCTCGATTGTAGCCAAATCGTTATTAATTATGACCGCGGCTTGCTCTGGGTTTTCAATAATTGGATATAACGACGTATCGTCAGCAAAGATGCGAATACTGCTGAGTAAGTCGCTAGTTATATCGTTTATGTATATCAAGAACAGTAAAGGTCCAAGTATAGACCACTGGGGTACATCGGCATTGATTGGTCTCCACGACGACGACTCAGAGGCTATCACAACTCGCTGCGACCTATCCGAGAGATACGATTTTAGAAATAGAAGTAGTTCACCTGAAACGCCAATACTCTCCAGTTTGTGAATAAGACCAGCATGCCATACCTTATCAAACGCCTTACTGACATCACAGAAAACCACCCTAACTTCTTTGCCTTCATCAAGCGCACGACAGAATGCGTCATAAATGTCAGTCAGTTGGAGGACAGTTGAATCACTTGGTGTAAAACCTGACTGAAATTGACTGAGGATATTATTTTCACTCAAAAACTGCCACAGGCGTTTGAAGACACATTTTTCAAATAATTTTCCAACACAGCTAATCTGCGATATCGGGCGATAATTAGTGACTGAGTTTGAGGGCTGTTTTTGTTGAATTGGGGAGACATTTGTTTTTTTCCATAATGAAGGAAAGTACGAATTATTCAGTAAAATGTTGAATAAAATTGAGAGTGGTTCGCTAGAGAGAGGATTTACATTCTTTTAGAAGACGCGGGCTTATTTGATCGGGACCAGATGCCTTGGACACCTTTATCGACTTCATTGCGGCGTGTACTTCACTGCAATGTAGGGTAATACTATCAATACGCTGGGGAACATGGGATGGTGGATCTGGTAAGAAAGCATTCGAGTCGTCAACTGTCGAAATAGAACAGAAGTATTCATTGAACACTTCAGCTTTCTCAACACTTGAAGAATATATTTTGTTTAGATGAATCAGGGTGGGAATTCCTGTTGCATTACCGCTACCAATTAGTGTTTTTAGGGTCTTCCACCACAGAGATGGTGGGGTTTCATTGCTTCTCAATGTGGATTGGATTTTTGCAAGATGCTGGGCTTTGGCCTTCCTGATGGCCGATACAACCTGATTCCTTTTAAGTTTATATTTGGCCCAGTCGTGTGGGAAATTGGTACGTTCAGCAATGCGATACAGACGTTTTCTCTGTCTCATTAGTAGTCTTATTTCATTATGCATCCATTTCGGTTGATCCATTCTGGAATTAATAAATTTGTTGGGTATATGTTTGGATGCAGTATCGAGTATTTTGTCAGTGAAATTTGTAACTATGGTATCGGGACATAAAGTATCGAGGATAGAATTCCAGTCGGTGTCAGAGAAAGCCTCGTTCAGCGCATTATAATTACCCTGAGAATAAAGCCATATCATCCGCCTAAAAGAAGGTGGGTTTGATTTAAAAAATTCGACTTCGATTGAAATTGGGCAGTGATAGCGGGTCATGTCTGGAATAATTGGTTCGAGGACTTCACATGATTTCACGTTGATTGTCTTACTTACAGCAAATAGATCTAGCAATGAAGCAGATGTTTCAGTAAAATAAGTTGGTTCACTCACAAGTTGTCTGAGGTTAAAGCAATTGATTATTTCAGAAAGGCTACTTCTTGAAGAAACCATTTGGTTGTGGTTGAAATCACCCGTGATAATTAAGTCACCAACTGACGTGTCTCTAGCTTTTTCAATGGATGCTGATATGGCATCCCATGTATCTGGAGGACTGTTGGGTGGAGGGTAGAATACTCCTAATAATGACGATCTACTCCGTTTTGTAAATACTTCAGCCCTTATACACTCCGTATTCGGTGTATCAAGACCCGGTCTGTGTCGAAACGAAATACCCTCTTTAATGTAAATGGCAACCCCACCTCCCCTTGAAGAGCGATCGAATCGCAATGGTTCATGGAACCCATGGAGTTGGACATCGGATGAGGTGTCATTATTATGAAGCCATGTCTCACTCAAGGCCACTTTATGATATGGTGCAAATTAACATTGTACAATATCCAGTTTAGGTTTGAGGCTTTGAATGTTGAGATGAACAATTTTTAGAGTATTCTGATTGTGATCTGAATTAAGAGAATTTGGACCAGGGTTACTTTCAATGTCACCGGAGAATAATAAGCTTATGGTCAGAAAGAAGAAAAACGACGATAATAGGAAAGAAGTAGTTACTACTGTTAATAATGACAAAGCCTTCGAAGCATTCAAAGAACTGTAGCGACGTGGAATTAGTTCAGTAGAATTTACAGAGTGAGGGTCAATAAGCACATTGGATTGCCCAATGAACAGAGCAAACATGACAGTGAAGCTTTTATGCAGATCGACACCACTGAGACGCAAGAGCAAGTAAATTAAGATGCATGTAGATCTGTCTTTCGCCAGGCAGTGCCTTAAGCTGCTAGAATAAACTGCATGGTTATAATTCCCTATCCGGGCACGGTATAGTTCAAGTGAGCACATGGGATATAATTGTAATATCGAATGCAAAATGTATTCAGGCTGGCATAAAAACAAATGATATAGTCTAGAGTAAAGAGAGTTGAAGTTTCAGACGAGACCAAAAAAGATACAAGAGACACTAAAAGAGAGATGAAGATAATAAAATATATACAAAATAACTAAAGTGTTTATATAGCGGTAGAGTTTCTAGGCTGCTTAAAAAGTCGAAAATTATCTTTTTACACGTAGTGGACTATCAGTATAAAATGATTAGTTGAGGGGGACTCTATCACCAATGTTTGGGACACTCTTGAGCCGGTGTATTGTCTTCTACGTTTTCTCATTTCGCATGCTCATGGGAAGTGCGAGTTGCGCAAGATTTATCAAGAATTGTGTACCATTGATACAAAACCGTGGCACTCACAAGACAAAAGACAAGCCACGAAAGCGTCGAAAGTTGGCAGGAAGAAAACTTGTATTATACATTGCAATGGTATGGAGGAGGGGGACCCACCCCTGATAATAGGTCCGTCTTGCAACAAATGCGTTAACACGGATACGAGGGATATAAATATATATATATATATATATATATATATATATATATATATATATATATATATATATATATATATATATATATATGCAAGAAGGAATCAAGGGCGTCCCACCTGCTTGTGTGTAGCAGCACGTTCTCGGAAAGGATTTTGACTTTGACCAACATACTGTTTCCGACAGCCCTTACATGTGATAAGGTAAATAATGTTTGGTGAATCACAATGGAGGGGGTTACGGATCTGATAATGATTTTTCGTTTGTTCGGAGGAAAATTCCTCTTTCTGATCAGGCATAAAAGTATGCAATCTACATCGAGGTTTTTTGCAATTAAATACCGCGCCACTACCATTCTGCAACGGTCTGTTGTATTCAATCTTCAGTGGTTCGAAATCAGAGGTTTCAGCTGGACTTTCGAGCTTTTTCAAAGTTTGAGATTTTAAGGTACGTAAAAAGCGCAGTGAGTATCCTCTCGATCTGAGGGCGCCAAATAGAGTAGAATAAGCCTCATTGAAATTTACCTTATCACTTGAATTGCGGTGGAAACGAATGAGTTGTGATTTGATGATACCTTTAAATGTATGTTGAGGATGAAATGATTTTGTGTGCAACAATTGATGTGAATCAGTTGGTTTAAAATATACTTTATAATCTAAATGACCGGACGCCTGAAATTGCTTGCCTTTATACACGGTCACATCGAAAAAATCAACAGAATTTTCACTGATAGTAGCTTTCAATTTAATATTTGGATCATGATTGTTCAAAATTTCTAAAAATTCATCAAAATCTTCTTTTGAATGTTCCCAAATAATAAAAATGTCATCTAAATACCTGAGATATACGAGAGGATGCTTTGCACATTTGCTAAAGGCATTTTCCTCCCAATCCGCTACATAAATGCTTGCAAAATTAGGACTGAATCTTTTACCCATAGAACAACCCATTATTTGTAGAAAATATTCTCCATTGAATTCAAAGTCATTACCTTTTAAGCTCAGCTCTAAAAGATCCAAAATTTGTTCATCCGGGCGTTTCGCATCCGGATATTTTTCAAATGCATTTTTAACTGATTTAACACCTTTATCAATATCAATGTTCGTATACATACTGTCGATATCCAAAGTAGCCAGAATTGCATTTTTCGATATTTTCATTTTCGAAATTTTTGACAGGAAATCCTGTGTATTTTTTAGATAGCTCGGATGTCTATTTGCTATAGGTTTCAGATGATAATCAATTAATTCCGAGATCGCATAAGATTCCGAATTACAATCTGATACAATTGGCCTCCCGGTTGGTGTTAAGTCATCCGTCCATGAAGAACGGTCCTTGTGGATCTTTGGTAGGATATAAAATTGTCTTGATTGAGCACTGAGCTTAGCTGTTAAATATTTCAATTTTTTTGTGGTAATGTGACCTTCATCGAGGAGAAATTTTAAGATCTTATTGAATTTTTCGATATTACTAGGCCAAATAAGTGAATCTATTTTCTTATAATGTTTAGTATTGCTGAGTTGTCTCGTGGCTTCCTTTATATAATTATCCCGTGATAGAACAACTACCGACCCACCTTTGTCGGCTGGTATAATTACTAATTTCTTATTTTTTCGAAGCTTCGTGAGGGCTCTCCGTTCACCAGCTATTAAATTGTCTTTATCGGAGAGTATGTTCATGCTGAACACCTTTTGGATGATTCGTTTTCTAGCCTCAATAATTTCGGGATCTACTTCACTATCTGGAGGTGACCAACCAGATGATTCTGTAAAAGGAAGTTTCCGACCGCTGGAGTTTCTAAAGCGGTCGGCTAATTTCATTTGCCTTAGAAAATTACAGTTGTATGATGGTAAATTTGTTTGGTTATCAGTTTTAGGCTTTGGTGCTGGTACAAAAGTTAAACCGCGATCTAAAAGCGATTTCTCTTGGGTTGTTAGGTCATTGGTGCCAGACAGGTTAACCACATTAGTTCCTAATCCCGCATCAGTAGTATGTCTCGTACCTTTCACCTCCAGGTTGCAGGACCTCGGTGCAGGACCTCGAAAGTGACGTCATGTCACGTGACGTAGTGGCGCCATGTTGTGTTGTCATGGTAACCCGCGTGAGCGGCCATCTTGTGACGTCATCCCCATAGTGATACGTGGTGTGAGTGCGCATGTGGATGCGCAGCGCGTATTGTTAGGGTGATACGTTTTTCCGTCGTCCATTTTGTATATTGGAGACCGCCATCTTGGTTTCTATGGTAGCACGTGATTGCTAGGTTACCCAATTTTTCTGCAATAAGATGGGGTATGTTCGTAGGGTATGTTCCTTTGTACAGGAGTATTTTCCCGATTCGTAGAATTACCACAAACAACCCGACAAGTTTTACTATTTCGGATTCTGTCAGAACCCTATTTAGGACCGCCATTCTTTTGGCTTATAATAGTAGCACGTAGTGGTATACTATCAAGGGGTCCCCTGGGGGATGTGTTCGATTGAACTAGAGTATCTTTCTGACTTACAATTCTCCCAGAATTCTCGAAGAATTACCCAAAGAGCAATGATTTTCAGTAACTGCTCGATAGCTTGTAAGGGATATTTTGGAAAGGTATGCCTTGTGATACAGGAAATAGTATCCTCAGATAAGTATCCTCGATAGGTATCCTCGATAGGTATTCTCGATAGGTATCCTCAAATAATACAATGCCGGGTCATAGGTATCCTCAAATACTGAAATGAGTCGAAGAGTCGTATGTGGAGTCACTCGAACGAGCAATTGCTCTATGGCTCATTTGCTCGATGGGCTTCGAGTCATTCGAGCAATGATTTTCAGTAACTGCTCGATAGCTTATAAGGGATATTTTGGATAGGTATGCCTTGTGATACAGGAAATAGTATCCTCAGATAAGTATCCTCGATAGGTATCCTCGATAAGTATCCTCGATAGGTATCCTCAAATAATACAACGCCGGGCCATAGGTATCCTCAAATACTGAAATGAGTCGAAGAGTCGTATGTGGAGTCACTCGAACGAGCAATTGCTCTATGGCTCATTTGCTCGATGGAATTCGAGTCATTCGAGCAATGATTTTCAGTAACTGCTCGATAGCTTATAAGGGATATTTTGGATAGGTATGCCTTGTGATACAGGAAATAGTATCCTCAGATAAGTATCCTCGACATGTATCCTCGATAGGTATCCTCAAATAATACAATGCCGGGCCATAGCTATCTTCAAATACTGAAATGAGTCGAAGAGTCGTATGTGGAGTCACTCGAACGAGCAAATGCTTGTTGGCCCATTTGCTCGATGGGATTCGAGTCGTTGGAGCAATAGTTGCGAGTCACTCAACATAAGACGGAATCCCACTTTTGGAATCCCTTTTTGGAATCCCTTTTGTGGAATCCCTTTTTCGAAAACGCCTGCGGCCATGGAATCCCTTTTTCTGAAATGAGTCTAAGAGTCGTTCGAGGAGTCAATCGAACGAGCAATTGCTCGTTGGCTCGATGGGATTCGAGTCGTTCGAGCAATAGTTGCGAGTCACTCGACATAAGACGGAATCCCACTTTTGGAATCCCTTTTTGGAATCCCATTTGTGGAATCCCTTTTCGAAAACGCCTGTGGCCATGGAATCCCTTTTTTCTGAAATGAGTCTAAGAGTCGTTCGAGGAGTCACTCGAACGAGCAATTGCTCGTTGGCTCATTTGCTCGATGCGATTCGAGTCGTTCGAGCAATAGTTGCGAGTCACTCGATCGAGCAATTACTCTAAAGCTCATTTGCTCGGTGGGATTCGAGTCATTCGAGCAATGGTTTATCAGTAACTGCTCGATTGCTTATTAGGTTTGGAAATACTTTTGATATACACAAGGGAGATAACTGCATTATGGGAAATCAAGCACTGGTAATTATAAGACTTGGACCTGAGAACCTGAGATAGTTTGGACTGGATAGACTGTTAGTGATAGAGAAACATATGCAATAGGCATTAAAAATGGGATTCTGGGAAAATCAGGCCCTGTACTCCTATTCAATAGAACATACCCCCTGTACCCCTTGGTACTGTAGCATAACGTGTTATTTTTATATGCCCAAAATGGGGCTTCACATATCCGTTTGGGTGGTTTGGTGGAGATTTTCGTGGTCTGAAAGGGTGGTCGGGTCTATTTTGGTAATTCTTCGAGAATTCTGGGACAATTGTAAGTCAGAAAAATACTCTAGTTCAATCGAACACACCCCAGGGGACCCCTTGGTACTATAGCACTACTATTATAAGCCAAAAGAATGGCGGTCCTAAATAGGGTTCTGACAGAATTCGAAATAGTAAAACTTGTCGGGTTGTTTGTGGTAATTCTACGAATCGGGAAAATACTCCTGTACAAAGGAACATACCCTACGAACATACCCCGTCTTATTGCAGAAAAATTGGGTAACATAGCAATCACGTGCTACCATAGAAACCAAGATGGCGGTCTCAATATACAAAATGGACGACGGAAACACGTATCACCCTAACAACACGCACTGCGCATGCGCACTCACACCACGTATCACTATGGAGATGACGTCACAAGATGGCCGCTCACGCGGGTTACCATGACAACACAACATGGCGCCACTACGTCACGTGACATGACGTCACTTCCGAGGTCCTGCACCGAGGTCCTGCAACCTGGAGGTGAAAGGTACGAGACATACTTCTCAAATCTGTTAGGCGGCTGTTACCTTTGTGTGCGTACGTGCGTGCGTGCGTGCGTGCGTGCGTGCGTGCGTGCGTGCGTGCGTGCGTGCGTGCGTGCGTGCGTGATTTCAGCGCTCCCACTGAGTCACAAATATCTGAAAAAAAATTTCTTATATTTTTTTATATATATATTGTTTGTTCTGTTTTAAATGGGCCAGACTGACCTCATGGAAAAGTTTTCTACAGAACTCGTCCCCTGAGTTCCAATGTGTTCTATGTGCCTACTGGCACATAGAACACATTGGAACTCAGGGGACGAACTGAAGATAGAGAGAAAGGAAACTTGTTAACCTGACAGGCAAAAACTGAAGTTTATCCTATTCCCCGATGGGTTCAAGTTTGGCCCTAACGAGGAGATTACGCAGGCTTCTGTTTTTAGCTATTGCTGTCATTTCTCGTCAGTGGGCGTACGTACGTCCACATACGTGCACAATTTCCTTTGTCAGGTCGCATTTTTTTTATCAGATCGCCTTGACACTTGGTATGCCTGTTTGGGGTGACCCCTAGATGGGAGCTATCGATTTTTTCCTTTTCTGTCAAAAAATGCTGCCGCTGGCAACGGCCTTGGAAGTTTGTGTCGTCAGACATCAGTATATTCCTTTGGATTGCCCTGCATTGCACATTTATGATTGGATTGCTTTGAAACTCTGTATACTTGTTTTGAGCGACCTGGCCTGATGGGAGCATTCGATTTTCTTCCATTTCCGTCAAGAAATGTTGCCATTGGCAATGACGTTTGAACTTAGTTTAGTCAGACCTCTATATTTCCCTTTGGCACACATTACAGGGCACATGCACATTTATGATTAGATTGCTTTGAAACCTAATATTCTTATCCGGGGCGCCCTCTAAATGGGAACTATCGATTTTCTTACATTTCCGTCAAAAAATGTTTCCGCTGGCAACGGCCTTTCAACTTAGTTTATTTAGTCTGGCATCAATATATTCATTTGACATGCCCTACAGGTTGCATCTATGATCGGATCGCTTTGAAACTAGGTACGCTTATTTGGGGTGACCTCTACATAGAAGCTATCGATTTTCTTCCTTTTCCGCCAAAAATTGTTTCCGCTGGCAACGGCCTTTGAACTTAATTTAGTCAGGCATCAGTATATTTCTTTGGCACCCCCTGCAGGGCACCGTTATGATCATATCGCTTTGAACCTTGCTGTGCTTGTTTGGGGTGACCTCTAGATGGGAGCTAGCGATTTTCGTCTATTTCCATAAAAAATGTTGCCGTTTGCAATGACCTTTGAACTTTGTTTGGTTAGGCATCAATGTTTCCCTTTGGCACACCAACAGAGCGCCTTTATGATCGGATCGCTTTGAAACTTGGTATGCTTGTTTGGGGTACCCTCTAGTTGGGAGCTATAGATTTTCTTCCATCTCCGTAAAAATTTTTATTGTTGCCATTGGCAACGACCTTCGATGAACTTGGTGCAGTAATGCATCAACTGATTGATTTTCTTTCATTTCCATAAAAAAATATTGTCGTTAGTGCCAGCCTTTGAACTTAGAGCATTTGTGCAGCAGCTTATCCACGTTGCACTCTCCACACGGCGTAGTTACGAATTTTCCTAAAAAAGAAAAAAAAACTTTGGCACGCCTCACAGGGTGCATTCATTTATCGAGCTGTTTTGAAACTTGGTATGCTTATTCGGCTAACCAGGGTATGAGCAATCAATTTTCTTTTCATTTCCATCAAAAACTGTTCCTGTTAGCAACAACCTTTGCATTTATTGCATTTGTGCATCAACATTCTCCTACAGGGCACATTTATCATAGGATCGTTTTTCAACTTGATGTGCTCATTAAGCGATAAGAGCTATTGATTAGCATTCATTTCTGTGAAAAAGCTGCATTTACAATGACCTTTAAACTTACTGCAGTTGTGTATCCACATTCTCCCCTTCGTCAGCCTAACAGTTTACATTTAAAAATGCATGGATTGCTCTGACTTTGCGCACACACAATGCTTTGAAGTTTCACTAAATAACAATGGAACTAATGATCTTCAATTTTTCTATTTCACTTATAACTTACCGAATTCAAGTTTGTCAAGTAGAGCTACAGTGTCATTGACACTTCACTTTCATTTCTATAGGCGATGATAGGTCTACGATTTAGTGGAATGGACAATTTTGAATTCACCAAATTAAATTCCTCGTTTAGTATTTTGGAAATTTCAACATTATTTTTGTTATAAGTTAGAGTGACTGGAATGATGGACTGTTTTTTGAGTTGCCCGCTAGACGTATTTATTCCGTGTTTGAAGACAGTCGATCTAGAAAGCTTCTCTTTATTTTCTGTAATCGTATGTTTCGGACTCGGTCTCTTTAACAGGTGGTTGCTCAATCGGGTTAATTTCGAAATTTCTTTATGAATGGCCAGAGGAAGATTGAAATGTATACCATGATAACCTATTCTACAATATGTTAAAAGCCTGTGACATAAATTTTAGATTTACAAACCAACCGTGGTGAACACGCCTGCAATGGGATTTCAGTAGTTAAAATTTACGCCAACAGTGGAACTACATCCAAGCTGACCTTTGGTGACGTCAACCTGAATGCTACTTGTCTACATTCATCGCACGTCGCCTCTCGAAGAGCGAAATGAAAGTGACAATTATTTATTACGTTTTTAAATGAGTTTACCCCATAAGACACCAAACCTTAACAAACATGCATCGTCTCATGTCAATAAAGCATCCATAACTCAAAATGGAACGTTATTAAGCTATTAAAATGAAAAAGGCCCCATTTCATTTTCCATTTCGTTTCGGCGATAAAATTGACAGCGGAAGTACCGCCCACCGATGCTCGTGTAAACAAAAACAGATTCGCACGTTTGTACGTCTGGTGCTCAATAAAATCGGGAAAAAATAATAGCGACTCTTAATAATCTGACGATCATGGTATAAATAAAATATACCCATAGTAGCTTGGTGTACCAAATGTTCACCACTCGCGGTGAAGTGGTGTTGACCGCGCGCCAAAGGCTCACGGTTAACACCACTTCACCACCCGTGGTGAACATTTGGTGCACCAAGCTACTATGGAAATATTTTATATCTATCCCGCGCCAAAGGCTCGCGGTTAACACCACTTCACCACCCGTGATGAACATTTGGTACACCAAGCCACTATGGGAATATTCTATATCTATACCGCGCCGACGGCTCGAGGTTAACACCACTTCTGTATGTTCTACTACTGTAATTATGTTTTGTATCAGTTTTGTGTTGTGTAGATCGTTCACGGAATGGATTCTGAGTTTCACCAACATATTGCTTATAACAGCGATTACAAGCGATAAGATAAACCAACTTGGGTGAATCACAGCAGTATGTCTCGTATGTTTCAGGGGTTAGTTGGATGACCCCGGTGGATGACCCCGGAATTGACGTCATGTCACGTGACGTAGTGGCGCCATGTTGTGTTGTCATGGTAACCCGCGTGAGCGGCCGTATTGTGACGTCATTTCCATAGTGATACGAGGTGTGAGTGCGCATGCACAGCTCGTGTTGTTAGGGTGATACGTGTTTCCGTCTTCCATTTTGTATACTGGAGGCCGCCATCTTGGTTTCTATGGTAGCACGTGATTGCTTTGTTACCCAATTTTTCTGCAATAAGACGGGGTATGTTCGGAAGGTGTGTTCGATTGTAGAAGAGTAATTTCCCGATTTGTAGAATTACCACAAACAACCCGACAATCCTTCCAAATCCCCAAAATATATCCCAACTTTTACTATTTCGAATTCTTTCAGAATTCTCTGCTTCTCACTATATATGCAATAGTTTTCCTCTACCTGGCCATGTTCCTTTGTTCTGGAGTATATTCCAGTAGCGTAGAAGAGCATCTTCGTTGGAACAGCTTTACTTATTATTACTATATTTAGCTATTTCTGGTCTATTCTTGTTGTTTCTGACCCTAATCTAAGTACTCTTGTTGTTTCATTTATCTAGATCATTATAACCAATCAGATTGCTTGATTTCCCATAATCTGTATGCAGAGTGATCTTCCTTGTGTATAACAAAAGCATTCCCAGAAACCCAATAAGCAATCGAGCAGTTACTGATAAACCATTGCTCGAATGACTCGAATCCCATCGAGCAAATGAGCTTTACAGTAATTGCTCGATCGAGTGACTCGGCATATTGCTCGAACGACTCGAATCCCAGCGAGCAAATGAGCCAACGAGCAATTGCTCGTTCGAGTGACTCCTCGAACAACTCTTCGACTCATTTCAGTATTTGATGATACCTATGGCCCAGGTATTGTATTATTTGAGGATACCTATCGAGGATACCTTTTAGAGGATACTTATCTGAGGATACTATTACCTGTACCACAAGACATACCTATCCCAAATATCCCTTATAAGCCATCGAGCAGTTACTGAAAGGTCATTGCTCGAACGACTCGAATCCCATCGAGCAAATGAGCCAACGAGCAATTGCTCGTTCGAGTGACTCCTCGAACGACTCTTCGACTCATTTCAGTATTTGAGGATACCTATGACATGGCTACGTATCAGTTGAGGATACCTTTTGAGGATACTAAATTGAGGATACCTATGGCCTGGTTTTGTTGGAGGATACCTGTTGTAGAAACCTTACATCTGTGTATTTCTGTTATTCTGTCCCATATCTCATCCATTACTTCCTAGCTATACCTATCTCATAGGGTTGCTTTGTTTTATTATATGGCTGGTATATGTAGTACGTTATGGTAGACCTGTTGATTTTGTGGGGGTGGGGGTAATGCTTGGTAGTTTAGAACGGTAGTATAGCATAGGCTGTACATATCCCTGTAGGTCTCTTGCTGGCCTTTGGTACTACTGATCCACCAGGTGCTTCATATTATTGAGCGGTATTCTGGGGTGGGATCAACGCCTGGTAATACAGAACGGCAGCAGAGTGTGGTATATTCCCCTATAGATCCCATCCTAACCGTTGATAGTATAAACCTACCAAATGCTTTGTTTCATCCTGTTACTGGTAAGGTGGTACGTAATACCAGTAGTTCCTACCTTATTCCGAGTACTCTTGTTGTTTCATTTATCTAGATCATTTATATAAATTACAATTAACCAATTAGATTGCTTGATTTCCCATAACCTGTACTTAATCGTACAGAGTTATCTTCCTTCTGTATAATAAAAACCTATATCAATGGCAATTTCCCCGGCACCCCAATTTCGGCACCCCTTTTTTGAAAAGCATATGGCTTTTGGCACCCCTCTCTTCTGAAATGAGGATAAAAGTCGTATTAAAAATCCCTCATTGAGGGATTTTTAATACGACTCTTATCCTCATTTCAGAAAAAGGGGTGCCGAAGGCCATATGTTTTTCAAAAAGGGGTGCCGAAATTGGGGTGCCTTCTGGAGAATCCCTTTTTTGTCAAATGAGGATAAGAGTCGTAGTAAATTAGACCTCAGTGAGGGATTTTTACTACGACTCTTATCCTAATTTCATTTCACAACTGATTTGTAAATAAATATATCGTTTGACTAAAGTGAATTTTTTCATTTGATTGGTTGATAGATACGTGGTATGAGACCATATTCATTGAAACCCACGATACGTCCGCCCAGCCACTGACAAATTTCCCATACCCTGTGAAGCCTCGTTCCGAAATCTACCAATTGTCCATACCCCGCAGAAGACGCGTCATTCCAGTTTTACAGTGTACATATTTATATTTTAATTTTTTATCTCCAAAATATAGCTCATGACCCCTTATTGGAATGAGCTTGTCGAGTACCCTCCAATGTGGGGTTCATAAGCTATGTTTTTGAGACAAAAAAGATAAAAAGAAATTCAATAATTTTTTTATGCTAGTCATATCGGCATATTTTCACAAAAACTCTTTTGCACAAAAATTCCACAGAAACCTGTATGGTTCAACAATGGAAGATAAAAGATTTCATGCTGAGTGTGTTCACACATGAAATAGATTGTACTTCTAAAACGGAAAGTCAATAGATAAATTCGTTACCCCGTGTCTGATCACGTGGTACGGGTTTTTATCTTACCCTGTTGTATACTGTTCTTTTTTTTTTGTTTTTGTTTGTCTTCTTTGATTTCAATCTGCTTTTACCCGTTTTTCTATCTAGTCTCTCTCTCTCTCTCTCTCTCTCTCTCTCTATCTCTATCTCTCTATTCTCTCTTTCTTTATTTCTCTCTCTCTCTCTCTCTCTTTTGAGTTAACTTCTTTTGTGTATAATGTTTACATATTGTTATATTTTGTTCTGCCTTTTGTAATCTAATAGTCTTTGATCGAAATGCATCTTTTGATATTTTTAAATTTGTAATTTTAGATAGAAAATCTTGTGCATTTTTTTTATTTTGCTCTGGTGTCTATTAGCTATCGGTTTGAAGTGATAGTCGATTGATTCAGATATTGCGTACGAGTCAGCATTACAGTCTGAAACATAGGTCTTCCAGGTGGTTTTAGATTATCCGTCCATACCGACGGATCTTTGTGATTTTTAGGCAAGATATATAATTGTCTTGGTTGAGCAGCGAGTGGAGGTGATAGATATCTCAGCTGCCTTTTAGTTATGTGACCTTAATCAAGGAAAAATTTAAGGATTTCGTTAATTTTCTCTTTGTTGTGAGGCCTGATAATTCTGTCTAATTTTTCATAATGTTTTGTATTACTGAGCTGCCTCACAGCTTCCTTAATATAATATTCGCGAGCAGGGCTCAAAATAAGCGGTGTCGCGTCGCTTTTTGCTATGCAAAACTTGCAAAAAGCTACACTATGTTCAATTGTATATAGCATTTTGCGATGTAAGATAATCAACTGCAGCCTATTAGGCTGCAGTTGATTATCTTGCATCGCAAAATGTAAATGAAAATTTGCAAACAAATTTGAAAACTAGTTCACTGATGCTTTACTTCTGATTGTGAAACATTCCAGGCATAACTCAGATTAACTCTCCATCAAGTATCATTAGCAACTTCATATGTAAGATGAATTCTATTGGTTTAAATTCTTCCTGTTTTTACAACATTTTGCATAAAATGTCCATTAAAAATAACTTCAAGCCAATCTAATAAAATTCCCAACTTCCATTTTGAGAACTCTGTTAAACAACCACGACGTCATTTGAAAATATCCAAGTCCATGCGACCCTTAAAGGCAGTTCAGTTAAAAAAAAACATAGTAAATGTTTCATGTGTTGCAGATCATTTGGAAATGCCCAGAAATGGATGGAAACTATTCTATCTACTTAGAAGAATTCAATACAAAACAGCATAACATTACTCCGGTTTTCAAAAATAGCTGTGCAATTTTTACAAAATGCTATTCATTTTTTGGAAATGTGTAGCATTTTGCTACGCAGAGAAAAAAAAGTTATTTTGAGCACTGTTCGCGAGATAAAATTACAAACGCGCCACCCTTATCCGCAGGCTTTATGATCATTTTTTTTTTATTTTTGCAAAGTTTCACAAGCGCGCCCGGTTCACCAACTGTTAAATTGTTTTTTTATCGGTGAGTAGGGTTAAATCCAAAACTCGTTCAGTAACCTGTTTACCGGCTTGTAAAATATCAGGATCGATGACCACGGTGTATGGGAGTGTCCAACCAGAAGATGCTATAATGGAGACTTTTAACCCCTTTAATCTTTAGAGAAGTCTGCAAGTTTTAATTCTCTATGAAAACAATGATAATCCATAGGTGGAAGTTTTGCCCCCATGCCAGATTTCGGCCTTGGAGTTGGTATAAATGTTGGACCGCGATCTAATAAAGATTTCTCTGCGGGTGTTAGGACATCGGTGCCAGATAGGTTAACCACTTTTGTTCCTAACCCTAGATCTTTGAGGCGGTTGTTATCTTGGCCTTGAGTTAGTTTAAAGACAGAAAGTTAAACCAGTGGTTGTATATTTTGTTGGAAGTTTCGGGTGCCCAATGGATCAAATCGTAAACCAAATTGAATTATTTTCTGGTAATTTTGGAATTACTTTCATGTTTCGCGAATTCAAAGTGCCTTATTGATGCGGTTTAGGGTCTCCTTTACCGCAAGCTGGAGACTTTTTGAAAAACTTAATTCTGCAAAAAATATTTTCGCAGTCGTAAATTTTTACAGTGCCATCGATTGTCTCTCTTTTTTCCGAAAGTGTTGAAAACTGGCACCTCCGGAAACATTCTACCGGCATGGTGTGTTGAGAAATCCCTGGCGCCACCCCTGCTAACTTTGAACTACCAAACAGAAGAATTGTCTTTCGAATATTTGGAAGGCAACAAGAATATTTTTCATTGCCGCCCGGATCCCGAAACAAAAAGAATTTTGTTTCAGAATAGCGGCTCGGCGATACTGATTTGAGGTTGAGTAGCGTTGATTTAAGTTTGTCCGAGTACGAAGCATCTGAACTGTGCAGCTACGCAGTGCCAAGAACAGACAGAAGAAATCGCAAAGACAATTCATTTAAATCCATTAACACATATAGTTCAAAACGTAATCATTATTATCATGGGTTTCATAATTCCAATACTGACTTTCTAAGTAAAGGTTTCGGGAAGTTATATTGATGAACGTTTAGCTCATATATCTATCGGAATCTGAATTCAGTTTTAGTAAGTAATTTAATATCACTAATTATCTAACTGTACAATAACTCATCCGTAAATTACTTGAGCAAATTATATAACATGTATAGCATGAGCATTGGCGACTGGAATACAGTTAAAACAAGAAGTCCTGTCATGAAATGCGCACAAATAGCACGTCGATCTGTGCGTTAATCTACGTGCTATGACCATAGTAAATTCTGTACATATGCACAAGCAATGTTTCAGCCAATGGACCCCCGGGTAACCCGGAGGTCCATTGGCAGAAACGTTGCCTGTGTTTGTTATGAGTTACCAGGGGAACCTGCCGTGCTTTGGATGCCAGTCGATAGGCAGTTGCGCGCAATTCTTACGCGCCGCAATTAATCCTAGAAAAACGCACAGTTCGTGACAGGGCCTCTAGTTTTAACTGGTACATAGTATTTATGTTGTTGGTGATCAGATCCCGAAAACAAACCATCAAGAGGTGCTGGACGTAATGCGCAGTCATAACATAATTACTTTGATTGAACCTCATTTAACGCCTAACTCAGTTAGTTGCAAAGGCTATATATGGCCATCATATACTCAGACCAAAACGGTTAAAAAAAGGGCGAAACTCAGGCGGTCTTTCATTCTTTGTTCGCAGCACAATAAGGCCTGGGGTTCGATACCTTCCTAATACATGGATTGAATTAAGCAGAAATTTTTTTTGACGCAGAGAAAGACAAATAGGTTTGTTTTATATACGATAGTCCCGAAGGATCTACATATACTATTAAAAAAGTAGGGGATATTTGATAAAAATGAGATATGTAAAGAAATATATTTATATTTTCATCAAAAAGTCAGTTGAGGCACTGCACTGTGGCATCCGGCGAATGATTTCAGCGATAGCTGGGTGTGTGACAAGCACGCATTCCACGCACTGAGCTGTTGAAGACATGGACGGTCAGTCAGAGAATTTACCACATTTAGTCCAAGACCTCAATGGCTTGTACATAATCCTCGGTCCGCGAGACAAGGGTGGATCCGGCGTGGTTTGCTCCTCACCAAACGTCCAATATCAGCTTGACTGATGTTATTCCATTCTTCCTGCAGTGCAGCGGCGAATTCCTGGTCATTGATAGGAGGATATTGGCGTTGTCGTAGGCGCCTGCCAAGCATATCCCAGACGTGCTCGATTGGTGAAAGGTCTGGCCTTAGTGCTGGCCAAGGTAGTATAGTGATGTTATGCTCCTGGAGGAACTCTGTAGCGACACGGGTCCTGTGTGCTATTGCATTGTCATCTTGGAAAATAAATCGACGGTCGTGACGTCGCGCAAATGGAATTACATGATCTTCTAACATGTTGGCACGGTAGTACTGCCCTGTGGCACGTCCTTGGATGACATGTAATGCTGTTCTGCTTGTCGTGGTTATGCTTCCCCACACCTAACCGATCCACCACCAGAACGATCGTGCTGCCTAACGGTTACGTCATGGTATCGTTCGTTCCGCCACCGCCACACTCTGTTTCGCCTGTCGTGGAAGTCGGGAGTGAACCTCGATTAATCGGAAAACATGACGTTGCTCCACCGACGATTGCCCCAGCGCTGTCGTGTTCCACACCAGTTACGCCTTGCTGCGATGTGACGTTCAGCCAAACGTGGAATTATTCGATGTCGTCGAGCGTACAAATTCCAGCTGTGTAGGCGAGTTCGGACAGTCTGACCATCGACTCGCACATCTGTTGCTCGGTGCAGCTGTTGTCCAATGTTTGAAGCACTTTAATGGCGTTACGTAATACTGTGGTTCGAATCAAACGATCATAGTTAGCAGTTGTCGCCCTTGGTCGACCTGACCGACGCTTGTCATCAGCTTTGCCTGTCTGACGGTAATGTGACCACAACCTGCTAATCACCGACTGAGTAACGTTGAGAATTTGAGCCACTGCAGTCTGTCTGTTGCCAGCTTCCAAAATGCCAACGGCACGTAAACGTTCGTCACGTGTCAGTCTTCATATAATGTGGACTTACTATCTGAAGCTCAGCCACATGACAGCTGATTTAATAATCATTCATCGTCCATACAATCATCCATTTATATTTAGTATTTCCATCAACATGATCACAAACAATTAAATTGTATATGTTTTACCACAGCAAAATCTAACTGTATTGTTTGTTATGAGCTGGAAACAAAAGTTTAAGTTCAAATGTTCTATAGAGTGTTCGGTATAGTACGTCCGAACGACCTTATGTTGTCTATAACATGCAATCGGGACAATAAGCATTATTACAACTAACCTGGGAGGAGTAAGAATCCAGAGTTCTTGTCTTGATAGATTTTATAAATAGAAATCAGTGTTTTTCTCATATAATATTTATGAAACGAGTCTAAGAATTTTCCGTTTTGACAAGCCTCTGGTGAGCCCAAACGGAAAATTCGGACGAGTTTCATAAATATTATATGAAAAAAACACTCATTTCATATTCTATTTATCATATGACACACACACGCACAAATTAGCCACTTAGTAGGACTTTTTACCCCATCACTTAACTTGAGTTGCAGACGGCACTTGGAAAAAACATCCCCGTATAACTAAAAATTTTCATTTCTTGCTTCCAAAACATAGGTTATGATCCCTCATTGGAACGAGCTCGTTCCAATGAGGGGTCATAACCTATGTTTTGGAAGCAAAAAGTGAAAATATATAAAAAAAAAAAAATGAATGGCGTTTTTCTTCTAGGTAAAAATTTAATACAATATAACCCACGCTAAATAGGACAGATAACGTAAATTCTCCCTACTGAAATTATGCAAATGTCACCCAGTTATATTTTGAAATTGACCAAAGAAAGCTCCCAACTCTAATTATGCAAATTATGAAAATGTGACCCAGTTTTATTTTGTTCAGCCAATCAAATTGTTTAGTTTTGAAATTGACCAATGAAATTGACGGTAGGCTTTATTTATCACTGATTAATATGAAAACAAAATATCAAATGTTTTAAAGTGAACAAAACGGACGAGTCATATGATAAATATATTTCTGTTACTTATAATCCGTAGTTCTTGTCCTAATTCGTTCCATATTTTGAGGAAATGGAAGATGGGTAGAATATCGTGTGATTTGTTTCGTGTACGGGGTGTGTATAGAAGGTGAGATTGTCTGATCCTTACACTCGTAGTTCTTGTGGAGAACATATATTCAAATGATGATGGTAGTTTACCATTACACCAACCGAATATGAACAGGGAGGCATGCAGCTTGAACAGATCGTTGACCTTGAGTATTCTATCTAAAAAGTGTGTGGGTATGAGAGTTATATTTTCTATTGTTTATAATTCGCAATGAACGTTTTTGTAGAGTAAGGACTCTGGCGGCGGCTCTTGAGTTAACCCAGAAAAGTATTCCACACAACAAATCTGTACATATGGCCTGTGCAAAAGCAATGTTTCAGCCAATGGACTTCCGGGTAACATTGCCTGTGTTTGCTACGAGTAACCTGGAGTGTTTTGAATGCCATTCGATATGGCAATTGGACCCAGATAAGCGCACAGTTCATGACAGGTAGTTTTAACTGTAAAATCACTTTAAGTGAACTGATCCACTTGCAACTTGAAATATGTGATATTTATACCATAAGCTACCACTATATCAATAATATATCAACTTTGTTTCTCTATCATCCCATAATTTTATTTGTGTTCGGTTGTGTTCGGTGTTTAGTAGCACTGTCTGATATCGATGCTTCCATTCATCACTGAATATCACATCGCGTTATGTATTTTGGTCATTCATATGCCATTGTTTTACAAATGAGTAAAAAACAAATGAGAGACAAAGTATTAAAAATGGAAAAACATCCCGACTGACCAAGCCTATTTTTAATGATGCAACCTGAATCAAAGTATTTTTTTTTTTTTGCCTCACTGGTATTAAAATAGTTGTGCCAAACATGGGAAATCCCTCAAGTTCTGTTTGGGACTCTCGATAACATGTGAGTGCATTAGGCTTACATTGATTCTCTGGTTCTACAGTCAGTCATAATTGGCCATTTGAATACACATTAATTATCATTCTATCATTCTATTTAAGATGGTTTGGTCAAGAGCATGGCTACAATGTATTAGTTACGGATTTAGTAGGACCAAGTTTGGAAGATTTGTTCAATTTCTGTGGAAGAAGATTTACACTAAAAACTGTTCTGATGCTTGCAGATCAAGTGAGTTTTAAAGTTTATATGTTGCCAATATTATTTATATTATTATACTTATTTATGGGTTTTTAAGGTCACATATTTCTGCACAATGGCTAATCATGACCCCAACAATTGTACGGCTGGAGGAAGCCGGAGTACCCGGAGAGAACCACCGAGCATCGACGAGCAACTGTCAGCACCTCAACATTCTAACTCTGTTCAAGCTCCGCTCAAGCAGGGTTACAGCGGTTGAAGACATGTGCACCATCGACGTGCAGTACGCCTTAGTACACGGCGTCATCGTGCACCCATGTAGGCAACCGGGATAAAGTGTCTTGCCCAAGGACACAACGCGGGTCGTCCCACCACATATAAGATCACTGGGTGGGGATAGCCATGGAATACCTCACCAGTAGGTCGTACAGTCGCCCACAGTCGTGTTCAATGGCACACTTGAATGACAGCTGACCATGCCTGAAGGATCTCCACACATACGATCACTGGGTGGGGATAGGCATGAACTACCTTACCAGTAGCTCGTACAGTCGTGTTCAATGGCATTAGGGACCTGCGAAGCTTCAAAATTGGATTCGATTCTAAGAAGTCCCATGATTCATTTCGATTCCGAGTCGTCGAGATTTTCTCAAACTCCTACAACATCCTATGAAGTGTCTCCTCTTAAACTCTTCTTCTATCATCAGGTCTCCTGTACGGGATGGGGAGGGGGTTGTCCTGTACAGGATGGGGGAGGGGAGGGGGTTGTCCTGTAAAGGATGGGGAAGGGGAGGGGGTTGCCCTGTACAGGATGGGAGAGGGGAGGAGGTTGTTCTGTACAGGATGGGGGAGGGGAGGGGGTTGTGCTGTACAGGATGGGGGAGGGTTGTCCTGTACAGGATGGGGGAGGGGAGGGGGTTGTCCTGTACAGGATGGGGGGAGGGGAGGGGGTTGTCCTGTACAGGATGGGGAGGGGAGGGTTGTCCTGTACAGGATGGGGAGGGGGAGGGTGTTGCCCTGTACAGGAGACCTGATGAAAGAAAAAGATTTCAAGTTGGTTCCGCATCCAAAATTACATGATTTCGTTCTGGAATATTCCGTTTGCTTCATTCACACGAGTCTCCGTCACGAACAATATTTGAGCAGAGACTGACAATATGTACGTCTGTAATGAGGTGCAATGTCCACAACTTCAATTCGAAATATCTGATGCCTGATTTCATTCGAGATTCAATTCGAACCAAAATTTGTGGTTCGCACGGCCATAGCATGAATGACAATTGACCAAGCCTTAACCCTTTACCCAACGCAGACGATATCAAAATTTATTATTTTAAATATAATTTTTTGAAATTTTTCAAAAAATTTCAACAAAACCATATCATGTGACCCCTCGTTGGAACGAGCTCGACGAGCTCGTTCCAACGAGGGGTCACATGATATGGTTTTGTTGAAAGTTTTTGAAAAATAATATTTTTTCAACTACTGAATTTGCATATTACACGGGCGGATGCGGGCGATTCGTTGGGTAAAGTGTTAAGGATCTCCACAGATAAGACACCCTACAAATAGCTCGTACAGTCCTGTTTCGAGGTAACTCGCATTCCACATCCATATCAAGACGTTACCGTGTCTGACCCTTTCTTTTTCTACGATTGTTGGAACAAGAGTTGAGAAGGAAGGTAGATGGGTAGGACATACGTAGAGTTAAAATGTCTACATATAAAAAGCAGAAGATATGATTCTTTTCTTGAGAACCGCTTTTCTGGCATTTCCTACAAACAATTTGTGTTGGTCATTGTTAATGTTACATGACCACATTAACCTTATGGCAACGTTTCATTGGTCGTAGATATCCCTATTTTACATGATAAATTAGATTTAATTTTAACATTCACAACCTTTGGAGGCCTTCAGTGCCATGTTACAAATGTGATGCACTTAACCCTTTACCTAACGTAACGGCCAAAACCGGCCAGCGCTATTCTCAAAAATCGCCAATTAATTTTCACTATTTTTTCATTTTTTGTCTTTTTGTCTCAAAAACATAGGTTATGACCCTTCGTTGGAACGAGCTCGTTCCAACGAGGGGTCATAACCTATGTTTTTGAGACAAAAAATGAAAAAAATTAGTTATTCAAGAATTATTTTTGCAAGTGTCGTCTGCTTTTCAGGTTAGGTGAAGGGTTAAGGTATAATTGAAGCACATTATTATTTATAACTGTAAAGGAACGCAAACTGGTAAACGTTTTTTTTCTCAGAAATATAATCATAAAAAACCAATACACACATTTACTGAATGTTTACAGCCATGTCATCCCCTGAGTTCCAATATGTTCTACGTGCCAGTAGGCTGTCAGTAGGCTGCCAGTAGGCTGCCAGTAGGCACGCCAGTAGGCTGTCAGTAGGCTGCTGTCATTAGGCTCTCAGTAGGCTGCCAGTAGGATCTCAGTAGGCTGCCAGTAGGCTGTCAGTAGGCTGCCAGTATGCTGTCAGTAGGCTGTCAGTAGGCTGGCTGTCAGTAGGCTGTCAGTAGGGGCTGCCAGTAGGCTGTCAGTAGACTGCCAGTAGGCTGTCAGTAGGCTGTCAGTAGGCTGCCAGTAGGTTGTCAGTAGGCTGCCAGTAGGCTGCCAGGAGGCTTCAGTAGGCTGCCAGTAGGCACATAGAACACATTGGAACTCAGGAGACGATGTGCCAGTTCATGATTATACCATGCTTATCCCATTATACCATCCCTGTTAATTAAATACTCCAGTTCATCAGTAAATTTTACATTTGCGAGGCAAATATTATTACCTAGGCTCAGATTGATTCTAATGAATAATGTTCAGAAATTTTATGTTAAAGCATGAAGAATTTGAGATTCTTCTCATCACATAATATGTAATTTTAAATTAATTAATTAATTAATTAATTTATTTATTTATTTATTTATTCATTTATTTATTTATTTATTGGGGTTTAATGACACTTTCATTATCAAGGGTCAACTCGTGTCAGACAATTTTACGGGTAGAGGAAGTTTTTAAGTTTACATGTTGCCAATATTATTTATTATTTATTTATTTATTTATGTGTGTTTAAGGTCACATATTTCTGCACAATGGCTAATCATAACCACAACAGTTTTACGGGTGGGGGAAGCCGAAGTACTCGGAGAGAACCACCGAGCAACGGCGAACAATTGTCAGTATCTCCAACATACCAACTCCACACAAACAGGGTTAACATTGGTTGAAGACAAGTGCGCCATCTACGTGCAGTATGCCTTAGTACACAACGCCACCGTTCCCTCGCGTGAGCAAAGGGGGTGGAGTGTCTTGCACAAGGACACAATCCGGTTGCCGCAGGTGGAATTCTAACCCAGGACCTCTCTGTTTGCAGAATGCACCTCTACTTACTGAGCCACGTTTAATTTAATCTTTTAGTTAATGTTAGGACTATAACTGGCCAGTAGAGCTGTAGGTTTTTAAATTTCTTGTTCGGTTTCGGTTTTTCAGGTGGAGCAAAACCTCGGTTCGGTTCGGTTTTCGGTTTATTCATGAGGCCAAGTAAAATTCGATAAAACTCATTCTTAGGTCCGGAGTCACAACTGAATGGTAGTGAAATTAAGTGAAACTCAATGAATGCCCGAAATAAGCTATAATGCATGAAGAATCAGGGAGGCCAATGTAATAATTACCTAAATATACAGAACTTTTACTGTGCTTGGCCATTTTTCGAGGACTGACACCTACACGCAACTTGGGGAAAGCTGCAAACACAACTAAACTGAAATGTGGGAAATTCACAGAATGTAGCCTTCCCAGAGTTGTGAGAGTACCCAGACACTGCCATTGTGATTTTCTGCAGCAAGGGAGTATTTAATAAAAAACGAAAAACCTTAGATTACGGGATGTCGACGGTTTCGGTTTTTTAAAAAAACTAAAAACCTCGGTTCGGTTTCGGTTAACCTACAGCTCTACTGGCCAGCGCTGTTCACAAAAAATCGCCAACCAAATTGTTTTATTTTTGTCAGTTTTTGCCTCAAAAACATAGTTTATGACCCCTCACTGGAATGGGCGCATTAAGCTTACTCCATTGAAGATTAATTCAATCAACATGTATTTTGTCTGTATTAACTCTGCAACTGTCGTGTATCCGACCCCCTGATACAGATGTTTGTATCAGGGGGTCGGATATAAGCACGTTCCTTTCGCGTGAGTTCCATTTTTTTCTTTTTGTTCATCCGTACGAATAAATAGTTCGTTATATATTGTAAGATAAAATGATTATTACCACTATGTCGACTCGTCGTAATCTGCCCTCAGAACCCGGAGCTCGACTCGGATACATATTTTGTACATCCATATAATGGTAATAATCTCTAGATATCTTGTTTGACAGAGCTCTGTATCAAACAATATATAATAGAATAAATGTTCAGTTTATCTTTAGAATACGGAAAAGTGACAAAATCCCTGATAATTGAATATTCCTGTCAACTGAATAATTTTGATTGGCAATGTGACAAAAAATTCAATTAACAGTATTCTGTATTGAAATGTTGGTGGTCACAGTTTTATGATTTCTACAAGCATTCACAACTTAATTGCTTGAGAGATCTTCTGGGAAAATATTTTAACATAAACGATCCTTAAAATAAATAACCTTTGTGTCTATAATAGTTACCCCTTTAGATAAACATGAAAAGCAGACGACACTAGCAAAACAATTCATGAATAACTAATTTTTTTAATTTTTTGTCTCAAAAACATAGGTTATGAAACCCTCATTGGAACGAGTTCAACGAGTTCGTTCCAAAGAGGGGTCATAACCTATGTTTTTGAGACAAAAAATTTAAAAAATAATGAAAATTAATTGGTGAGTTTTGAGAATATCGCTGGCCGGTTTTGGGCGTTACGTTGGGTAAAGGGTTAACTTCACAAGACATAAATCGGAGGCTTGACATTCAGCCTGTGCGATATGCTGGCAGAGCGTCCCAAACTTTCATCTTCAACAGCAATTCTTTTACCATAAGCGGGCTTTTCCGACATCTATGTCTGTTAAAATAACACATCTTCAAATAGACAGCATCTGCAAACTCCGAGCGTCTTTTGTGTTCGATGTGCTGATTCCGCTAAAGGTTCTTGGATGTTTGGCAGAACTTAAAACAGAACATTCCTCAGGTAAATGATCCCTAAATTATTGTGAGTTCTTTCTTTCACTTGCAAGTGTCATATTTATTGTAACATTTTTCAGATGATTGCCAGAATAGAGTATATTCACAATACAAATTTCATCCACAGAGATATTAACCCTGACAGTTTTCACATGGGGATTGGGCATCATCGCAATAAAGTAAGTACAAATGCGTTCTTTTTAGCTTACCTAACTGGAAATCCGAGTGAGATTATGCCATCACTTGGTTCTTGGAAACATTTGTTTATGAAATCGATAGATCACCTTCAATTGGCTTTTTGGTAAAGGCCAAGAATAGAGGACCGCGCGTTTTTTAAGAAAATAAAACATATTTCACAACTGTTTTGAGTTTCTTATCATTCTAAAACATGTTTTACACAAAATTAGCCCAAAACACCGATACCCACTCACAAAAATCATCACTTTTAACCCTTTTCTCTGAGAGGGGTTTTTGAAACAAATGAATTTCTGATTGCGTTCTGAAATGGAGCTGAGGATGTTTCGTTGTGACGTCACAGGGGAGCAATCATTACCTTCTTTGCATCCTAGGATCAGTTTAGAATGGGTACGGGTTAGCTAACCCATACCCGTCTTAAACTGACCCTAATGCACTGGTCGCCGTATTCTAATCATTGCCTTGTTTGCGTACTAGGGTCAGTTTAGGATGGGTACGGGTTAGCTAACCTGTATCCATCCCAAATTGACCCTAATTCGTTCTCCCATTGTAATTACACCCTCGTATACTCCAATCAAATGGAGTGTTTACGATAGCGGAAAGAACCAAAGAATCGCGTACCTGTTTACCGCAGGTTTTGTTGTTGAAATTGTTTGGAGAATAAAGTTAACAGTGGATAAAAAGGGTTAAAAGTGATGATTTTTGTCAGTAGGTATCGGTGTTTTGGGCTAATTTTGTGTAAAACATGTCTTAGAATGATAAGAAACTCCAAAAAGTTGTAAAAAATGTTTTATCTTCTTAAAAGACGCGCGGCCCTCCATTCTTGGCCTTTACCGACTTTTTTTTCTTTGAATACTGCTGCTAATAATCAGCCAGACCTACTCCCAAATAATATCACTGCACGTAAATGGTAGAATGTTCAGTTTGCATTACTTAAATTTTGTATAGGACCACACCTCTCCAACTCATCAACATATTTGTAATTATAAATTTATAATTTACTTTTCATGTGTGAATATATCTACGTGCAAAGGTGGTCTTTAGCAAATTTTGAGTAGTACGTACTAGGTGCACAGTCTCGGAAACTACATTTAGTTACTTTCATCAACTATTTTGGGGCTTAACTCTTTCAACACGAGAGGCCGCTTTTCCGGTCCAGAAACACGATGCGTCATAATTTCGTTAAGTAGGGTTGCTACTGAGTGAACGTGTGTGGTAGAACAATTAATATTTTCAACGTGCAGCCTTCAGGCTGCACGTTGAAAATATTAATTGCTCTACCCCCAAATAATGGATATGGAGTCTTCCAATTTCTGCCATTTAACTGGCATGGAAGATACCACCAGTGTTCAAAAGGGTTTACTTCTGTGCCTCGGGACTATTGTTGTTATACCTCTTCTTCATAGAAGTGGGGGTTATGTTGCCATCACGCCGCATGTGTATCTGTCTGTCCATCCATCCTTTCCCCCCATCAATCTGAAATTCTGAAGTTCACAACTCCTCTTACATAATGAATTCATTTCAACGTGAGCACCAACATGTGAACATGCGAATATTCCCAGATTTTCAATCTGCAGTAATTTGAAGCAAGTTAAATCCCCTTGAACGTCGAAGTTTTAGGCCAAACAAAGTATATCTTCGGTTTCTCAGCCCATTTTTTAGTTTATATTTTTATTTTTGTAATTATTTTTTTTCCATCAAAAGTTCACTTACTTGGAGACAAAAGGGGAGCGGGGAAAACATGTGTACAGAACAAAACATAACTTGGAGTAATAGACAATCATTCACGATACTGGAAACAGAGTATAATTTGTATAACGAAAATTACACTCTGAACAACTGTTTCAAGAAAACTGAAAAAACTGAAAAGTTACTCAATGACTGGTCTTTTCTATATTTGTCAATTCTGGGTAAAATGCTGTGATAAAATTTCTTGCTCTCCTTATTCTGATAGATGATCTTGCAGTATTACCAAATCCCCCTAAACATATTTTGAATAAAATTCAGAATACCTTTTACAATTTCTTATGGTCATATAAAAGAGATAAAACAAAGCGTGAAATAATAACCAAAACTATAGAACATAAAGTTCCCACACATAAAATCTTTCAGCTACGCCTTGAAAATGTCCTGTGTTAAAAAGTTAATAGACCCCACTGTGTTAGATCCATGGAAACCACCAAGTATAGACGACTTTGAGCTCTTAGGATTACAGAAATCTGGTCTAAGCACAGGGAATGGCTTCAGAAGTTATGAACAACCGCATGGTCTCTCTTACTCAATGACCGTGCTGCTAATTCAAATGACACAAAAATACAAAACTCGAAACAATAAGGTGAGAAAAGTTGTATACTATGAAAAACTCCCAGAAAGTATGTCAAACGTTTTATCAATACTTCCTACACTGTTTGCAAAACTGTCTACCAAAACTCAGGAAAAATGGAATCAAAGTTTGAATAAAAACCTACGTTCAAATGATTGGCAGCTGATATACAAACGTTTATCACAAACCACAGAAGATACTTATTTGAGAAGTTTACAGTACAAAATACTACACAATATCTTATATACAAACTCCAGACTTCTGAAATGCAAGCTGTCAGAAACGGAATTATGTACTTTCTGTGGCAACACAAGGGACTCACTATTGCATTTTTTCTTAGAATGTTCTAAAACAAAAACTGCCCTGTTGAAGTTTAAAGAACTGCTGAGAGACAGATAAAATGTTTCTATTCAACTCACGTTCGAATTCACAGTTCATGAAAATTTATCGGAAAAGATAGCAGCTCAAAGCATACTTATCTTTAAAAATATATTTATTCCTGCCGGGCGAGAAGATGCCAACCGGCATTTCAAGCTTGTATCGAAGAACTGAAATTTTGTCAGAGCCTGGAAACGTCATGCTCCTACATGTACTCGCCCCAAAAAGTCGTAAACACAAAAAAATGGATGATTCTTAACCCCAGAGTAGTAATAGTAATAGAGTAATAGACATGCGCCTCAACATATCCTCATCTGCAAAGGATTTTATCTTTGCAGCGAAATTGATTTTCCACTTTCGCTGAACTGATAATATCTTGCTGACGTACCACGAGGTACCTTCCAGATGCTGCCAAACAATCCTTACTAATCTCTACCAGATGCTGCAAAACACTCCTCACTAATCTCTACCGTAAGTGCAACCGACAGTAGAAGGCCTTTCGTTTGAACACAAAATCACAAATACTATTCTCTCTGTAAAATGTCCGCATCGCATTAATAGAACTGAAAAAATGAATTGAATAAAGAGTAATCGTTTGACTGGACTTATTACGTGAAATAATTCATGAGAGGTGAGGGGCGTTGTACAAACACGAGTGCGCGAATGCGCACAAATGTTTTACAATATAGTCCCTCGCCTCAAATGAATTATTTCACGTAACCAGTCAAGTCAAACGATTACTCTGTTTATTACTTTTCATTATTAACGATAATTATATTATTTAATCATTTACCTAACATAACGGCCAGCGCTATTCTCAAAAATCGCCAATTAATTTTCATTATTTTTTCATTTTTTGTCTCTAAAACATAGGTTATGACCCCTCATTCGAGCTCGTTCCAATGAGGGGGTCATAACCTATGTTTTTTAGACAAAAAATGAAAATAATAGCTATTCAAGAACTTCGTTTTGCAAGTGTCGTCTGCTTTTCATATTAGGTAAAGTGTTAAAAAAACAAAAAACAATGAAGTCCCCATTGCATCCACGGAAAAGCCTCTTCGTTTGCGCGCACTGATACATGACACAATTGTTGATTGCATAATTCACTTGTGAAGTTATCGTTTATAATCAAATCCAGAAACCAAAGTAAATCACCCTTTGAAAGCAATAAAAAGAAGTTGTCTGCTTAAATTATGTAATTATATATTTCTATTATCATTTATCATTATCTCTTTGTTGTTATAGCACTCTGTGAATGATTGTAAAAAATTGGTACATTTATCTGAATTAAAAAAAAAATTTTAAAAAAACTTCATTTTCTTGGTTGTTTTACGTTTTAGGCCTCTTAATCTATAGAATAGCATGTGGGTGGTGTATTTTGTCTCTTGAGTGCAAGAAGGCTTTACAGTGCTACAGTATTGCAAAGCTTTGTTGCACTCAAGGGACAAATTTGTCAATTTTATCAACTTGGGTAACATATCAGACAAAAGCCATTTTATTTTTTGAAGTTTTCATTGGTTATAAAAAGAGAGCATGCGGCAACCAAAAGGACCGTGCAGGGGGCCTGAGAAACAGATTTTTATCTTTTTGAAGCCTTAACATAGATTTCTTTATAAGAATCTTGTGTGTGCAAGTCTCCCTACATTTATGAACTGATTTCTATGAGACTTTTCACATTTTATCACAAACAAGTGAACATTTACATTTTGAGCTCACCTGAGCATCACTTGTCATCTGTCATAAATAGGCTTTGTACATGTTTTCTTCAAAAGCCACTACAAGTCTCTACACCAAACCTAACTAAACTTGACACAAAATATCTTTGGTGGATACCCCTCCAAGTTTGTTTGATAGAAGTTGCTAAGTCTGATGGGTTGGGAACAATGCCCCCAAAACCCCATATATTCTTGAAAACATATATTCTGATAAACCACCAGTCACACAATGCTTTGCAAATTTGGGATGCAACATCCTCATGTGCTGTAGATTCAAGTTTGTTTCAAGAATGTTTCTTGGGCAAAATATGGATACGTGGTGAGAGAGACAAAACATTTGGAAATGCAGGCCATATGGGGAGTAACACGTGGTGAGAGAGGCAAAATGTTTGGACGTGCAAACTATATGGGGAGTAATAAAAAATATGCTGGTTCAGCACTTTTCAAAAAGTTAAAAGAATCTTCTTTCCTAAAACTACCAACCAGAATCTTTTGATATTTGGGGTATACAACATTCTTGTGGGGGATCCAGTTCAAATATGTTCAAATAAAGTCTCTGGGTTCCCATTTGGACTCACTTTGGAAGTTCAGATTTCACCTTACTGCAACACTGAGATATTCATTAAAAATATCTTCATATCCACCTGTCAAAATCTTTTGATATTTAGTATACACCATTCTCAAAAAGAGCAGATTCACCTAGAACAAATAGGTACTAGGGACGGTAATTAGATTTAAACCACGAGTAGGCTAGGGGTTACACGGGGCTCATACAGACACATTTTACACTTTTAAGACTTCACAGAACAGAGCTGTGTTTTTGCCTGAAAAGCTTTCCAAGGACTAGCAGAAATCCATGGCTAAAATAACATTACAAATCAACAAATTGCTCCTGTTCTCCATTACTCACTGACACACTCATCTCTTTTGACAACTTGAGCCAGGGGAGCGCTTCAGACTCGCTTAAGCTTCTAGCTTTTTGCTTTGATTTTTCGCTCACCCGAGCAAAGCTCAAATGGTGCTTTAGCGATCACTTTCTGTCCATTGTCCATCATCCGTCCATCCGTCTGGCATGAACTTTAAATTGATTTCTACGACCGTACCAGTAACAGCCCACACTCTTTCAAAATTCAACGAACCGATTTCTTTCTGTGTTCAGCATGCCATAACCATGTTAACGCACTCCCGATACCTCTTGATATTATACAACCCAATGGTAATTAAGGATTCGTTAGTATTTTTTCCTCTTGAGTTTTCTTTTTTCTTCATGACATATACTCCCACACCCCAACCCTACCCCTACCCCCACCCGCTATATATCTTTCCTATTGAAATAGAGATACATGAAATTAAAATGATGAAGACAATCTTTATAACAGAATGAACTCTATTATCCCCTATCCACGTGGTATAAAACGTGGCTCATCAATATTACTTTTAAAAATAATCTTCTCCAGAACCACCGACGATCAGAATCTTTTTCTTTTGACGTTTGGTATACAGAAGCCTCAGGAGGGTCTGATTAAATTGAGACCCTGGATTTATATCTGGGCTCCGTAAAAATCTTCTGATTCACCAGTCAAAATCTTTTGATAATTGTTATTCAGGATCATTATGGGGGCTCACATAAAAGGGCTTCAAATCTTCTGATTCACCAGTCAAAATCTTTTGATATTTCTTGTTCAGGATCATTATGAGGGGCAGATTTCAGTTTGTTCAAAGCTTCCTATTGAAGCCCGAATTTTAACTTAGTTCAATATGAGGAATATTCTTTAAAAATCTTCTTCAGATCCACCTGTTAGAATCTTTTGATATTTGATATTCTGCATCCTTATGTGAGTCGGATTCAAGGTTGTTCAAATGAAGACCCGGAGTCGATATTTGGGCTTCTTTGTGAACCCAGATTTTAGCTTAGTGCAATATGAAGATTATTCATCAAGAACTCCCTCCTCCTAATGCAACTTTGAATCTTTTGATATTTAATATACAACATCCTCATGAGGGCCATATTCAAGTTTATTAAAGTTGCGTCACCTGGTTCATATTTAAGCCCTTTTATGTGAGCCCAAATTTTAAGTTAGTACAATATGAGAACATTTCTTTAAAAATCTTCTTCAGATCCACTAGTCAGAATCTTTTCACGTTTGGAACCACGTTTGGTATACAGCGTCTTATGGGAGTTAGATGCAAGTTTGCTCAAATTAAGTCCCTGAGTTCCTATTTGGACTCCCCATGGGACCACCAGTCAGAATCGTTTCATATTTGGCATGCAGCATTCATATGAGAGCCAGATTCAAGTTTTTTTTTTAATCAGGTCTCTGGGTCCCAATTTGGATTTTTTGTGTGAGCCCGAATTTTATCTTAGTGCAATATGAGGAATATTCTTTCAAAATTATCTTCTTCAGATCTACCAGTCAGAATGTTCTGATATTTGTCGCATTTCTATCATTGAGCTTCTTATATGAGCCCAAACTTTAGCATGATGCAGTAAGAAGAATATTCTTTAAAAAATGTTTATCCACCAGTCAGAATCTTATGATATTTGGCAGTAGCATCTTTGGTGGAGTGGTACATTCAAACTTATTTAACTCAAGTGTCTTGGTTCGTGGTTGAACTGTCTACTGTTAATGAGATACAAGCTTGTTTAAATCAAGTACCTGGGTTCATTTTTGAGCTTTACAGTGTTAATTGGCCATACATGCTGGATATGAAATGGTATGTTATTAAAACGAAAAAGGCTCAATTTCTTTTTTTCATTTCGTTTCGGCGATAAAATTTACAGTGAAAGTACCGCCCACCGATGCTCGTGTAAACAAAAACAGATTCGCTCGTATGTACGTCTGGTGCTCAGTAAAATCCAGAAAAAAAAATAATAGCGACTCTTAATAATTTGACGATCATGGTACAAATAAAATATACCCAAAGTAGCTTGGTGTACCAAATGTTCACCACTCGTGGTGAAGTTGTGTTAACCGCACTCCGAAGGCTCGCGGTTAACACCACTTTACCACTCGTGGTGAACATTTGGTACACCAAGCTACTATGGGTATATTCTATATGTTCAAGCCAAGTCATAATCAAATTTGTTGTCAAATCAAATCCCTTGGTTCATATATGGGCTCCCAAGTGATATATGCAGAAAAAACCTTTAAAAGTCTTCTTAACTGGTTGAGTGCTGGAAGCCCATTATTGGGCTTTATCCTGAACTGCAGGTACAACAGCTTAAAGACTTCATATTCTGTAGATGTGCTTCAATTGATTTTGATTTTATATTATTTAGTCTAAGTGGATTTGCCCTGTTACAATTTATGGGAGAGTGCCTATTGGCACTCTCCCATAAATTGTAACAAGGCAATAACATGTGAACAAAATTTTGACAACCAAAAAAACTCAGCACTCTACCAGTTAAGCATGTCTTTGTTTCAGCTTTAGTGGAAACGCTGATGTGATTCTACAGTTAACACTAGAAGTCCTGTCGTAATTAGTACAGAACATACTCGTTAGTTAATGCACTGCTTTCTGTAGAAGATTGAAATAGTATAACTGAAATACACCAGAGCATTTGCGTTATGTAATGCAAAATATTATGCAATTTTATTTAGGTCAGTAGTAAAGTCGTGAACTGAACCGATCAAACAGAAAACATATTGACAACAGTATTTTGAGGATGTATTACTACTAAATTGCTTATTTAGCAACTATTTACAATTTCTGAGGACAAAATACAAAAAGCACTTGCAAACTTTCATCACTGGACCTGGGGGTACATGTAATGACAGTTTGCAGGTGTTTCTAGTGTTATTATGAAAAACAAAAAAATACTTTTCGAGTGGAGAATATATGGTGCTGCGATTCAGTAGTAATCTATTCCCTTCATTCTGAATATCCAGCTAAATTTTAATATCTATTTACGTTATTATATGTATCCCAGTAGAATTTAGTTAGGAATGATTTTAATGATCCCTATTTACAAGTATAGAATTGAACAGAGTTGTTTTCCTACAGAAATTACAGTTAAAACAGGAAGTCCTGTCACGAACTGTGCGCTTATCTAGGCTTAATTGTGTGTGGGAATTGCGCGCAATTGCCATATCGAATGGCATCCAAAGCACGGCAGGTTCTCCTGGTTACTCATAGCAAACACAAGCTATGTTTCTGCCAATGGAACTCCGGCTTACACGGAGGTCCATTGGCTGAACCTTTGCTTGTGCACAGGCCATATGTACAGAATTTGATAGCCTTAGTATAGTCCTAACACGTAGATTAACGCACAGATCGACGTGCTATTTGTGCGCATTTCATGACAGGACATCTAATTTTAACTGTAAGTTACTAGTATAGAATTGAACAGAGTTGGGCACAGTGTTTTTTTACAGAAACTAAGTTACGTGAATGGTGCAGTTTGATAGGGATAAAAGTGCACTTACTCAGCGCGCTATTATTTCGAAACAGTGCACAAAACTGTGGCAGAACGTCTAGTTTCAACTGTATATAGTGTTTCGAAGTCTCTGACACAAACAATTTCAATATGTGATCCAAGGTCTTGCCAAATGGGGACACGTACCATACATCACATTGCTCGTGTTTGAATGTTAGAAGAATGAGTGGCACACAGCTGTAGATTTAGAACCAGCTCTTTTACACTTGAAAATAAAGCCCACTAGTCTGAATAATTTGATGTGGAGCAAGCATATACACTGATCTCTATACAACTGGATTGCTAGAAAGCTCATTGGTCAGATATACAGTACGTGGAGAGTGTATTATCACTAAATCACCCGCAGGGTGGAGATTCCACTCAAGCAATAAATGCAAATTTGTTGCAAAGCATAACCAGTACAAACAAAGTTTCATCCAATGGACCTCCGGGTTAAACCCGGAGGTCCATTGGCTGAAACATTGCTTGTGTTTTTTGTCCATATGTACACATATTGAAAGTTATAACGTGGGTGATAACTACACTCCGCGGGTGATTTAGTTATAATCCACTCTCCACGTACTGTAGAAAAGTATCTCCACTGCCGCCAGGGAAGGAGGTGGAAGCTGCTATAAATAAACAATACTCAGCAGATCAACGAGCATTTTGTACCTTTGACTATTAGCAAGTTTGTTCAAATCAAGCTCAATGAGTCAATGCTAGCGGGCACTCCACTTCAAGATGGCATGTTGGTTGGATTCATAATAATGCCTTTGTTCATATACAAATCGACGCATGAGTGCTATAATGTTCTATCTACCATTTTTCCTTTTTGTGGAAAATTAGGTTTGAAGTTTTTGACCTTCATTTTATGTATCCCGAGAAACAGTTCATATAAAACCACACCAGATTCGGGTCGGGTATTCAAAATAATGTAGATTTGACAAATATTATAACAGTAGGCATGTCGGTTTCAATGTAATAACTATTTTTCTGTTTGCATAATGACGCAGATAGAACATCTTTTAAACAAATTTACTATTTTTGCTCAGTGCTATAATGTCCGAGTACATAGAACATTTTAGCACAACAATTATGGCGCACTTGTATTGCTAAATTAGTCGGAGAAAAACAAAAAGGATAGGAAGCATTAACTTTATTGTGTTTATTATTATCTTAGCTGTACGCATAAACCCGGAAATAGGGATCGGTTGGTGGGGATGGGTGGAATGCCGGGGGCGGGGGCGGGGGTTCCCCGCATTCTCGTTTAAACCACAATCTCTTAGCTATCGACATCCAACTTTTTGAAAATACATTTGCACCTTCTCCCGTGCCGTAGCGGGGTGTGGTGAGGGTGGGGGTGAGGGACTCAGGGCCCCCCAAATTTTAGCTGCTCTCCCTACAAAACAAAATTTACCCAATGCAAGTTTCACATGACTTAGAGCCCCAAAATGTTCTCCACTATTGGCTACACATGCTGCAATTGCCTCAGATGCGATTTTCAAGCACTGAACTTTGGGGAGGCCTTATCTTAACTAGGACCGACTGGTCGTTAACCCCTCCTCCCACTTATCTGTCCTAACTAGGACCATTCGTCGTTACTCCCTCTTCCCAACTTCCTGTAGGGAAGTGGGAGGAGGGGTAACGACGGAGGGTCCTAGTTAGGACTAGGGGAGGACCCCGAAACCTTACATGAACATTCCAAATATCATGGTACACCTTCCTCCCCAAAACAATATCTACCCCCCCCCCCCCCCACATACACACTCATTATAGAATCCTGGCTTTGTCCCTACCCGAACCCATAAACGGCTGTACACTGGGCCAAGTACAATCCTGTCGTAAAGGGGAAGCTAGTGAGGACAGGAAGAAATAATGAAATATCAAAATGTTTAATTAGAACAATAAAAAACAAAATACTCAAACTACTTACATTCAACTAATTGGTCCACATGCAGGGATATATCGCAATGCAGTACCTTCTGAACCGTCTGGCTTCAGTCAATAAGAGTTACTGTGATTCGCAGTTGATATACTTTCTTAACTCTTGACCTATCGTGAGTTGCAGACGACACTTGGAAAAGAGATCCTCATATAACTAAATATTTTTATTTTTTGTTTCCAAAACCTAGGTTATGGCCCCTCATTGGAACGTGCGCGTTGCAAAAAAAATATCGAATGGCGATTTTCGTGTGTAGCGCTGGCCAGTTTGTGCTGTTACATGCAGAATGGAGCGGCCAATATGATGACACCAATATCTCATTTTCGCGCCAAAATGCACATGGAACATTATAGCACTCATGCGTCGAAGTGTTAACACAGGACTCATACCACCTGAGCATCTTGTTCCTTTTTATGAATATATAACGGAAATGGTCGGATAAAAATGAAATTTGAAATCGGCCTTTTGAAATTTTATTGCAGGTATATATTACTGATTTTGGCCAAGCCAATAAATATAGAGATCCTAGAACAAAACAGCATATGCCGTATCGGGAGGGTAAAAACTTAACAGGCAATGCCAGGTATGCCTCAATAAATGCACACTTAGGTATTGAACAGAGTCGAAGGGATGACTTAGAATCCTTAGGATATGTGATCATGCATTTCATTAGAAGTTTCTTACCTTGGGAAGGCTTGAAGGTAAGTATAAGTGAACTTTGACCTGTTTAGTTTGGTTTAGTTTGGAGCTAGATATTTTGAGGTTAAATAATATTTATCTCTGTCACCTAAACAAGGCAAATAGGTAAAACTTCTCAGCAAGGCAAATCCGAACAAGACGAAAAATGTTGTTTTAGCTCATCTGAGATTTACTAATCACTTCCCGTCCGCCCGGACGGCCGCCCGTCCGTCCGTCCGTCCGTCCGTTCGAGCGGTCCGTTCGAGCGGTCCGTCCGCCCGTTATTAACTTTACATAATCCACTTCTCCACATAAGCCAATGTGCCAAATTGAACCCAGTTTGATGTGTATGTTCCTTATCATATAACAATTCGAGTTTGTTCAAATAAAGGTTTCCACGCCCACGGGAGGCACCACAATGGACATTACTTTGATAGCAACCATTTAGTGTGTTCCAAAATTAAAAACTTCTCCAGAACCATGAATTAGAATCTTTTGCTATTTGGTATGCAACATCTCGGGGGGGGGGGGGGGGGGGGAGGGGGGGGGGGGGGGCAGATTCAGGTTTGTTCAATCGAGTCCCTGAGTTATTAATTGGGCTCCCTGTGAAAGCCCGAATTTTAACTTAGTGCAATATGAAGAAACTTCTTTAAAAATCTTCTTCTTCAGATCCACTAGTCAGAATGCTTTCATATTCTGTAGAAAGCATCTCTATGGAGTCAGATTCAAATTTGTTCAAATCGTGTCCCGGGATTAGTATTTAGGTTCTCTATTGGAGCCCAAACTTTACCATATTTCAACATGAAAAACATTCTTGGAAAATCTTCTTCAAATCCACTAGTGGGAATCCTTTCATATTTGGCATACAACATCTCTACGGGGATTCATTTTCAGGTTTGTTCAAATCGGCTCTCTGGGTTAATATTTAGGCTCTCTATGGAGGAGGGGTGCAGTGACATAACAACCTTTGGATATTTAGCACTGCTTGTCTGCAGGTGATAGATTTGGAAGCAGTCAGGAAGACCTATGATAATAATCATCTGACATGGACACAAAAGATATAAATAATTTCATGACTTCATTCCTCTGTAGTGTTGGTGAACCATGATTAACTGAATGTGGCCCAAAATACACTTTGTCAGGTGAGCAATTAGAGTCTCTTGGGGGTTTCTTGTTTTAATAATTATGGAAACAAATAGAAGAAGTAAATTGTTTTGTGTATTTAGTCTTACCTTTTCTTTGACAGTTGCCAAGTTGTTATTAATTTTGTATCCATTTCCTGAGATTGTTTATAATTATTCTATTTATCTAACATGAGCACCAATACAGTTAAAACTAGAAGTCTTGTCATGAAATACGCACAAATAGCACGTCGATCTGCGCGTTAATCTACGCGTTATGACCATAGTGAGGCTATCAAATTCTGTGCAAATGGCCTGTGCACGAGCAATGTTTCAACCCGTGGGGTAACCTGGAGGTCCATTAGCAGAAACATAGCCTGCGTTTGCTCTGCGTAACCAGGAGAACCTGCCGTGTTTTAGATGCCATTTGATATGGCAATTGCGCGCAATTCCTACGCGAAATTAAGCCTAAATAAGCGCACATTTCGTGACAGAACTTCTAGTTTTAACTGTAGTTTATTGCTAGATGTTTATGTTCTGGGGTTTATTAGAGTTTGGTGGATGAAAAATTGGAGATATTTTAGCTAAGTGTCTATTACATTAGTGTGTGGCAACTTTGTCAATTGTAAACTTTTTGTCTGATAGTAAGCCTTGTTAACATTTTGTCTGATAGTAAGCCTTGTTAACATTTTGTCTGATAGTAAGCCTTGTTAACATTTTGTCTGACAGTAAGCCTTGTTAACATTTTGTCGGATAGTAAGCCTTGTTAACATTTTTTTCTGATAGTAAGCCTTGTTAACATTTTGTCTGATAGTAAGCCTTGTTAACATTTTGTCGGGTAGTAAGCCTTGTTAACATTTTGTCTGATTGTAAGCCTTGTTAACATTTTGTCTGATAGTAAGCCTTGTTAACATTTTGTCTGATTGTAAGCCTTGTTAACATTTTGTCTGATTGTAAGCCTTGTTAACATTTTGTCTGATAGTAAGCCTTGTTAACATTTTGTCTGATAGTAAGCCTTGTTAACATTTTGTCGGGTAGTAAGCCTTGTTAACATTTTGTCTGATAGTAAGCCTTGTTAACATTTTGTCTGATAGTAAGCCTTTCACATTTTGTCTGGTAGTAAGCCTTGTTAACATTTTGTCTGATTGTAAGCCTTGTTAACATTTTGTCTGATAGTAAGCCTTGTTAACATTTTGTCTGATTGTAAGCCTTGTTAACATTTTGTCTGATTGTAAGCCTTGTTAACATTTTGTCTGATAGTAAGCCTTGTTAACATTTTGTCTGATAGTAAGCCTTGTTAACATTTTGTCGAGTAGTAAGCCTTGTTAACATTTTGTCTTATAGTAAGCCTTTCACATTTTGTCTGGTAGTAAGCCTTGTTAACATTTTGTCTGATTGTAAGCCTTGTTAACATTTTGTCTAATAGTAAGCCTTGTTAACATTTTGTCTGGTTGTAAGCCTTGTTAACATTTTGTCTGATAGTAAGCCTTGTTAACATTTTGTCGGGTAGTAAGCCTTGTTAACATTTTGTCTGATAGTAAGCCTTTCACATTTTGTCTGGTAGTAAGCCTTGTTAACATTTTGTCTGATAGTAAGCCTTGTTAACATTTTGTCTGATAGTAAGCCTTGTTAACATTTTGTCTGATAGTAAGCCTTGTTAACATTTTGTCTGGTAGTAAGCCTTGTTAACATTTTGTCTGATAGTAAGCCTTTCACATTTTGTCTGGTAGTAAGCCTTGTTAACATTTTGTCTGATAGTAAGCCTTGTTAACATTTTGTCTGATATTAAGCCTTTCACATTTTGTCTGGTAGTAAGCCTTGTTAACATTTTGTCTGATAGTAAGCCTTGTTAACATTTTGTCTGATAGTAAGCCTTGTTAACATTTTGTCTGGTAGTAAGCCTTGTTAACATTTTGTCTGATAGTAAGCCTTGTTAACATTTTGTCTGATAGTAAGCCTTGTTAACATTTTGTCTGGTAGTAAGCCTTGTTAACATTTTGTCTGATAGTAAGCCTTTCACATTTTGTCTGGTAGTAAGCCTTGTTAACATTTTGTCTGATAGTAAGCCTTGTTAACATTTTGTCTGATAGTAAGCCTTGTTAACATTTTGTCTGATAGTAAGCCTTGTTAACATTTTGTCGGGTAGTAAGCCTTGTTAACATTTTGTCTGATATTAAACCTTTCACATTTTGTCTGGTAGTAAGCCTTGTTAACCTTTTGTCTGATAGTAAGCCTTGTTAACATTTTGTCTGATAGTAAGCCATTTTGTCTGATAGTAAGCCTTGTTAACATTTTGTCTGATAGTAAGCCTTGTTAACATTTTGTCGGATAGTAAGCCTTGTTAACATTCTGTCTGATAGTAAGCCTTGTTAACATTTTCGGGTGTGATAATCACTAACATAATGAAGTGACAATACATGTCACTCTCTCATGTCTCGGCAAGAAAGCTTTGTGTTACCTAAATGCAGTGCAAACATCCAGTCGGCTGTCTTTGTGAAAATACACACTTGTTACACTAATGGTGAATTTCAAAAAGGTAAATCTTCCCGAGATGAAAAAAAACATGTCAAAAAGTTTTGTTGATGTCCCCGTCATTCTGGCAAAGGGCATTAAGAGCTATCCTTGCACGTCCATCCGAATATGATTTCCGGATGATAACTTCAGTTTGACTGAACAAAATAAAACAAGATTTTATACATAGGTTTATAACCAAATAATAAGGTTGGGATTGATTGTGGGCTTGGTTTGATATTTTTTGGCAGAGTTTTTCTGTCATCCGTCGTCCGTGTACATAGTGTATGCAGCTGCTCCACTAAAACATGGCTCTTTTTCGACTTAGAAGACATCTTGATGTTTTGTATCCGGACGCTAACCTCAGTTTGGCTGATAAAAATGAAACAAAATTTTATTTGATAGTGGGCTTGGTCCGATATTTTTCGGCGGAGTTATGGCACATTTACCGACTTAGAAGATGTGATGATATTGGTTTCCGGATGGCAACTTGAGTTATGTGTGTCCGATTTCGATCAGACTAGGAATATAGCTTACTGTAGATAATATTCCAGACGGGTTTTATTTTGAGTGTGGTGTGATAATTTTAATATGAGTTATGACCCCTTTTTGGACATAATACCCTAATATAGTTTATCATAAAGCGGGAGCATTCGTGTCCCATGAACGCAGTTAGTGACCTGATATAGTTTGATGGAGATCAGATAAGATATTTATTAATGGACACAGTTGGTGACCTGATATAGTTTGATGGAGATCAGATAAGATGTTGGTGACCTGATATAGTTTGATGGAGATCAGATAAGATATTTATTAATGGACACAGTTGGTGACCTGATATAGTTTGATGGAGATCAGATAAGATGTCGGTGACCTGATATAGTTTGATGGAGATCAGATAAGATATTTATTAATGGACACAGTTGGTGACCTGATATAGTTTGATGGAGATCAGATAAGATGTTGGTGACCTGATATAGTTTGATGGAGATCAGATAAGATATTTATTAATGGGCACAGTTGGTGACCTGATATAGTTTGATGGAGATCAGATAAGATGTTGGTGACCTGATATAGTTTGATGGAGATCAGATAAGATATTTATTAATGGACACAGTTGGTGACCTGATATAGTTTGATGGAGATCAGATAAGATGTTGGTGACCTGATATAGTTTGATGGAGATCAGATAAGATATTTATTAATGGACACAGTTGGTGACCTGATATAGTTTGATGGAGATCAGATAAGATGTTGGTGACCTGATATAGTTTGATGGAGATCAGATAAGATATTTATTAATTCAATATCAACAAAAACAAATGACCGGAAACTCGTGCTTGGCAGTGGGTGTGGGGCATAGCCACCCTTGGCATTGCATTGTTTATATAAATATGGAGGAAAATCCCCAAACTCGTATTATATCTGGTAAAACTGACAAAACATCTCACTGCCAAATTGTTTAACAAGAGTAAAGGTTACAACCTTTTCTTCAGTGATGTGCAGGTAAACTACCTAATGTTGCTGAACTGTAAATTTTCTTCTCGGTCATAAACAAATGTAAATAATATGCAAACGAAAATATTCCAATGAAAAAGGAGTAAAAACTTCTGCATTTTTTATTTCCAAAAGAAACAAAATACTGCGTTTTGATTGGCAAAGTGGTACTGTGTAACTCGCAATCCACAGTAGCTTTTTTACACTGTGGTTAACCACGGTGTACAAACAAGAATACACAATAGCAAGCAACATGGCTAAAAATTTCCCTTTTTTAATTATTAATTCATACCTTCTGCTCGGTCATGTTAGAACAAAAATAAAAATACAGGAAATTTAATATTTATGTGTAATAAAATATTACAGGTATAGATGTCATTGGAACTGGCTCATCCATATTTGTCTAGTTTTATTAAGAAACTTACAAAGTACAAATTTTCTGTCAGTTTTCTCCCACAATTTAGGTTAAAGTATTAAGTACACCAAAATTCTTGGAAATAAATCTGTTATCCTTGTATTGTCCGGGGTGTGTGGGAGTTTACACCGGTCTGGGCAGTCAAATGAGTTCCTAAACCAGTGAAACTTCCCATGCACCCTGGAAAACACAAGGATAACTAATAAACTTCCTATTTCATTTTCTCCATTCTCATTCTTTTTAGGGATTTTCTAAAATTTAGAAGCAAATTCACCCCTCTTTGTTGTTGATGAAATGCAAATTTGCTTCTAAATTTTATAAAATGTAAATATTCCTATAAAATATTTAAAATTGTATAGATGTCAAAATTTCATTGAAAATAAATAGTGTACATGACTGTAAACTTTTATGTTTTAGTGAATGTCATGAGAGGTGAACGATCTTGTAGTTATAAACTTGGGTAAAGATCATGGCACACTTGATTCAAGAGCAATCATGGTGAGGCACACACAACCATTAATTGAAATATAAACAAGATCTGTCCTTTGAATCAATTTTTCTGTACCAGACAAAGTTAGAACACATGGACAGTCTCTGAATTATTTATTTATTTATTTATTTATTTATTTATTTATTTATTTATTTATTTATTTATTTATTTATTTATTGAGGTTCAACAACACTTTCGACAGCCAGGGTCACATCTTGTTGGAGAACAGTCTCTAGCCATGATCTTATGACCATGGTTACCTGCGGCAATCACGTTGTGTCCTTGGGCAAGACACTTCACCCCCATTGCCCAAGTGGGGGCACGATGACGTTGTGTACTAAGGCGTACTGTACTTCGATGGTGCACCTGTCTTCAACCAATGCTATACCTGCTTGTGTGGAGTTGAGTTAGTATGTTGTGGAGCTGACAGTTGTTCGCCGTTGCTCAGTGGTTCTCTCCGGGTACTCTGGCTTCCTCCACCCGGAAAACTGCCATGGTCATGATTATCCATTGTGCAGAAATATGTGACCTTAAACACTAATAAATAAATAAATAAATAAATAAATAAATAAATAAATAAATAAATAAATAAATAAATATGACCTTGGTTGAAGAGCTTGTCATAACCTTTAGTCATGAGCAATCTTTGTGAATTATTAACAAAATCGGTCACGTTGATAATTTTCATAGACCTGACCAAATTATAATGGAGGAACGAATAAAGAGCTAATAAGTTTGGGGCTCTGCCTTTGGTCAAGATAATGACACACGCTTCAGTCATATGCAACCGCTGTGTGAAGTTTCGGAAAGCATAAAAATCTTCTCTTAAACCATGGCCACATATGCTTCCATGTTTAATATATAATGTCTTTCTGTAGATAATTCACTCATTTGTTCCAATCAAGTCCCTGTGGTCACAGTTGGTGGGGGGGGGGGGGGGGGGGGGGCATTGTGCCCTTGGATTATAATGTTCAAGATGAAGTGGAGCAAACATTCAAATACATTCAAACCAAATGCTTTGATGTTTTTTCTTCAACATTAAAAGCCGGTTTAAATCAAGCCCCTGCAGTCATAAGCTCACCTGACTGAAAGTCATGAGAAGCAATAGTAATCATTCACCATCCGTCGTCTGTAGTCCGCCAATATGATGTTTATTATTTCTTTACAAACGTTGAACCAATGCCAGTTAAATTTGAGGTGATTGCTTGTTCTGAAGTTGCATTTTGATTGTGTTCAAATCAACTTGCCCTGTTTCATAGGCACAGGGAGAGGGTGGTAGAAATTGTTTTAAAATCGTATGAACAAAAGGGTAAAATGACTTGATATTTAGTATCGAGTTTCCTATTAAGGTGTAGACTCAGATTTACTCAAAAGAAATTCGTAGTGCAATATTTGCCTTTGTAATGGGAGGGGCACGCAACATTTGTACCCCCCCCCCCCCACCTGAAATTTATATTTTCAAAACTGATGAATAAGTTTGAATCAAATTTTGTGTGTGGTATTATTGAGTCATAGGTACGTACTTTATTAATGGAAAAACAATTCCTGCATTCCCGGGAAAGCTAAGGAAGTCAAAAGGTTAACTTAGGGCAATATAGGGAAGAATCTTTAAACATCTTCTTCTTCAGAACCACCTTTCACAATCTTTTAATAGTCGGTATACACATCATTGTTACGAGGGTCAAATTAGATTCAAGTTTGTTCAGATCAAGTCCCTCGGTTATTATTTGGGCTTTCTCCGTGAGCCTGAATTTTAACTTTGTGCAATATGGGGCCTATTCTGCAAAACTCTTTTTTCAGATTCACAAGTCAGTTTTTTTATATATGATATACGGCAACCTAGGAAGGTCAGATTCAGGTTCATTCAAATCAGGTCACTGGGTTGATATTTGGGCTACTTTAGGAGCTTGAAGTGAAACTTAGTGCATTATGAAGAATATTCTTTAAAAATCTTCTCCAGAACCACCGATCCGAATCTTTTGGTTTTTGACATACACAATCATTATGGAGGGTCAGATTCATGTCTTCAACCAATCTAACCCTGTCTGTGCGGCAGTGCGGAGTAACGATGTTGGAGAGCTGGCGGCTGCTCGTCGTTGCTCGGTGGTTCTCTCCGAGTAATCCGGCTTCCTCCATCCGTAAAACTGTCACGGTTATGATTAGCCATTGTGCATAAGTATGTTACCTTAAACACCAATAAGTAAATAAATATGGAGGGTCAGATTCAAGTTTGTTCAAACCAACTCCCCTGATTCTGATTAATATTTGAGCTCCCAATTTTAAGTTAATGCAGTGTAGAGAAGAATCGTTAAAAATCTAATACTTCAGATCTAGCGGTCGACATATTTTAATAATTGGTATACAACATCCTTAAGGAGGTCAGGTTCAAGTTTATTCAAATCAAGTCCCAGAGCTAATGCTTGCCCGCATTATGGGATGTTGAAACGTAATGCAGTGCAATGTCAGGGAGGGGGGGGGGGGGGTCTGGAAAAAAGTTGCAGACACAGGGTCTAAAAAAAAATTTCCGCCTGCTGGGGACCCACCACCCCAAACCTATAATTTTTTCCACCCCTCCAGAGGGGTTCCACCCCCATATTTCATTCCGATGCTCAAAACACTGCTGCAACCTAGCCAATTATCAATGGTCCGTTTTTTATGCTGTTGTGCATTCCCAAATTTTAGTTTGTTCTGCATAAACTAATACAAGGGAAGTAATTCTGAATTGAAATTCAACCTCATGTTATAAATCCATGTAATATGATTTAGCAAAGTTACCAAAACAGAGATTTGTCATATAAATTGTGTTAAGGTGAAATATTTTATGAGACACATTGTACACCCTGCAATTCTTTATTTACCTTTGCTACATATATGATTTGATGCCTCAATGTTAAGGGGTCGTCCAACCTAACTTTGGTCAATTTGTTGACATTTTTCTCAATGCCCCAGAAACAGATAAGAGAAGTAAGGAAAGGCAAATTATATATCAAAATAATGAGTAAAATGCACAGAAAAGGTACATATAATTTTTTTCAAGAAAAAAGGTGAATTTTATGATTTTGAAGAAGATTAATTTGCCAATGGCATAAGTAACGAACCGGTAAAACCACAAAATAATCGGTAATTCGAAAGCCTTGTCCTCAATATAATAACATACTACAGAGTCGGAGAAAGCATTTTTTTGACACACACTCTGGTGGGTTTTGATGTTTGAATGTAATAACACCAATTTTTGATTTGCAAACAGGTGAAAGCAAATACTTGAGCTGTTAATGTCATAACTGCAAAATATAGTTCTCGTGTTTACAGGCCGTCTGAACTTTTTTGTTGACAAAAAATCTGAATTATTGTGCACTAGAAAGACAACATGAACCACTTGTAAAAAAATAACCGAGTGTATAAAATCGGGACAATACACATAAAATAAGGCAATATTCATAACAAAATAAGCAGAATGCTTCAGAAGTCACTTTTTCACAAAGTTTATTCCAAGTGATCTGGAACTATATTGAGCGTGTTGTTTTCCCCCGATGTTGTGAAGTTATTTACTTCACAGTTACCATTGATGTCGGCAAAGGACCGATTCAAGATGGGTTGAAAATGATGCATTCGCGCTTTTAAATAAGGTGCATTTGGACGATGCTGAGAATTTAGTTTTTTCTTGCAACCAACCAGGTAACCCTCCAAATAAGTGTATCTGCAAAAATCATGTTACATTGCAAAACATTCTTTTTAGGCTTCAAGTTCTGGACCTTTCATGCTTCTTACTTCCAACTATAACACTTAATTTATCGATTAATGGGTGAATAGAAAGTCCTGCCATAATCAACATTTTGAGTTCCATAAGCCTTCAAAACAGCTTCGATAAAAGTGTCAAACATCAGATTGGTGGCTTTATACAGAATATTCATTAGGTTGCTGCTTGATAAGTAATAGGAACAAAATCTTCACCAGAAAATTCTGTAGCAATACAATTGAGGGTATTAGCAGGCACTTTGCAACAAATTGTAGCAAATCAACTAGTTATAAACAAAATTTTCTAACTCCAAAGAGTGAAAAAGTACCACAACTCTGAGAAAATGTGGGAAGAAACACATGCTACAGCAGCTACACAAGCATTGTTTCCCCATGATGCTCGATCACAACACCAAATATCCTTCAAATTGGAGTAGCAATGGTTGAGATACAAGGGAGAATGTTTGTACATGTAATAATGAATGGGTAACTTAAGACAAAGATTAAGAGGACAGAGGTCACCACTGCACGGCCCTAGATGCACCTTTGATTTTTCAACTTCCAGGTCTGGGGCATAATAATCGCAACACACCCACCTTATCAATTCATAATTTCAGTAAAATAAAAGAAATTATCAATTTTAATTAATTAATAGATGATGGGAAATATTTGGCTTTCTTCGCCTTCTCATACTATTTAATTACCACAAACAATATCAGTTTGATGTCGACAAACGAAACTGAACGCATGTGGTCTGGTTAAAAAGTAACTCGGCATGGATAATGAAGAACTTGCGAATATTTCGTGTATTTCATTTGTTTAAAAGCCAATTGCAGCTAATATTGACCGTGCATTCGATAATTCGTTTCGGTTTTGACCACACGACCACGCTGACACTCAGTGACAGCGGTTATGTTTATGGTGATATGCAAATTGGGGGATGGTTTCCGGTGAAGGAGATTTGTCACATTTGTCAGTGTAAAATGACACTGATCGACAAAAGACACTGATCGACGCTTGTGTTAGTATGGTTTGTTGCAAGAAAAAACTGAATTCTCAGCATCGACCAAGCGCACCTTATTTAAAAGCGCGAATGCATCATTTCCAACCCATCTTCAATCGGCCCTTTGCAGACATCAAACACAGCCTCGACAAATTCCATGGTTACTAGGAAGTAAATAACTTCGCAACATCGGGGTAAATCAACACGCTCAATATAGTTCTAGGTCACTTGGAGTATACTTCGTGAAAAAGTGATTTCCGAAGCATTCTGCTTACTTTGTTATGAATATTGCCTTATTTTATGTGTATTGTCCCGATTATATACACTCGGTTATTTTTTTACAAGTGGTTCATGTTGTCTTTCTAGTGCGCAATAATTCAGATTTTTTGTCAACAAAAAAGTTCAGACGGCCTGTAAACACGAGAGGGAATTTCGAACCATATTTTGCAGTTATGACATTAACAGCGCAGGTATTTGCTGTCACCTGTTTGCAAATCCGCTCATACATTGTCTCGAACAAATAAAGGACGTGATCACGTCCTTGCATTCTTACGATTGCCAAATCGAGTATTTCTGCAAGAACCACATCGTAATCACATGACCGGAAAAACATCATTGAAACATGGCCACATCCGGAACATCCAAAATTTGTGTTGGTGTTATTACATTCAAACATCAAAACCCACCAGAGTGTGTGTCAAAAAATGCTTTCTCCGAGTCTGTAGTATGTTATCATTATATTGAGGAAAAGGCTTTCGAATTACCGATTATTTTGTGGTTTTACCGGTTCGTTACTTACGCCATTGGCAAATTAATCTTCTTCAAAATCATAAAATTCACTTTTTTTCACGAAAAAAATTATATGTACCATTTCTATGCACTTTACTCATTATTTTGATACATAATTTTCCTTTCCTTACTTTTCTTATCTGTTTCTGATGCTTTGGGAAAAATGTCAACAAATTGACCAAAGTTAGGTTGGACGACCCCTTAATGTTTCGAATGTCCACTTCAGTTGTCGAATTTCGAATCTTCACTGAGAACATTTTGACTCTTCTGAGCTTGTCTATCCCCCTCATTCTCTCCAAAGCTTGTTTAAAATACTCTATTCACCACCCTGAATCATCTTAAAAGTATGAGAACATTATTCTTTGAATGAATTCAAGTGCAGGAAAACATTTGCAATTTGGGTCATTTCCACGTTTTTTCCGGGCCGGTGGACCTACCCTGTGTCTGGAATGTTTTGGCAGACCCCCCCACCCCCCCCCCCCCCCCCCCCCCCCGGTAATGTGGGGAATTTTTCTGAAGCCTTTTTTTCTGCAGAAACAACAGTTGGAATATTTTGACATTTGGTGTACAGCATCGTTTTGTGTGGGGGCGCGGGTAGGGATTGGATTGAGGGTATATTCAGATTTGTCCAAATAAATTTCCTAGATTAATGTTTGGGTACTCTAATGGAGCCCAAATTTTAACGAGTTACATACACAATATGAGGAATATTATTTAAAAAACGTCTTTCTCTATAACCATAACCAAAATCTTTAGATATAATACATACCATCCTACGAGAAGTCAGATTCACGTTTGTTAAAAATCAAGTCTGTGGATTAATGTTTGTTCTCTCCTATTGCAGCCTGAAGATGAACTTACAGTTAAAACTAGAAGTCCTGTCATGAAATGCGCACAAACAGCACGTCGATCTGCGCGCTAATCTACGCGTTATGGCCATAGTAAGGCTATCACATTCTGTACATATGGCCTGTACATATGGTAGCCCGGAGGGCCATTGGCTGAAACATTGCTTGTGTTTGCTATGAGTAACCTGGAGAACCTATCGTGATTTGGATGGCATTCGATATGGCAATTGGGCGCAATTCATACGCGCATTTAAGCCTAGATAAGCGCACCATTCATGACAGGATTTCTAGTTGTACCCGTAGCACAGTATGAGGAACAATCTATAAATATTTGCTCTTTCAAATCCAGTAGTCACAACCCTGATGTTCAAGTTTGTTCAAATCCACTCCCAGAGCAGATGCTCGGGCTCATTAGGTGAGCCTGAGACATCTTCTTCTCCAGAATCAACAGTTGGAATATTTTGATATTTGGTATACAGCCTCCTTTTTAATGAGGGTACGGGTAGTGAGGGCGGTGGAGGTTGATTCTTCTGGGTCTTTTGGGTCTTCTAAGGGAGCCTGAATTTGAAAGGGCAGTGCAATATGAGAAATATTCTTTAAAAATCTTCTTTCATCCAGAATCTGTTGATATGATACACACCATCCTAAGAGAAATCAGATTCAAGTTTGTTAAATGTCAAGTCGGTGGGTTAATGTTTGTTCTCCCTATTGCAGCCTGAAGATTAACTTAGTCCAGTATGAGGAATAATTTATAAAAGGTTGCTCTTTTAAATCAAGTAGTCACATGTGCGAGTGTGTGTGGACTTTCAGTTCAAGTTTGTTGAACAAGTTAAGTCCGTAGGTTGCTATTTGTGTTCCTTGATTTTGCATTACTAGAAATCTAGGAATTATTTGTTGGGTAACATCTCAATTCCGGAAAAAAATCATCTTATTTGGATAACAGAGTTATGAATAATTTACATATCTTCATTCCTCTATAGTGCTAACAAGCCATAGATGCTAATTAAATCCTTCTTTAAACAACTTTGTCAGATGAGCGCCTTCGTCCCAATAGTGTCTCTTGTAATTAGGAGTGGCATGGAACCATTTTGTCTAATGAGGAAAACAACATAAATAGACAGAACGCGATGTGTGTTAGAATCGGTGGGTGTTAAGACTACGCCATTTCAACTCGTTATGGATTCAAACACACATTACGTTCTGTGTTGTGTTTATTACACATCCTCAGGCAATAAAATTCATTTAAATAAACAAATTTTTATTCCGATGTTTAAACCTAAAGGTGAAGAGTCGGTTATTTTTGTTTGAAGCGGTACTGATCAAATGGATCGATAAAAAATCAGAACAATCTTTAGTGAACCACTCTAAACTACATTCATTACCTTTTCTACTGGGTTTGTTTGTTGAAATTCGTATCATTGTTTCACTTCGGCTGGTCTAAAACTTTCGCGACAGACGATCGATAATTTACGGCAACGTAGAAGCGCCAAGTGTTGTTGTGATAGTAATCTGTTTAAACAGATTAATAATCCGTTTAAACAGATTAGTAATCCGTTTAAACGGATTAATAATCCGTTTAAATGGATTAATCCGTTTAAATGGATTAGTAATCTGTTTAAACAGATTAGTTAATCCGTTTAAACAGATTAGTAATCCGTTTAAACAGATTAGTAATCAGTTTAAACAGATTACTTAATCCGTTTAAACAGATTAAAAATCCGTTTAATCAGATTAGTAATCCTTTAAACAGATTAGTTAATCCGTTTAAACAGATTAGTAATCCGTTTAAACAGATTAGTAATCAGTTTAAACAGATTACTTAATCCGTTTAAACAGATTAGAAATCCGTTTAATCAGATTAGTAATCCATTTAAACAGATTAGTAATCTGTTTAAAGGATTACTAATCTGTTTAAACGGATTAGTAATCTATTTAAACAGATTACTATCACAACACGTAGCGCTTCTACAGTGCGTGGAGAGTGGTTTGTAACTAAATCACCCGCGGAGTGGAGTTATCACCCAAACTATGACTTTCAAATTTTGTGCATATCGACAAAAAACCCAAGCAATGTTTCAGCCAATGGACCTCCGGGTTTAACACGGAGGTCCATTGGCTGAAACTTTGCTTGTGCTTGTTATGCTTTGCAACAAATTTGCAATTATTGCTTGGGTGGAATCTCCACTTGGCGGGTGATTTAGTGATAATACACTATCCACGTACTGTACGTTGCCGTAATAATTTTATAACGAAGTTTGGAAACATTTGAAATCGATAAAAAATCAAAACAGCCTTTAGGGAACCACTCCAAATTACTTTCATTATCTTTTCTACTGGGCTCGTTTGTTGAAATTCGTATCACTTTTTCGCTTCGGCTGGTCTAAAACAGCTGGGAGAAACTTTTTACGCGACAGACGATCGATAATTGTATGACGAAGTTTGGAAACATTTCGAAGTGTAACTGATGACTCGACGAGAAAGTAACTAGTCTAAACGGTGCGGAGGAAAAGTTCCGGCTTGTATATCACTAGTTAAATACAGAAACATTTATGTCATAGTGGAAGTTCCGTTAAATACAAGGGTTTAAAGTTTAATGGGTGTGTAATAAAAATCTGCTTCAGATGCCCCATGTTTTATGTATAATATATTTACAAGAATGATTGATAGATTTGTTTAAATCGTACCCGATACCAAATTTATATTTCATAGAGTTTCTGGTTTTAACACTATGTATGGTTAATGGAGAAAACAAAACAAACTGTCCTTAATTTTCCCCTCCAAATGATTTAATGCTGATAGATAATATCGCTGTAAGGATAATTTAATAGTTTGTGCAAATCGATATCTTGGAGCCAAATATAGGCGTATAATAGGCCCCAAAGTTTTAACACCTTAGTTAATGCAGATGCAGTTAAAATGTTTATACCAAGCCACTACTGATCATTATAACGTTCTCATATAAACGATTTACAAGTATATATAAATTAAGCTTCTTGGGTCATCTTAAGGCTTAACACTCCCCCACTCCCCATCGACACACACACAAACACATACATTCTATGCGGGTGGTAAGTAGTAAAATATTATGAAAACTCTTCCCCATATCCAGGCAGTTGGAAATGTTATAACTGGTAAGTAATAAACGACGGATTAACTTTATGAAATTCTTAAACCCTTTGTGAAAAGTCAATGAAGAATTAACATGCTTTGATCATGCTTTGATCACATGAGGGCTTAGTTTTGTTGTAGTTAATACATGAACTTGAAATTCATTGCAGGCAGAAACTGAAGAACAAAAATATGAAAAAATTAAAGAAAAGAAGATGTCCATCCCTGTAGATGTGATGTGTGAGGTATGAAGTGTTAGTCATTAGTTGTAATATAACAGTGGAACTCTGTTAACTGAATAGCCACGATGTCAATGAAAAGTATTTATTTAACAGGAGCATTCAATTAACAGGGATTGTGTCACTTTCTTGTATTCTAGAGATAAACTAAGCATTTATTCTATTATATATTGTTTGACTGAGTTCAATGTTATAATAGATTAATCTATAACTTATATTCAATTAACAGGTCAAATTTGTACTGGAAGTATGGTAAATGGTTTTGTGTTGGGAAATTATATTCAATTAATAGGATTATTTAGTTAAGAGATATTCAATTAAGTGGGCTTCACTGTATTTCTCAAACATGTGCTGGGCTTCAATTCGATCTAAATTTAAGATTTGATGTAATGACTATTTGCTTACTCTTGTTTCATTTGATACTGGAAAGTTGTGTAACTTGACAGTTTAACTAGTTGAGTGCAAAACGTCACTATCAGCACTAAAAAATGAGGGTAAGAGATCAAAAGCAACCATTCCCTTGCTCATGGTTAATATTCAGTCAAACACAAATAATATTTTGTTTATATAAACTTGCTCACACGCACTCTCAAAATTTGTAATAATACAAATTTTGATGAACAAATTCAGACCACCAAAATTAATCTAGCCTTCAACCAGTTAAAAAGGTACTTTTTTAAATTCCTGAAATTCCATGAGTACAAAGCATTCTCAAAAGAATAGAGAGACTAAACAAAACACGTACGGCTTATACTTCGTTATCTTTTCCTCAATTCTCTTTTCGCAAGAAAAAATAAAATAAAAACCGCTTCGTAGTTTGGGGTGTTTTGGAGTGATTGTCGGGTTGTTTGTGGTAATTACAATACGTGGAGAGTGTATTATCACCAAATCACCTGCAGAGTGGAGATTCCACCCAAGCAATAATTGCAAATTTGTTGCAAAGCATAATCAGCACAAGCAAAGTTTCAGCCAATGGACCTCCGGGTTAAACCAGGAGGTCCATTGGCTGAAACATTGCTTGTGTTTTTTTGTCGATATGTACGCAATTTGAAAGTTGTAGCTTGGGTGATAACTCCACTCCACGGGTGATTTAATTACAATCCACTCCCCACGCACTGTACGGCAATATCTGTATCATCTTTGTCAAGTAGGAATTCCACCAGACATTGTGCTTGGTTCGAGACACAGAACTGAAAAGTCAAAAGTTTTTCGAAGTTGTTACCATGGGAATCGATCTCAAGGATATAGCACCGGGTCACCTAGCTCTAACTGCTCTGCCACCAAATGAACTGAGCCAACGACAATCCCCCCAAAAGTTGGAATTAACTCCGCCAGTATGTCAGTTCACATTTAGAACCTGCTCCCGAAAAGACAATTACTGATTTTTTTAGAATTGTTTTAATGGTGTTTAATAATTGCCTACATAGCATCTGTATATATTGTGAGATTTAACCATGGATTGTTTGCATTAAAGTTGATACACAGGTGGAACAGATTACTGTTATATTGATCTACATGCCTGATTTGTTAGCCCTCTTTCCGGGACTTGAACATTGTTACCAGGATCTAGGAAAATATCCATTTGGGGTTATTTTGGGACTTTAGTATTGTTGGGATTCCAATGCTTGTGTGTTGTTTTGGGCCTTTAGTATTTTTGTGATTCCAATGCTTGTGTGTTGTTTTGGGCCTTTAATATTGTTGTGATTCCAATGCTTGTGTGTTGTTTTGGGCTTTTAGTATTGTTGTGATTCCAATGCTTGTGTGTTGTTTTGGGCCTTTAGTATTGTTGTGATTCCAATGCTTGTGTGTTGTTTTGGGCCTTTAGTATTGCTGTGATTCCAATGCTTGTGAAGGGAATATGCTGTTAGATGAGGCACAGAACCGACAGCAATGAACAGCAGTATAACTCCAATGGAAAATTTTATTTATTTTGTGCATATTTTTAACTGGTGGTAGGTGTGTGTGCAACATGAACGGTTTTGTGGTCATTTCCTACTGCGATTAGTCATCACATGGTCTCGGGTGATTTAGAGATAGAACTGTTCCCCCGAAATCCACACTATTTCCCTGCAAATCAACCTCATTTTCCCTGAAAATGTTTTTTGGAGGTCAACATGTCTGCAATGGGCCAAGCTTTTAAACAGAGGAACAGCAAGTTCAGGCAGTTGCATCTTCCATTAATTGAGATTCCCATGTTTAAAAGCTGGGACATTACACCAATACTACAACAGATTTTTTTATGAATAATACATTAATTTAGTTTAGTTTTGTCTTAAATTTTTGTTGGGGCTGGAAAAACAGCCTAGGCAGAAGCACTCTCGGGGCTGATCTCGGGGCCTGGGCTGAACAGCCCCGATAAAATGCAAACACTGCATCTGCTTACAAACAACATTCGCCATCGCACAGAACTTTATTCCTGCAATTCATGCGATTTCCCTGAAAATTAACGTCATTTTCCAAGAAAATGTTTTTTGGGGGTCAGCTTGTCTGCGATGGGCCAAGCTTTCAAATAGAAGAACAGCAAATTCAGGCAGTTGCATCTTCCATTAATTGAGATTCCTAATATTAACACTTAAAGGTTATTTCAGAATTTTCCCGTCTCAACACAGGTGCCTTTAACATGCCATCATAAGGAGGTCCTGCTGAAAACAGACAAATTACTTAAGCAGTGGTTTCTAGTCAAGTCTTGGCTGCCTTAACAGGCAGCCAAGACTTAACTAGAAATCACTGCTAAGCGATTAGACTTATAGAGACTGTGGAATGACGAGAATTCAAGACACTTGTCCAGGCCCCTTAAGGGTTAAAAGCAGTGATGAATTGCAGGGGGCACGCGGGGGTACAGAGTCCCCTCACTTTATTTGAAGGGGGGGGGGGACGTCGACCACCTTCAATTTTTTTGGAGTTATGCAGATTTCGTGTTTTTTGACGCTCTTGAAAATAACCGTTTTTCCTAACGCGTTGTGCTATGAGACAAGAAGTGCTGAAAATCAATCACAGGGCTCTCATAATGATTTTTTTCAAAAAAGTACCCGGGCCCCAACATACAGACCAGTTAGTGTGGATTGGCATCTTTTCACTGTGCAGGTCGTTAGTTCACGCAGGCAATGTTGATAAAATCTGTCAAGTGTTTAAGCTAGCAGATGTTTTATTAATGAAGCACCGGTTTAAACCGGTGCTTCATAAATAAAATTCTGCTAGCTTCTGGTGCAAATTATCTCAGAAAATTTCACTGGTATCAACAAAATACCCACTCATGGAAACGTGTCCGTCCACTCTGGTTATACTGTATTAGTGGGATTACCCCCGCTCGCGCTCTGCCCTCCGATCCCTTCGACGTTGGTCATCGCTTCACACTGTCTCACCGTCCACTCACTATTTTATTTAGCAATTCATCACTGATTAAAAGCTGGAACAATACACCAATTCTGTAAGATATGTTTATGAATAATGCATTAATTATCATTATAAACTGAGAATTACAAAATCATTGCACTTCTTTCATTGATGATTAACATAGTATAACTCCAGAAGAATGTTTCCTTCTTATATTGCAATTTTTGTAACTTTTTTGTTGGATAAATTGAAAAGCTCAACTGTTTACAAAAAAATTATAAAATTTTAAAACTTTTTCCTCAAAAGTTTCCATTTAGTGTGTACTGTTTGTCTTTTCACCGTCTATACAGCTTCATCCATAAATTCAGTTGCCACAAAATATCATCTTTACTTGTGTGTTAAGTCTATTTTCTCATCATAAAACACCTTTTTCCCGTTTTGGAAGAGCACCAACATTTTCTCACTGTACTGGTTTAAGAGATATTACCACTGTCTCATGTTTAAAATCATCAGCTAGTTCGTGAAGGTTTAGATGTGCTTTTCCCTTTAATTCTATTCAATTTTTTATGCCAACCCTCAGCACTGTTATTGGTTCAATGTGACTCAGTTAGACTGTGATTCCAAAGTTTTATTGGAAATAAAGCATCAACTGTAACCCTAGTTACCTCCACAAACGATCCTCATTTTGTTCCCGTGGGTTGAAAAATATGGCCGTCAGAGGCATTCTTTGATTCTGGTTGGTGGATTTTCAAAAATCTTCTCTGAAACAGCCTGCCCAAAGTGTTTGATACTTCACATAAATTATGCCTGGAGCCCCCTTTACCAAAAATCCTCATTTAATGTTGTTCGGGTTGTAAACATGCCCGTAATTGCAGCTTATAGTTACTATAGAAACCCTAAGGGAAATCACATTTCCATCTTCTTCTCTGGAACTACTGAGCCGACGTGAACCAAACCTGGCAGGGATAGTCTTTGGGAGGTCTTCTACAACGGCTCCTCATTTTGCTTACCGTGCATAAAAAAACATGGCTGCTAGAAGCATTTTTTGATTCTGATTGGTGGATTTTGAAAAATGTTCTCTGAAACCACAGGGCCAAATGTTTTGAAACTTTGCATGGTTGATGACTGCGACACTCTCTACCAACGATCCGCATTTAATGTTGATCAGTTACAAACATGGCTGCAGTTGCGGCTTATAGTTACTATAGAAACCCTATGGGAAATCACATTGTTATCTTCTTCTCTGGAACTACTGAGCCGACGTGAACCAAACTTCGCAGAAATGGTCTGTGAGAGGATGGAAATATGTGGCCACCAGAGGCTATATTCTAATGCTTAACCCAATGCCTCTCCTGTCTGCAAGAAGATCGGTACTGTCAGCAAAATACTTGTTTTTTGAGAATCTGGTAAGGGTTGGTTCCAGTTTTCTCCACTGAGAACTGGGAAAAAAAGCCCAAAATATTGTGTATACAGTACAAGTCAAAATAAGTTGTAGCATAACTGCAATAAACTAAACTACTGCTCCTGCACCGACAAGATCAGAATCTGACATTTTCTAGAAAGCTATCAGTGAGAGCTTTCCAGAAAATGATGTCAGCTTCTGGTTTTATCAGTGTAGGAAGAGAAAAGATATGTAGTTTATAGGATTATCCTACAACTTATTTTGACTACTACTGTAAACAAGTGCAGCTGTAATTATGTTAATACATGTATTACTCTCAAGTTACTTATCTGAAATACTGATTGATGACAGGTGTTTGGAAAAGCATGGAAGTTTTGTTTATTTTCTTTTCCCAGTAGCTGTCCAGTAAAAATAAATCATTTAAGCTTTGACAAAATTGGAGGAAAATGTGTCTCCTGTAACCATTTACCTATCCAAAGCTATTTGAAAGAGAATACTGTCTGAAAAAATTGTAATTTTCAAAATATTTAACCTTCTTTTGCTGATTTTTTTTGTTGAAACAGAATTCATAAATGTGTTCATTTTCAAGAAATCTTCTTTGAAACTACAAAGCCAAATGCTTTGAAACTTAATGTGACCGATGACTGTAACCCCCTCTACCAATGATCCGCTTTTAATCTTCATCGGGTTGCAAATATGGCTGCAATTGTGGCTTACAGTTACTATAGAAACACTATAGGAAATCACATTTTTACTATCTTCTCTGAAATTACTGAGCTAATGTGAACCAGACTTGGCAAGCATGGTCTATGAGAGGTTCTCTACAACTATTACTAATTTTATTCCTGTTGGATGAAAAACGTGGCCGCCAGAAGCATTCTTTGATTCTGGTTGGTCAAGTTTGAAAACTCTTCTCCTCTGAAACCACAGGGCCAAATGTTTTGAAACTTTGCATGGTTGATGACTGGGACACCCTCTACCAACGTACCTCATTTAGTGTTGATCGTGTTGCAAATATCGCCACAATTGCGGTTTATAGTTACTATAGAAAACCTATGGGAAATCCCATTTTCATCTTCTCTCTGGAATTACAGAGCCGACGTGAACCAAAACCTGGCAGGGATGGTCTATAGGAGGCCCTCTTTTTGTTCCCGTTGGTTGGAAAATATGGCCAGCAGAGACATTCTATGATTCTGTTTGATGGATTCAAATGTTTTGAAATTTCACGTGATTGAGGACTGGGACATCTACCAATGATCCTCATGTAATGTTGATGCAATGTTGCAAACATGGTCACAATTGCAGCTCATAGTTACCATGGAAAGCCTATGGGAAATCACATTTTAATATGAAGTTCCGGGTGAGCGATTACAGGCTCTTTGGAGCCTCTAGTTATATTTGTAAATATTTGTAAACATGAGTGGTAAGTGCTCGACGGGTGTCCAGGCGGAGGTAAGTATGGTTGCTAAACGGAGTCAGTGGGAGGTGAGTCGAGGGGTGCAGGTGCAGGTAGGTGAGATTAAGGATACAGAGGTGTGCAGACAGTGTGCTATAAGGTATGGTGGTGGTCGGCCAATGGACAGTGGTGGGGTGTGTGCGAATTGCAGGGATACTTTGAAGTTGTTGGAGAAGTGGGTTGGATTCGAGCGGGAAATTGCTGAGCTGAAGGGGAGGTTTGGGTGGGCTGGTGTATCTGGAGTCACCACGTTGAAAGTTACCTATGATGGGGAGGTGGAAGATGGTTGGAAGGGAGATGTGGATTCAAGGAGGAAGCCGGGAGGCAGGAAACGTTGGGGTAGTGCGCTTGATGTGGGGAGTGCAACTGGAGACGTGGGGTCCAGTTGGAAAATTCGGAAGGTGGAGTCAGGACAGGGTTGTGTAGAGTCAGGAGACCAGAGCCAGCGTAAGACTGCCAAGGTTGCTAAGCGGTGTTTAGAGAACAAGTTCGGTGTTTTAGATTTGGATACCCCTGGGGATGAGAGTGAGGGAGACATTGAGAGGTGAGAGGTGGTTGCTGATGTTGATAGGACAGATGGGGTAAGGAGGACGGTGAAGACAAAGAGGGGGTCGGAGGCACGCCAAACGTGGCGAGTTGCAAAGGGGTGAGAAGAAGAAAGTTAGTTGTAGCGGGGAGTAGTATTGTACGGGGGATAGAAAAGGTGGTCTGTGGTCCTGATTGATCTAGTCGAACAGTTTTGTGCTTTCGTAGGGCGAAAGTGGAGAACCCGCGGGACCGGGTAGATGGTATTGTGGCAGGGTCGGGAACGGATCCGGTAGTGGTGGTCTTTATGGGGACCAACAACATCAGGGAGAGAAGGTCAGTAAGTTTAGTGAAGTCGTACAGAAGTTTAGTCAGCAAAGCTCAGTAGGAATGCAAGACTAGTGGTATCCGGGGTCTTTCCTGTCGTAGGGGTGGGGACGAGCGGAACTCAGGGACTATGGCGCTGAATGAGGAGTTGGAGGACTACTGTGCTGATCTGGGAATACTCTTATCGACCATTGGTACCCGTTTTGGGGCAACATTAGCATGTACGGGCGTGATGGACTGCGTCTTAGCAGGATGGGGACACAGGTATTGGGGGAATATTCTACAGGTATCAGAGTCTTTTTGGAGAGGACCTGGATGGGAGACCAAAAGCAAGTATAGCAAAAGTGGACACAGGCGGGGTGAACAAGAGCAGGGGGGGGGGGGACGAGTTTACCAAGGCTAGCGTCAGAAAACGGAAGACAATGAATCTCGGTACCTGGAAAGTGGGTTACAGCAACATCCAGGGTCTCCGCAGGAAAGTAAGCGAAATTGCTACATTGGTCGAGGCAGAGAACCTTTGATGTCATGGACTTAAGCGAGATGCGGTTAAGACACAGGGAACGTGTAGACCAATTTAGGGGGCGTGTGGATAGGTGTAGGGCGAATGGAAGGTCAGAAAAAGGAGGCGTGGTAGGCATGTACACTAAAAAGGATTTAAAACCGTTCCCAATCACAGACCTAGAAGATGTCAGTACCTCGGCTGAGGTACTGAAAGAAATTGGAGGGGTAAAAATCAATTTTAAAAACAAAAGTATTGCACTTGGGTTTTGTACTGTGCGGTGGAGGGAAGCAAACCCCAGTGGGATGACTCAATATACTCATCAAAAGATCCAATATCACAGAACTAGAAAACAATATACTCAAACTAAGGTCCAATATCACAGAACTAGAAAACAGGGGACTCGATATAATTTTGATGGGTGGCTTTAATGGACACATAGGTGATAAGGAGGAAGGCATAGAAGGCGTGGATAAGAAAGTCAACAGGAATGGAAGGAAGCTGTTGCACTTCACAAATGAGTTCGGTATGAATATTCTGAACAGGGATGCGAGGTGTAAGGGGTAATGGACCTGGGGGAGGATCGACAGAAGATCAATAATCGACTATATTCTCACAGATATTAATTTGTGGAGGGATGTGACAGGGGTAGAAGTGGACGATGAGGATGAAAGGGAGTTGGATAGTGATCACAATTTGATTACAGTGACGATCAGGGACAAAATCTAGTAAGAAGCAAAAGAAGCTTTAAGGAGATTTGGGAACTCAAAAAGGATGCTGACTGGGCGAAGTTCGAAGAAAAGCTTGCATCTGTACACAGGGAGGCCAGTGTCCAGAAAATGGCCGACGCCATAGTTGCGAGCCAAGTGGAGGCAGGGAGGGAAAGTGTTAGAAAGATTAGGGTACCAACACGGGAACTTGGGTTCAGAGTAACTAGGAGAACTAAAAATGACATAAAGAGCAGAAAAGTTAAATGTGCTGCATACAGAAGTAGATGGATCAAGCGGCGGAAAGCACGGTAGCAAAGGAAGAATACCAACAAGCACGAAATAAAGTAAATAAGATTAAAGACGATAATCGGAGAGTGAGAAATAGCAGTCTTATTACGACGATAAGAATGACAATGTTCAGTTAATGCTTTCTACCCGTATTAACAAAACCTACACGACTAACTACTCATTCAGCTACCCTTATTGACCACATATTTACTAATAATGTTTTATCCAGCTCTATATCCGGGATCGGATCACTTTGGTACATTTCATGTTAAAGCCTCTCCACTGGATACAATCGAGGAATCAGACACATGGACGAAACGATAGCTCCTTTTAAATCACTTCTCTCACAATGTGATTTTTCAATAGTTATGGAGTCGGATAATCCAAATACTGCCTATAACAATTTCTTAAATATATTTCTCGAATTATTTGATGTAGCCTTTCCTCGAACACGGGTCGGTACCCGTAAAAAAATTATAAAACGACAACCATGGATGACCAGAGGTCTAATAGTCTCATCTAAAAATAAAAGCAAGTTTTACAGCAAAAAATTAAAACATCCAATATAAAAAAAAACTATAAAAAAATTAAATTACTGTAAAATATTTAACAAAGCGGTCGAGTAATGTCGCAGTACTAGAAGCAATAAGGGGGGAGCTTGGGTGAATGAGGATCAAGGACAGGATAGACTTGTAGAAACTCTGTTATCTTAATTATTTGGTAAATCTCTCCGACAGCCGATGATGTAAACTAATGTTCCAGAGTATTTTCAACTCAAATACCAAGACAGGGTGGATGGTCCAATTGAGGGAGTTAATAGAGAACTACACACTGGAGATCTCGGACATTGAAGTAGGGGCAGCCGAGGGTAAAAAAAATCGCCAGAGAAAGAGTCATGGAGGATGGTGACCTTAATTGGCGCGAGGGGGTGAAATCAAAGAGATCATTCGGTGACCTGCGTGATAAAGAGAAGACTGGTTTCGAACAATACCTAAATGGCACCTTTGGGGGGTCACTGTTGTTCAAGCTGAGATCGTGGTCCCTGGAGCTGAGGGGTATAATTGGGAAAAACAGTGAAAAAGAGTGCCAGATGTGTAATTTAGGCGTGGTGGAGACCCTGGAACACTTTCTACTAGAATGCCCAAAACACCAGTCAGATTCACTGGGAGTGCAATGGGGAAGCGGGATGGGAGAATGAAGGACATGTGGTTAGTGAGTGATTCAAAGGAGATCGTTAATATGGTAATCGGAGAGATTGGAAAGCATGGGGCACGGCATGTCATCAAGCAGTTCATCTCCAAGAGATGGGAGGAGAGAAGAAGCGTGGGAATAGGGAAGCATTTGGGAACACAGGGGTAACCAAGGCCTTCTCACCCGAGAACCGCGTCAAATCAGCGGCCGGCCAAAGTATTATTATTATTATTATTATTATTATTATTATTATTATTATTATTATTATTATTATTATTATTATTAGTGTACTGTGTTGAGTATGTTCACGAATCGAACACACCCTGTAAATTCGATCATGGCAAATAGGCCGAGATCGAAAATGACTTTTTTTAATTGTTTTTCTTCAAATAAAACGGGTTTAGAGACTTTTTTCACTTCTAATAATGACAGGAATTTCAATGGAGATAAACGCCACTTGTTTCGTTAGATATTTGGAAATTTGACTATGGTTTTTCATAGTCAAATTCCCGAATGTCAAACTCAAAATATGCACTTAGTGTTTTACAGAAGAAAGCACGCCGGCTGTTCCGCCCTTTTCAACTGGCTTTCCTGTTACCAATACATGTGCTTGTGTATTGTGTTGAGTATGTTCAAACAATTTTTTAAAACGTGATTCTAATTAATCAGTATCATATATACAAAACAAACATTCCATCTTGTGTTTACAACCAAGACCTATGGTTTGAAGACTGTCGCTTTGCGTCCATGTGAGCGTCCGTGCATCCTCACACCGTTAACGCAGTAATTTGAACAAACGTTCTCCGATTTGACTAATATTTGTCATACAGGACTTGTGCAATGATAATAATTACTGACAAATTAAATGGAGAAAATATATGTTCCTATATCATATATTTTAAAAACTGGCCTGGCTGGATTTTTCGTTACAGAATTATGGGGCCTTAATTAGTCAACTTTAGGTCAACTTGACAAATTCAAGATAAGCTATTGCCATCACGGGTGCGGAAGTCTGTTAGTCTCTGAGCCTGTTCAAATTTTCTTTAGCACAGGCTACACCCCGTAGTTCATGTGCAGGTTCAAGATCATATTCATATGAGAACATTCCATTTTGGTCGCGATCTGTTAACCGTGACGGCCGCGTGGGTTCGAAACCCGAAAACCTTTAGCACAGGCTAGAGGTCGTATTTATGAAGGGATTTTATTGTAACTTGGCAGGAAGATTCTGTATAATGTCTAGATGAGAACGCCCTATTTTGGTCAGGTTCAGTCAACATACGGCCACAGAGGCAAGTGACCTGGATTCCTTTAGTACAGTCAACAGGTTGCATTTATGAAGCGATTCCGTTGTATATTGGTAGGATGACTCGGTATAATGTCTAACTGAGAATGTCCTGTTGTGGTTGTCATGGTCAGCCTTGACGGACACGTGACCTAGTTCCTTTAGCAAAGTCCTAAAGTCATATTCATGAATGGTTTTCATTGTAACTTGGTAGAATGACTCTGTATAATGTCCTCAATTATCACAGTTCTCTATCCTTTTCACCAAACACTACACACAGCTAAGTTGAGCTGCAGTGCCATTGACCCTTGCATTATGAATTTTGAGCTCGTTAGCACAATAACTTGAACAAACGTTCTCTGATTTGACAAATATTTGCTATGCAGGTATTTTGAAATAATATCTTAAGCGAGATGGAAAATTGGCCCGGCCTGATTCTGGGCCTTAATTAGTCAATTTTTATGAATTTTGAGCTCATTGCCGCAATAACTTGAACAAACGTTCTCCAAATAACTAGTATTTGCCACAAAGGTTATTTGCAATATCTCAAGCGAGTTCAGAAACTGTCAAAGCTCATTTTTTCGTAACAGAGTTATTGGCCTTAATTAAATAATGTTTACGAATTCTGAACTTGTTAGCATTATAATTGAACAGATTTGACAACAACCATATCGTCGCCTGAATGCTAGAATGTCCTATGTCCCATAGGGGAAATAATATATAGTCCCATAGGGGACATAGAACATTCTAACACCCAGGCGACGATATGCTTGATAACCAGGTTATGGGCATGCAACACTCTCCGATGCGCACCTCTTGTTTCTGCTCCTGTTTCGTCAAGTGTGATGTGGTGACAAATCCACCAGTTTGGTAGCAAAAGCAATGCAGATTGCACGCGTCACACAGAACAACCTTTATGAAGTTTAAAACCCTAATTCATTTATACATCCCCCCCCCCTGCCCCCGAACACACAAACACTCACACACCCGACATTTGGATTCAAATAACATTAATGTGTACTTTATCTAAATGCTGGAGTTTGGACAAGATCAGGTCGAGACAAACCTCTCGCAGACTCTTTGACGTAACTGCAGCTGATCTTCCATATAGAATTTTTTTCAGAGATGCATTCTTGTGTTTGTTGGGTTTCTATGTGTTGGATCAGATTGCTGGTGTCACCAATCTCGGACGCAACGTGTTTTTTACACCAACTGCATGTTGTATTCCTTGGCGTAGCATCACTTCGCATAAAGTACTCCCAGATAGGGCTCGGAAATTCAGTTTTAACAGTCATTGTTGAAGGCGTGAACTCTCCCACCACATGACTTTCTGATGACTGTAAATACTGTTTTGAGCCTTTGAGGGGAATTGCTCGGTTGTGATTTTGCTCGGTTGTGATTTTCAGTTATGTTCAATAACCGACGCCAGGTTGTGTTTTTAATCTTCCAATCTTCCAGCTCTACCATAAATGTTAATGTTTTTGGTTAATCTTCCAGCTCTACCATAAATGTTAAAAGTTACCTCAAACACCGAAAAATAAATATAAATAAATGTTTTATGTATGAAACCTTTCGATGCGAAGTTGCTTCTGTTTTATAAAGAAATCATTTAAACGCATGTACAGTGGAACCCTGGAAATTGAGAAGCCTCTTTGTCAGTCAGTGAAAATTATTCTATTAAAATGAGTTTTCAATTAACAGGGATTTATCCACTTACCAAAATTCTAGAGATAAACTGAGCTTTTATTCTATTATAACCTGTTTGACAGAGCAGCTCATGGAGCTCAGTCAAACAAGGTATGGTAGATTAAATACCTGTATTGTATTCACTGGAGCTAAAGAGTGCCATAAACAAGGGAAATTTGATGATTGTCAATGGAATTTGTGACATACAAGATTTTTGATTCAATTAACAGGTGTTTACTCTTTAACCTCTATGCAATTAAGAGGTCAAATTTTTGCTCACGGTAGGGTAAATGGCTTCATGTTTCAAAATTATATTCAGTTAACAGGGTTATTCGTTTAAGAGATATCCAATTAAGTGGCCTCTGCTGTACTATATATAGGCCGAAAACATCTAAAGCAACATTCTAATGTTACAATATAAAGGGGCATATTGGGCCTACTAGGCAGTACAGTTGTTTTGTTTCTCATATATTGAATTGAATGTCTGGCTTTGTTACAAGGCCTCTTTTATTGTGGATATCCAGAAACTGCTCTTATTTCCTACCATAGTCAGTGTAACAAGATTACATAGCTGCTTGTAAAACACTTTCAAATAGCTGAGATAGATACTGAGACTGGAAAGGTAATTTGAAGAGAGTAGATAAATACATATTATCGCTGCAGTGAAGTGACCTGGGTCGTAGTGTCAGGTCGAGCTGAGGAGGTCAGATCACCGGATCAAACGAACTGAGTTTAATCCGGCGATCTGACCTCCCCAACGAGATGTGATGCGACGACCCAGATCACTTCACTGTAGCGATAAAAGGTTTATTATATGACTTATAGTTCAACATAGAATATCAACGCTAGCATTAACAATTCCCCCAACCTTTTTTGGTGAATTGGCTTGAAGTAAAAAAGAACTATTTTTGTTTACACTTATTTTTGTAACAGGTGCACAATTCCGGGGAATCCCCCGACGTGCATGAATACGATAAAACAATATCATGTATATGATAAAAAAACGAATCGCCGTTCGACACTGTGGGCTTTCCGGGGATCAGGAAAAGATCCCCAAACAGTAGTGATACATAGTCATATAATAAACTGTTTGCAATTTCTTTTCAGGACTGTCCTCCTGAATTTGGAAAGTACTTGCTTTACTGTCGTAGTTTACGGTTTGAAGAAAGTCCTGATTACACATATCTACGGCAGATGTTTAGGTTATTATTCCAAAGCCTGAATTATCAGAATGATAATGTCTTTGATTGGACATTGCTCGAACAGAAGGCAACATTGATATCTGAAGCTAGTAGTTCAAATACACTTGTTAAAACAGGTAAAGTTAATAACTGAATCTTTATTGCAGTACATTTTCAATACTGATCTATTTTTCATTTTCATATATGCATTCATTTGCTATAAAGTTAAACATGATAAAATGTAGGCTGGTAAAAACACAAATATTTTGTAGCTAAGCTTGACAAAGTCAAGTTAAGCTATTGCCATCACACGTGCGAAGTCTGTGAGTCTGTTTCTGTTTTCGTTAATACAAGTTACACCCCGCAGTTTTTGCCCGTTCATTAAGAAATTCCATACAGGTTCGAGATCATTTCTAGATGAGAACGACCCGTTTTGGTCTCGATCGGTCAACCGTGACGTCTGCGCGGGCCCTGAACTCCAAAAACTTTAGCACAGTCCTACAGGTCGTATTTATGAAAGGCTTTCATTGTAACTTGGTAGGATGACTCATTATAATATCTATGATGTCTAGATGAAACCCCTATTTTGGTCGCGATCGGACAGCTTCAGCAATGATCCTTTCATGGTCTACCATAGGGGACCATCAAGCGGAGAGACCATCAAGAGTGCAAATGCACCAAGCAGAATCAGGCTATAAAAGCCCTAAATAAGATGAATATGTCATGGAGGAAGAAAAAGATTTTAGAAACCTAAAATGTTGAGATTGTGTCTGGTGTTATATGTGACCTATTGTCAAGGCATTGAATGTAAAACATTTGTCACATTAATAGATCTGGGTGGTTTCGATTTTTCAGATGCGGTCTGGTTCGGTTGCAGGAAAAACCTTGGTTTTGTTTCGTCTTTTGCTCAACTTGACGAAGACAAGCTGAGATATTGCCGTCACTTCTCATCCGTCGGCGTACGTACGACTGCACAGGTCACATTTATGATCGAATCGATTTGAAACTGAGTGTGCTTGTTTGGGGTGACCTCCCGTTGGAAGCTATCGATTTTCTTCAACAAATGTTGCCATTGGCAAAGACCTTCAAACTTAGTTTAGTTAGGCATCAATATTTCCCTTTGATACACCCCCAACAGGGCACATTTATGATCGGATCGCTTTCAAATATAGTATGCTTGTTTGAGGTGACCTCTAGATGGGAGCTGTCGATTTTCGTCCATTTCTGTCACAAGAGTTTGCTGTTGGCAACGACCTTTGAACTTAGTTTAGTCAGGCATCAATATACAGTACGTGGAGAGTGGATTGTAACTAAATCACCCGTGGAGTGGAGTTATCACCCAAAATACAACTTTCAAATTTTGTACATATCGACAAAACACACAAGCAATGTTTCAGCCAATGGACCTCCGGGTTTAACCCGGAGGTCCATTGGCTGAAACTTTGCTTGTGCTTGTTATGCTTTGCAACAAATTTGCAATTATTGCTCGGGTGGAATCTCCACTCTGCGGATGATTTAGTGATAATACACTCTCCGCGTACTGTATTCCTTTGTCATGCTCTGCAGGGCACATTTATGATCGAATCGCTTTGAAACTTGGTATGCTTATTTTGGGAGCCCTCTAGATGTGACCTATCGATTTTCTTTCATTTCCGTCAAAAACATTGCCGTTGGCGATAACTTTTGATGAACTTAGTGCAGTTATGCTACAACATGTCCCTTTGGCACACCCTGTGTGTAGAAAAATATGGCCGCTGGAGGCATTTTTTGAATCTGATTGGTCGATTTTCAAAAATCTCCTCCTCTGCAACTACATACCGAAATATTCTGAAACTTCACATGGTTGATGATTGGGATACTCTCTACCAACCTTCTGCATTTCATGTTGATCGGGTTGCAAACATGTCCGCAATTGCGGCTCATAGTTACTATAGAAGCCCTATGGGAAATCACATTTTCATCTTCCTATCTGAAACTACGCTGTCAATGTGAACCAAACTTGGCAGGAATGGTCTTTGGGTGGTTCTCTACAAACCAACATAATAGTATGGAATGTCCTCTGAAAACAATCATCATTCTGTTTCGCTCAAATGAGAGAGCTTGGCAGCCACCTGCATTCTTTGACTCTGATTAGAATAACTGAAGGATATGTAGTTCTTCCAGGTGAGTGATTACAGGCTCTTTAGAGCTTCTTGTTGTATTTTGATCATGCATTGTTAATGTCTAGAGGAAGCTTCCGTTCAATGTTGGCCCAGTCAGCTGAACCAAGGTGGCCACCAGTGGGAAATTCTTTATGGCTTCCATGGTGGCCATCTTGAATTTGGTTTCCGTCCCATAACTAACGAATCAATTTCAGTTTTTGGCTATGCATTATTGGTGTCCAGAGGAAGCTTCTTTTCGATTTTGGATTAGCTATCCAATTCAATAAAGCTGCCATGGCAGCCATATTGAATTTGGTTTCCATCCAATAACTAATGAATGCTGCCTCGAATCATTTTTATTTTTTAATTATGCTTTGTTGATGTATAGAGGAAGCTTCCTATCAATGATGGAAAGTCAGTTGAACCAAGATGTCCGCCAGTGGCCAATTCATTATGGCTTCCATGGCGGCCATCTTGAATTTGGTTCCCGTCCAATAAATAATAAATACTGGATCGAATCAATTTCATTTTTTGGTTAATTGTATATCCCTGTTAATTGAATATAATTTTCAAACACAAAACCATTTACCATACCTTAAGTACAAATTTGATCTGTTAATTGCATATGGGTTGTAGAGTAAACTCCTGTTAATTGTATATAAATTTTTATAATATGTCGAAAAAATTACTAGACACGCACCAAATTCCCTTTATTTATCAACCTTTTTGGCCTCTCTACATCCAATACAGGCATTTATTCTATTATATCTTGTTTGACAGAGCTCTATGAGCTCTGTCAAACAAGATATAATAGAATAAATGCTCAGTTTACCTCCAGAACACAGGAAACTGACCAAATCCCTGTTAATTGTATACTCCTGTTAATTGAATAATTTTCACTGGCAAAATGGATATTCAATTAAGAGGATTCTACTGTATTGGTATCTACAAAGCTTTCTTTTCTTTTTGAATCAGCTAGCCAATTCAATATGGCTGCCCATTACGGCCATATTCAATTTGGCTTCTGTCCAATATCTGTCTAATGACTGCTGACTCGAATCAATTTTATTTTTTGATTATGCACTGTTGGTGTCCAGCGGAAGCTTCCTTTCAATTGGGGACCAGTCAGCTAAACCGACATTATGGCTTCCATGGCAGCCATCTTGAATTTGATTTCTGTCCAATAGTTAATAAATGCTGACTCAGATCAATTTTATTTTTTGTGATGCAATGTTGCTGTCCAGAGAAAGCTTCCTTTCAATTTTGGTTATGCCACCGAGAGACTTTAACTACCCTTTTATAACACCGCGAGGAGCATAAGCCACTCTTCGCGTTGCTCTTGTTATACCTCTGAACAAATTTAGGGGGTATATAGCCATGATATCCATGCAGCTGTCCTTCCATCTATCTGTAGGTAGAGTTGGTTTCCGCTCTCTAATTAATATTCTGCCTGGTCAATGAAAGCCAAAGATATCATGTGGGTTGGGTAAGATAGGAGGAAAAACTTAATGGTCAATGAAAGCCAAAGATATCATGTGGGTTGGGTAAGATAGAAAGAACTCAATGAGGGTCATTCTGCCAAAGGTCAAGGACACAGTGACCTTTAATTGTAAACTATTTCTGGAAGCTTTTTCTTAGCCAATCGAAACCAAACTTGACATGTAAGTTGGATATGATGATAGGAAGAAAACTATAAATTTTGAGGTTATTGTTCTGAAGGTGAAGGTCACAATGACCTTAACTTGAAATTGGTTAATGTACCATTTTAAGCTCACCTGACTGAAAGTCAGAGGGAGGTTAGGTGACAATTTTTTGTCCAACGTCCGTCCATCCAGCGTGAACTTTACATTATCGACTTCTCCTCGTAAACCACTGGTCCGAATTGAACCAAATTTGATATGCATTTTTCTTATTATATGTCAATTCAAGTTTGTTCAAATAAAATTGCCACGTCCTCAGGGGGCACCAAAAGGGGCATAATTCTTTTAGCTGTCCATAATTTCTTTTTAAAATTTCAAAAATCTTCTTCACCAGAGCAACCAAACAGAATCCTTTGATACTTAGTATACAACATCCTAATAGGGATCAGATTCAGGTTTGTTTGATACAAGTCTCTGTGTTCATATGTGGGCTCCCTATGGGAACACAAATTTAACTTGGTGCAATATGAGGAAAGGTAATAAAAAATCTTCTTAAGATCTACTGGTCAGACTCTCCTGATATTTGGTATAGTGCATCTTGGGGAGGGGGGGGGGGGCAACTTGACGTTTGTTCACGTCAAGTCCCTGGACTCATATTTGGACTCCCTGATGGATACCAATATTTAAATTGGTGTAATATGAGAAATATTCTTTAACAATCTTCAGATTCACCAGTCAGAATATTCTGATATTGGATATGTAGCATCCTTAGTGGAGTGACATTCAAGTTTGTTCAAATAAAGTCCTTGGGGATCATATTTGAGCTCCTCTTGGAACTTGAACTATTAACAAAGTGCAATTAGAGGTATATTATTTAAAAATCTTCTTCTTCAAATCAACCAGTCAGAATCATTGATATTTGATATGCAGCATCCTTAGAAGGTTCAGATTTATGTTTGTTCAAATCAAGTCCCTGGGTTCATATTTGGGTTACCCACTGGGAAAATAGGACCTCGTAACCAACGCCACTCGGGTGCAATCCTATGATTTTATACTTATGTTGTGTTATGATATAGCCTAGATGCTGACAAGGATGTGAGGCACTAATAAATAACACTTCAGAATACCGGAACCTCGAATAAGAGTACTGTTTAAAAATACCTATTTTGGTTACAAGTTTCTATCAGTTTGGAAAGAGTAAACTTGAAACACTTTACTTCCATCTTTGTACAGTAGCCAAGTAAACAACTTTTGTAGGATTTGAAGTAAGGCTTGACCCAGTAATATCTGCTATGGTTGCCTGTTGAATAGTACGGTTGCCTGTTGAATAGTACGTCCAACAAAGTTCGATTTCATGTGAAGTTTGAAGTTTTCTGTACTCTTTTTTCCAAAAGAGAAAAGTTGTATCTTACATTCCAATTAGTGTTCTTGAGTACAGACGATATCCGACCAGCTTAGGACTGTACCTTTGCTTCATGGACCGAACAAACAGTTTGTGTTAGGCAAAGGAAGGGGTTATCCTGACGATTTCTAATTCCAGTGCCAAAAAATTACAATTCTCTAGTTCAAGAATTTTATTGGGAATTGTTGTCTCCTTTTCGTGTTAGATAAAGGGCTGTTGTCTGGAACCATTCTAACATTTAAATAGTCCATCACCTAATTTTATATTCACTCATCTGGAATACTTCATTTTGTCGGAAAAGCGAACCTATAGTTTGCTTTTCCGACCAACTGAAATATTCCTGAGGATTGAATCTAAAAATAGCATAAGCATTCATCATTATAACCATTACCACTAGCCCAGACTAGCGATGCCATATGTAACATTATTATAAGCACTACTGCTGGCCCAGACTAACGATGCCCTATTCGACATAATTATAGCCATTACCAATGGCCCAGACTAGCGATGCCATATTTAACATAATTATAACCACTACAAATGGCCCAGACCAGCGATGCCCTATTCTACATAATTATAACTATTACTACTGGCCCGGAATAACGATGACCTATTCAACATAATTATTAAAAGAAAATTGCCACTGGCACAGACTTGCGATGCCTTATTCAACATAACTGTCACCACTACCATTGGATCAGACTAGCGATACCCTATTCGACATAATTATAACTATTACCACTGGCCCGGAATAACAATGACCTATTCAACATCATTATTAAAAAAATTGCCACTGGTCCAGACTAGCGATGCCCTATTTAACATAATTATAACCATTACCACTGGCCCAGTCTAGCGATGCCCTTTTTAACATAATTATAACCACTACCACTAGTCCAGACAAACGATGCCATATTCGACATAATTATAACTATTATCACTGGCCCGGACTAACGATGCCATATTTAACATAATTAACACCATTACCAATGGTCCGGACTAGCGATGCCCTATATAAGATAATTATAACCATTACCACTATCCCAGACTAACGACGCCCTATTCGACATTATTGTAACCATTACCAATGGCCCAGACTAGCGATGCACTATTTAACATAATTATAACCATTACCACTATCCCAGACTAACGACAACCTATTCGACATAATTATAACCATTACCACTGGCCCGATCTAGTGATGCCCTATTTAATATAAATATAACCATTACCACTGGCTCATACTAGCAACGCCGTATTTAACATAATTATAACAATAACCACTGGCCCGTACTAACGATGCCCTATTCAACATAATTATAACCATTACTACTGGCCCGAACTAGCGATGCCCTACTCAACATAATTATAACCATAACCACTGGCCAAGACTAGCAATGCCGTATTTAACATAATTATAACCATTACCACTGTCCCAGACTAGCGATGCCTATTTAACATAAATATAACCATTACCACTATCCCAGACTAACCACGCCCTATTCGACATAATTATAACCATTATCAATGGCCCAGACTAGCGATGCACTATTTAACATAATTATAACCATTACCACTATCCCAGACGACACCCTATTCGACATAATTATAACCATTACCACTGGCCCGACCTAGTGATGACCTATTTAATATAATTATAACCATTACCACTGGCTCAGACTAGCAACGCCGTATTTAACATAATTGTAACAATAACCACTGGCCCGGACTAACGATGCCCTATTCAACATAATTATAACAATTACTACAGGCCCGAACTAGCGATGCCCTACTCAACATAATTATAACCATAACCACTGGCCAAGACTAGCAATGCCGTATTTAAAATAATTATAGCCATTACACTGGCCAAGACTAGCAATGCCGTATTTAACATAATTATAACCATTACCACTGGCCCAGACTAACGATGCCCTATTCAACATAATTATAACCATAACCACTGGCCATGACTAGCAATGCCGTATTTAACATAATTATAACCATTACCACTGGCCCAGACTAACGATGCCCTATTCGACATAATTATAACCATTACCATTATAACGACGCCCTTTTCGACGTATTTAAAACCATCACCACCGAACCAGACTAGCGATGCCCTATTCAAAATGATTATAACCGTTATCACTGGTCCAGACGAGCGATGCCCTATTCGACATAATTATAACCATTACCACTGGCCCAGACGAGCGATGCCCTATTCGACATAATTATATCCATTACTTATGGCCCAGACTATAGATGCCATATTCGACGTAATTATAACCATTACCACAGGCCCAGACTAACGACGTCCTATTCGACATAATTATAACCATTACCACTGGTCCGAATTAGCGATGCACTATTTAACATAAATATAACCATCACCGCTGGTCCAGACGAGCGATGCCCTATTCGGCATAATTATAACCATTACCAATGGCCCAGACTATCGATGCCCTATTCGACATAATTATATCCATTACCACTGGCCCCGACTAACGACACCCTATTCGACATAATTATAACCATTACCAATGGCCCAGACTAGCGATGCCTATTTAACATGATTGTAACCTTTACCACTGGCCCTGACTAGCAATGCCCTATTCAACATAATCATAACCATTGCCACTGGCCCGACCTAGCGATGCCCTATTTCACATAATTATAACCACTGGCCCAGATTAGCAGTGCCCTATTTAACATAAGTATAACCATTACCACTGGCCCAGACTAGCTATGCCCTATTCGACATGATTATAACATTTACCACTGACCCAGAATTCGATGCCCTATTTGACATAATTAAAACCGTCACCACTGAACCAGACTAGCGATGCCCTATTCAACATAATTATAACCATTATCACTGGCCCAGACTGGCGATGCCCTATTCGACATAATTATTACCATCACCACTGAACCAGACTAACGATGCCCTATTCGACATAATTATAACTAGGGCTGTCATGATTAATCGACTAATCGATTGTTGATCGGTCACGGCGAAATCGATTAGTGTTTTTCGTTGTCGAATGATCGGTAAATTATATCCCGTTTTAGACGTTTAATAATTAAAAGAAAATATGTTGAAAAACCTATTGTTTCTAAAGGTAAAGAGTTAAGAACATCGATGTTAAACCCCAAGAAGCTATTGGATGCATTTGTCTTTCAGGTACATTCATCAAAACTTTGATGTTCTGAACTTTTGAACCGTCAGTGTAGACCGGTCGGCAGTTGCGAAGTTCGCAACTGCCGACCGGTCTTGATTATTACACTGACGGTTCAAAAGTTCAGAACATCAAAGCTTTGAATGTAACTAAATGAGGATCGTCTTCGTTGTTTACTTGAGGTAGGGCAACTGACTTCAACTTCATTTTTATCGACTTTAAAGAGAAGGAGATGGGGGTCATCTAGGTACGATCAATCGATTATCATCGATTATTTGTAACGATTAATCGATTCCTAAATTAAAAAATCGTGACAGCCCTAATTACAACTATTACCACTGACCCGGACTAACGATGCCCTATTTAACATAATTAAAACCATTACCAATGGCCCGGACTAGCGATGCCCTATATAAGATAATTATAATCATTACCACTGGCCTAGACTAACGACGCCCTATTCGACATTATTATAACCATAACCAATGGCCCAGACTAGCGAAGCACTATTTAACATAATTATAACCATTACCACTATCCTAGACTAACGACGCCCTATGCGATATAATTATAACCATTACCACTGACCCGATCTAGTAATAATAATAATAATAATAATAAGGAAATTTTATAAAGCGTAAAATCACAAAGTGCTCTAAAACGCTGTACAGTTAAATAAACAATGAGCTCGTGACTATCAAGGCAATATACAGACTGAGAAAGGTGTGAAGGCCAGCAGGTTACATACTGTCAAAAGCCTTTCTGAGGAGATGTGATTTTAAATTTTTTTTGAATTGGTTGAGATCTTTCGATCCCTGAACCTGAGCTGGTAAATTATTCTAAAGTGCAGGTCCAGCGAAAGAGAAAGCTCTGTTATTTACAAAAGTGGGCCTAGAGAAGGGCATCTGAAGCTTGACTTGTGAGGAGGAGCGCAAGTTCCTTTTAGGTTTTTTATTGCCAGAAGGTCTTGTAAGTACTTAGGCGCCGAGCCATGCATGCACTTAAATACCAAAACCAAAATTTTGAAAATAATCCGCTTTTGTACAGGGAACCAGTGCAATTTTTTAGTAGTGGTGTTATATGATCATAGCGTTTAGAGCCTGTGATGATACGTGCAGCTGTATTTTGAATATTCTGTAGTTTTGAAATATATGACTGTGGCAACCCAATAAGAAGTAAGTTGGAAAAATCCAAGTGGGATGAAACAAAAGCATGAACTATAGTTTCCAATGACTTAGTGGAGAGGTAACGACGAAGATAGCTCAGGTTCCTAATTTGCATGAAACAGCGCTTGCAAATAGCATTGACATTTTCCTCCATTGATAGGTGAGAGTCAAATATCACACCAATATTACGAGCATCGTTTGATACATTTTGTGTGGAATTTCCGATAACAAGTGACTTGATTTGCAAATTTGATGGACTCTTTGAACGCGATATGACTAGTACCTCGGTCTTATCGTCATTCATTTTAAGTCTATGACAGGCCATCCAGTCCCTAACCTTGTGTACACAGTCTTCCATCGTCGAAACTGAAGCAATAGGGTCAGATCCAATTGAAGGGTCTAGTGACAAATACAACTGAATGTCATCAGCATACAAATGGTATGGAACACCGATCTGCCTCAGCAACTTTCCCTATGACGCTGTGTAAAGTGTAAACAATATCGGCCCAAGAACGGAGCAATGTTGAACTCCACACGTTAATACTTTATTGTCAGAGTTCGTTTTAGAAATGGTTACTTGTTCTTCGCGTAACGAGAGATAAGATTGAAACCAGGCAAGAACTTTCTCGTTGATTCCAAGCTGTTGCATTGTGGATAAGAGAAGGGATAAGGAAGATCAACGGTATCGAAGGCAGCGGAAAGATCTAGTGATGCCCTATTTAACACAATTATAACCATTACCACTGGCCCACACTAGCAACGCCGTACTTAATATAATTATAACAATTACCACTGGCCCGGACTAACGATGCCCTATTCAACATAAGTATAACCATTACCACTGGCCCAGACTAGCGATGCCTATTTAACATAATTATAACCATTACCACTGTCCCAGACTAACGATGCCATATTCAGCATAATTATAACCATTACAACTGGCCCAGACTAGCGATGCCTATTTAACATAATTATAACCATTACCACTGGCCCAGACTAATGATGCCATATATATACTGCCCCAGACTAACGATGCCATATTCGACATAATTATAACCATTACCACTGGCCCAGACTGATGATGCTCTATTCGACATAATTATAACCATTACCATTATAACGACGCCCTATTCGACGTATTTAAAACCATCACCACTGAACCAGACTAGCGATGCCCTATTCAACATAATTATAACCATTACCACTGGTCCAGACGAGCGATGCCCTATTCGACATAATTATAAGCATTACCAATGGCCCAGACTATCGATACAATATTTAACATAATTATAACCATGACCACTATCCCAGACTAACGACGCCCTATTCGACATAATTATAACCATTACTACTGGTCCAGACGAGCGATGCCCTATTCGACATAATTATATCCATTACGTATGGTCAAGACTATCGATGCCCTATTTAACATAATTATAACCCCTTGCCACTGGCCCAGACGAGCGATGCACTGTTTGACATAATTATAACCATTACCAATGGCCCAGACTAACGATGCCCTATTCAACATATTTATATCTATTACCACTGGCCCACACTAGCAACACCATATTTAACATAAATATAAGCATTACCACTGGTCCCGACTTACGACACCCTATTCGACATAATTATAACCATTACCAATGGCCCAGACTAGCAATGCCCTATTCACCATAATTATAACCATTATCACTGGCCCGACCTAGCGATGCCTTATGTAACATAATTATAACCATTACCACTGGCCCAGACTAGCAATGCCGTATTTAACATAATTATAACCATTACACTGACCCAGAATATCGATGCCCTATTCGACATAATTAAAACCATCACCACTGAACCAGACTAGCGATGCCCTATTCAACACAATTATAACTACTATCACTGAACCAGACTAGCGATGCCCTATTCGACATAATTATAACTATTATCACTGGCCCAGGCTGGCGATGCCCTATTCGACATAATTATTACCATCACCACTGAACCAGACTAACGATGCCCTATTCGACGATTATAACCATAACCACTGAACCAGACGAACGATGCCCTATTCGACATAATTATAACCATCACTACTGGTCCAGACTCGTGATGCCCATTGTCAATGGCCCACACCAGGATGTCATATTCGACATAATTATAGCCATTACCACGGACCCAGACTATAACCATTACCAATGAGCCAGACTAGCGACGACCTATTTAACATAATTATAACCATTGCCGATGGCCCAGACTAGTGACGACATATTTGACATAATTATAACCATTACCACTGACTCCGACTATAACCATTACCACTGGCCCAGGCTAACGATGCCCTATTCGACATAATTATTACCATCACCACTGAACCAGACTAACGATGCCCTATTCGACGATTATAACCATAACCACTGAACCAGACTAACGATGCCCTATTCGACATAATGATAACCATCACTACTGGTCCAGACTCGTGATGCCCATTGTCAATGGCCCACACCAGGATGTCATATTCGACATAATTATAACCATTACCACAGACCCAGACTATAACCATTACCAATGAGCCAGACTAGCGACGACCTATTTAACATAATTATAACCATTGCCGATGGCCCAGACTAGTGATGACATATTTGACATAATTATAACCATTACCACTGACCCCGACTATAACCATTACCACTGGCCCAGGCTAACGATGCCCTGTTTGACAATATTATAACCATTACCGCTGGCACAGACTGGCGATGCCCTATTCGACATAATTTAACCTTTACCATTGGCACAGACTAACGATGCTCTATTTGACATAACTATAACCATTACCACCGGCCCAGACTAGCGATGCCCTATTCGATTATCTGGGTCATTGTCAATGACCCAGACAGGATGCCACATTCGACATAATTATAACCATTATCACTGGCCCGGACTAGCTATACCCTATTCGACAGTCTGGGCCATTATCACTAGCACAGACTAGCGATGCCCTATTCGACATAATTGTAACCATTACCAATGGCCCTGTCTAACAATATGCCCTATTTGACATAAATATAACCATTACCGCCGGTCCAGACTAGCGATGCCCTATTCGATTGTCTGGGCCATTGTCAATGACCCAGACCAGGATGCCATATTCGACATAATTATAGCCATTGTCACTGGCCCAGAATAGCTATGCCGTATTTAACCTAATTATAACCATTACCACTGGCCCAGACTAACGATGCCCTATTCAACATAATTATAACCATCACCACTGGCCCAGATTCGAGATGCCCATTGTCAATGGCCCACACCAGGATGTCATATTAGACATAATTATAACCATTACCAATGCCCCTGTCTAACAATGCCCTATTCGACATGATTATAACCATTACCAATGCCCCTGTCTAACAATGCCCTATTCGACATGATTATAACCATTACCACTGGCCCAGACTAGCGATGCCCTGTTTAACATAATTATAACCATTACCACTGGCCCAGACTAGCGATGCCCTGTTTAACATAATTATAACCATTACCACTGGCCCAGACTAGCGATGCCCTATTTGACATAATTATAACCATTACCACTGAGCCAGACTAGCGATGTCATATTCGACATAATTATAACCATTACAAGTGGCCCTGTCTAATAATGCCCTATTCGCCATGATTATAACCTTTACCACTGGCCCAGACTAACGATGTTCTTTTTAACATAATTTTAACCATTACCACCGGCCCAGACTAGCGATGCCCTATTCGATTGTCTTGGCCATCGTCAATAACCCAGACCAGGATGCCACATTCGACATAATTATAACCATTATCACTGGGCCGGACTAGCTATACCTTATTCGACAGTCTGGGCCATTATCACTAGCACAGACTAGCGATGCCCTACTCGACATAATTGTAACCATTACCAATGGCCCTGTCTAACAATGCCCTATTTAGCATAATTATAACCATTACCACCGGCCCAGACTAGCGATGCCCTATTCGATTGTCTGGGCCATTGTCAATGACCCAGACCAGGATGCCATATTCGACATAATTATAACCATTATCACTGGCCCGGACTAGCTATACCCTATTCGACAGTCTGGGCCATTATAACTGGCACTGACTGGCGATGCCCTATTCGACATAATTGTAACCATTACCAATGGCCCTGTCTAACAATGCCCTATTTGACGTAATTATAACCATTATCACTGGCCCGGACTAGCTATGCCCTTTTCTACAGTCTGGGCCATTATCACTGGCCCAGACTAGCGATGCCCTATTCGACATAATTGTAACCATTACCTATGGCTCTGTCTAACAGTGCCCTATTCGACATGATTATAACCATTACCACTGGCCCAGACTAGCGATGCCCTGTCTAACATAATTGTAGCCATTACCACCGGCCCAGACTAGCGATGCCCTATTCGATTGTCTGGGCCATTGTTAATGACCCAGATGAGGATGCCATATTCGACATAATTTTTACCATTACCACTGGCCCGGACTAGCTATGCCCTATTCGACAGTCTGGGCCATTATCACTGGCCCAGACTAGCGATGCCATATTCGATTGTCTGGGCCATTGTTAATGACCCAGATGAGGATGCCATATTCGACATAATTTTTACCATCACCACTGGCCCGGACTAGCTATGCCCTATTCGACAGTCTGGGCCATTATCACTGGCCCAGACTAACGATGCCCTATTCGACATAACTGTAACTATTACCAGTGGCCCAGACTATTGGTGCCCTATTCTACAGTCTGGGCCATTATCAGTGGCCAAGACTATCTATGCCCTTTTGACATAATTATAAACATTATCACTGGCCCAGAGCAGCGATGCCGTATTCAACATAATTACAAGCATTACAACTGGCCCAGACTAAGGATGCCCTATTCAACATAATTATAACAATTGCCACTGGCCCAGACAAAGGATGCTCTATTCAACATAATTATAACCATTACCAATGATCCTGACTAGCGATGCCCTATTCGTCATAATTATAACCAGCGATGCCCTATTCGTCATAATTATAACCATTACCAATGGCCCAGACTAACGATGTCCTATTCAGCATAATTGTATCCTTTACCACTGGCACAGATTAGCGATGCCCTATTCAATATGATTATTACCGACACCAATGCCCCTGTCTAACGATGCCCTATTCGACATGATTATAACCATTACCACTGGCCCAGACTAACGATGCCCTATTTGACATAATTATAACCATTACTACTGAGCCAGACTAGCGATGCCCTACTCGACATAACTATAACCATTACCACTGGCCCAGACTAACAGTGCCCTATTTGACATAATTATAAGCATTACCCCTGGCCCGGACTAATGATGACTATTCAACATAATTATAACCATTACCGCCGACCCAGACTAGCAATGCCCTATTCGACCACAGTATAACCATTACCACTGGCCCAGACTGACGACGCCCCATTCTGCATAATTATAATCATTACCACTAACCCAGACTAGCGACGCCCTATTTGACATAATTATAACTATTACCACTGGCCCGCACTAGCGAAGTTCTTCTCGACATAATTATAACCATTACCAATGGCCCAGAGTAGCGATGCCCTATTTGACATGGATATAACCACTATCACAGGCCCAGACTAGCGATGCCATATTCGACATAATTTTAGGGCAAACACTCAATTTTTACTCCCCTTCTCCCCATTCAAATGATTCAAATTTAAGCCAAACAACATTAATGGAAGAGTCCTGTATGGTGCGCCATAGATGACATCCGTGCATGCACAAAAGTACAGAAAGTTCCTTCCGACCCTGCCACTAATACTTCGTTTGTTTGGCCTCTGGGTTGACAGTGTTTTGTTATACTTGCTCTTAAAAAATTCAAATTATGGAGGGTCAGACACTGGATCCACGATGATGTTTGCTGGAGAAGATCAGCAACGTTTATAGGAAGGATGGCAGATAAATCAGAAATACATCAGTACAGCGTTTTCTATCAAAAACTAACTTAACTTAGAAAATTGTAGAATCAAGGAAATTTCAATTTTTGTAGAACCACGTGTCTTCTCATTTTGGGCCTTTCCCTGATGTTTTACTATCCAATGATTATTATTTATATCTGTTTGCTCAATGTTTCCTTTCCTTTCCTGTTTTACTCCTGTCATTTCTAATGTTTCGGCATTCAAAGTAATTCTTACAAAAAATTCTTCCTGTTTATGTTTACATTAGAAATACAGTTAAAAGTAAAAGTCCTGTCACGAACTGTGCGCTTATCTAGGTTTAATTGCGCGTATGAATTGCGTCTAATTGCCATATCGAATGGCATCCAAAGCACGGCAGGTTCTCCTGGTTACTCATAGCAAACACTGGCAATGTTTCTGCCAATGGACCTCCGGGTTACCCGGAGGTCCATTGGCTGAAACATTGCTTGTGCACAGGCCATAATTACAGAATTTTATAGCCTTACTATGGTCATATCCCGTAGATTAACGCGCATATCGACGTGCTATTTGCGCGCATTTCAGAACAGGACTTTTAGTTTTAACTGTACTGCCCAAGGACACCAGTTCTTGGGTACCCCCTATATCAGGCCTTGCCCCAACTTACCTGACTATTTTTGCCTTGATTTGATATTAACTCCAGTTCATTCTGGTTCCATGGAGATGATGTTTTGTTTGGTCTCTGAGATGACAGTTTTTTGTTATAAAAATTTGTTTCAAATTATGGAGGGTCATACATTGGATTCACAGGGATGTTTGATGGAGAAAATCAGCAACGCTTATAGAAAGGATGGCACATAAATCAGAAACACACCAGGAAAGTGTTTTCTATCAAAAATAACTCAGAAAATTCGTCGCCTGAGTGCTAGAAAATTCTATATACTCAGGTGGCGAATTGTAGAATCAAGGAAATTTAAATTTTTGTAGAATCATGTGTCACGTCATTTGGGCCTTTCCCTGGTGTATAACTATTCAATAACGATTATTTATATCTGTTTCCTCCTTGTTTTCTTTCGTTTCCTATTTTCCTCTCTCATTTCTAATGTTTTGTCATTCTTATTTCGGGCATAATTCTTAGAAACAATTTCTACCTGTTTTGTGTACATTAGAAACACTGCCCAAAGACACCAGTTTTAGGTGCCCCCTATATTAGGCCCTGTCCCAACTTATTCAACTGTTTGCTTTCATTTCGTCGCCTGAGTGCTAGAATGTTCTATGTCCGGTTTGATATTAACTCCAGTTCATTCCGGTCCTATGGGGGCAGTCAGTAATTATTAAAACTATTCAGGTTTTCAACAAATTTTATTTTGAACGTGTGTCCTGAATTTTGGGAAATTTGCAGATTGTTTTTTGTAGCTCAACGCTGAGCTATAGCCGTCACTTCTTGTCCGTCGGCGCACGTACGTCCACAATTTCTTTTGGCACACCGCACAGTTCGCATTTATGATCGGATTACTTTGAAACTTGGTTGTTTGGGATAACCTTTATCGATTTTTTTCCATTTCCGTCAAAAGGAAGTTGCCATTAGCAATGACCGTTCAACTTAGTTGGGTCAGGCATCAGTATATTCCTTTGGCAGAGCATATGTATTAATTTCCATTAAAAAAGACCAGAAAAAAATTTCCACCAGCAACAACCTTCAAACTTAGTATATTTGTTCTTTAACATCTTCCTTTGGCATGCCTCAGAGGGCTCATTCTGTTATCAGGTTGTTTTGAAACTTGGTATGCTTATTCAAGGTGACCAAGATGGGAGCTATCGATTTTTTTTCATTTCCATCAAAACCGTCGCTGTTAGCAACAATCTTTGAATTTATTGCATTTGTGCATCAAAATTCTTCTTTAACATAGCCTGCAGGGTGCAGTTATCATAATGTAGTTTTTTAACTTGGTTTGCTCATTAGGCGAGACCTCCAGATAAGAGCTATCGATTAACATTCATTTCTATGACAAAAGTCGCCATTTACAATAACCTTTAAACTCACTGTATGTGTGTATCAACGTTCTTCCTTTAGCCAGTCTTACAGTTTACATTTAAAAAAGCATGGAATGCTCTGACCTTGTGCACATGCAATGGTGTTATGTTCAAGTTTCATCAAATAACATAGGAACCAATGATATTAAATTTTGCCATTTCACTTATAACTTACCAAGTTCAGGTTTGTTAAGCTGAGCTAGATTGTAACTGACACTTTCATGTTTTATACATAAGTAGTAGGAGAGGGATGAACCATGCCCCATTGGCAGGACCTAGGAATTGACGTCATGTCACGTGACCCAGTAGCGCCATGTTGTATTGTTATGGTAACCCGCGTGAGCAGCCATCTTGTGACGTCATCTCCCATGGTGATACGTGGTGTTAGTGCGCATGCGCAGCGCGTTTTGTTAGGGTGATACGTGTTCCCGTCGGCCATTTTGTATTCTGGTGGGCGCCATCTTGGTTTCTATGGTAGGACGTGGTTGCTATGTTACCTAATTTTCTGCAGTGGGACATGTTCAGAGGGTATGTTCCTTTGTACAAGAGTAATTTCCCGTAATTTCCCGTTTCATACAGTTACCCAAATAAACCCGACAGTCCCTCCAAATCACCAAAATCCACCCAAACTACCGAAATTGACTTTATTTAGTACGGATTTCCACCAGAATATTTTGTAGTAGAGTAGCATGTAGTGTTGTAGGAAAGAGGGGGCCCGGGGGGGGGGGGGGGGTAAGTTCTATTGAACTAGAGCAGTTTTTTCTGGTTCGGATTTCCCCCAGAATCCTTTTTAGAACCGCCATACCCGGGCATATAATAATAGCATTTCGTGCTATAGTACTGAAGGGCCCCATTGGATTACAGCCAACTGATAGAAAATCTCCATGAAAGCCTATATCATCACTGATGCCAAGAATCTATCAAGTAGTTACTGATAAGTCATTGCTCGAACGACTCGAATCCCACCGATCAAATAAGCCATAGAGTATTCACTCGAACGATTGAATCGCACATGTGACTCTTGGCCTCATTTCGGTATTTGTACAAGAGTAATTTCCCGTAATTTCCCGTTTCATACAGTTACCCAAATAAACCCGACAGTCCCTCCAAATCACCAAAATCCACCCCAAACTACCGAAATTGACTTTATTTAGTACGAATTTCCACCAGAATATTTTGTAGTAGAGTAGCATGTAGTGTTGTAGGAAAGAGGGGGCCCGGGGGGGGGGGGGGGGTAAGTTCTATTGAACTAGAGCAGTTTTTTCTGGTTCGGATTTCCCCCAGAATCCTTTTTAGAACCGCCATACCATGGCTTATAATAGTAGCATTTCGTGCTATAGTACTGAAGGGCCCCATTGGATTACAACCAACTGATAGAAAATCTCCATGAAAGCCTATATCATCACTGATGCCAAGAATCTATCAAGTAGTTACTGATAAGTCATTGCTCGAACGACTCGAATCCCACCGATCAAATAAGCCATAGAGCGATTGAATCGCACATGTGACTCTTGGCCTCATTTCGGTATTTGAGGATATTGAAAATTGGGTAACATAGCAACCACGTGCTACCATAGAAACCAAGATGGCGGCCGCCAGTATACAAAATGGCCGACGGAAACACGTATCACCCTAATAACACGCGCCGCGCATGCGCACTAACACCACGTTTCATTATGGGTTTGACGTCACAAGATGGCCGCTCACGCGGGATACCTCGGCAACAGAACATGACGCCACTTCCTATGTTCTACACTAGGTACTGCCAATGGGGCACGGTTCATCCCCCCTCCCACTACTTACATACCTTATGGAAAGTATGTTTGAGTTGGGAGTATGCACTGTTGTGTCACAATACTTTCTCTTGGCAGGCCCTCTTATATTGTTCACTTTGTCGTGACCTTTATAGACAGAAATATTTGTTGTACCGTTTCACCAGTTCTATTAGCTCACTTGAGCAAAGCTGAGGTGCAGCTTTACTAATCACTCTCCGTCTGTCGTCCGTTCGTCCGTCCGCCCATCAAGTTTGTTGAAAGGAAGTTCGTGGAGCAATATTTGCCTTCGTAATGGGGGGGGGGGGGGCAAGATTTTTGGCCCTGCCCAAAATTTATATTTTCTGAACGGATGGTCCGATTTGAATCAAATTGGGCACGTGGTATTATTGTGTCACAAGTACTTGAGTCATGCAAAAAAAATCATTTGTCCCCTGAAGCAACCCAGGGAGCTAAAAAAAAGAAATATTTTCAAACGCCCATATTTCCAAACCACATGGAACAGAGAACTGTTATTTGGTATGAAGCATCCTTAGGACTAGTAGAATAGTAAAAAGGTTGCCATCAGTTGTGTCAGGGTTTTCTGTAGAATGCATCGGAAAAAATGCTGAGACCGCATATTTGCAAAAACTAAAAAATGTTTTCTTCCCCAGAACCACAGATCAGAATCTTTTGAAATTTGATATACAGCATCCATAGGGGATAAGATACAAGTTTGTTCAAATTAAGCCCTTGGGTTCATATTTAGGCTCAATACATGAGTCTAAATCTTAACTTAGAGCAATATAAGGAATAAGCTTTAAAAATCTTCTTCAGAACAATAGTCAGAATCTTTTAATATTTGGTGTACATCATTGTTACGAGGGTCAAATTCAATTTTGTTCGAATCAAGTCCCTAAATAGTATTTGGGCGTCCTATGGGGGCCCGGATTTTAACTTAGTGCTACATGAGGAAATTTATTTCAAAACCTTCTTGAGATCCACTCGAGATCAGAATCCTTTCATATTTGGTATAAAGGATCTCTAGGTGGGGTGGTGGTGGTGGGGTGAGGGGGGGGGGAGGTCAGATTCAAGTTTGTTCAAATCGAGTTCCGCGATTAATATTTGGCCTTTCCATTGGAGCCCAAAGCTTAATTCATGCAATATGAACAAATTTCTTTAAATCTCCTTCTTCAGATCCATCTGTCGGAATCCTTTCATATTTGGTATGTAATATCTCTAGGGGTGTCAGATTCAAGTTTGTTCAAATCGAGACCCTGGCCTAATAGTTGGGCTCTCTATAGGAGCCCAAAGTTTAACTTGCATTAAGAGGAATATTTTAAATGTCTTTTTCATATGATCCACAAGTGAAAATGTTTTGATATTTGGTACGTAACATATCTAGGGAGTCAGTTTCAAGTTTGTTAAAAGTGGGGCCCTGAGTTATATTTAGGCTTTATATTGGAACCCAACGTTTAACTTAATGCAATATTATGAAATTTCTTTTAAAAACTTCTTCTTCAGATACACCAGTCAGAATCCTTTCATATTAGATATATAACATCTTTGGAGGGGAGGGGGGGTGGGGGGGGGGGGGGTTCAGATTCAAGTTTGTTCAAATCGAGTCATAGGTTAATATTTGAGCTCCCCATAGGAGCAGGAATTTTAACTTGAGCAAAATGAGGGAATTTCCTAAAAAATCTTCTTCAGATCCACCAGTCAGAATTCTTTCATATTTGGTATACAAAATCTCTAGACGGGTCTGATTCAATTTCAAAACTGGTCCTTGGGTTAAAATTTGGGCTCTATTGGAGCACAAAATTGCAACTCGGAGCATATGAGGAATATTCTTTAAAAATCTTCTTCATCAGATCCACCTTTGAAAATATTTTAATATTTGGTATCCAACATCTCGGGGGGCGGGGCGGATTCCAGTTTGTTCAATTCGAGTCGATGGCGTAATATTTGGGCTCTCTATGGGGGGGGGGGGGGGGGGGGGGGGGCGGCAGGTTAGGTTCAAATTCATTCAAATCCATTTCTTACTGTTTTTCCATAAAATTTGCCTTTCGAACTGTGGTGACATAACAACCTTGGAAGTAAGGCAGTGCTTGTTTACAGCTGATAGAATTGCGGGCAGTCATAGGGACCTTTGGTAATAATCATCTGACATGGACACTAGAGTTATGAATAATTTCATGGCTTCATTCCTCTGTAGTGTTGATGAACCATGACTAACTGAATATGACCCAAATACTTCTTTGAACAACTTTGTCATGTGACAGATTAAGGCCCCTTGGGGCCTCTTGTTAGATATCAGCCTTAACCCTTTACCCAACGTAATGGCCAAAACCGGCCAGAGTTATTCACAAAAATCGCCAATTAATTTTCATTATTTTTTTCACTTTTCGTCTCTAAAACAAAGCTCGTTCCAAGGGGGGGGGGGGGGGAGGGGGGGGGGGGTCATAACATGAAAAAATGAAAAAGAAATAGTTATTCAAGAATTTTGTTTGCAAGTGTCGTCCTTTATAGGGTTAAATAGGGTATTTCAAAGATATCAAGACATGACAAACCTTATTCTGGGCTTCAGATAAGTTGGGGAAATCACCAGGCTTATCATTAGCTTTTACCAGTGTGTTTGTTTACAGTTCAGGTAAACTTGCAGTAGTCAATTCCGGAAGTTTACCAGCTAAAATGGGGGGGGGGGGGGGGGGGGGGCGGTGGCGTTGCGCTAACCGGTTCTCGTCAGATCACCGAAGTTAAGCAATGTCGAGCACGGTTAGTCCTTGGATGGGTGACCGTCTGAGCGAACGGTTCGGACTCCCGCGTTGTGTCCTTGGACAAGGCGCTTAACCCCGATTGTCCACATGGGGGGGGGGGGGGGGGGGAACGATGACGCCGTGTATTAAGGCACTGCACGTCGATGTTACGCATTTCTTCAACCAATCTAATCCTGTCTGTGCAGCAATGCGGAGTTACGATGTTGGGAAGCTGGCAGCTGCTCGTCGTTGCTCGGTGGTTCTCTCCGGGTACGCCGGATTCCTACACCCGTAAAAACTGTCACAGTTATAATTAGCCATTGTGCACAAGTATGTGACCTTAAACACCGATAAATAAATAAATAAATAAATAAATAAATAAATAAATAAATAAAACGTTTATGTATTATATCATTTTGTAAACTTTTTGTGTATTAAGTGTGACTATTCTGGGCATTATAAATACATTTTACTTAATATTATGCTTGAATATTATGCATTTTGCCTTTCATAATATTGTGTCCACGATCAGCAACTTAGGCTATAGCCTAGATTTTGTGGAGACATAGTGTGACTTACTTCACTGAGTTCCGATTTCGATCGGGTTTCCGGATATTTTTCCATACACTGCAAAAAATATAGGTTCTATTTAGAACCAAAACTGGTTCTAATCTTGTCCCTGAGATGGAACCATCTCTGTTTAAACAGTATTTATTTTAAATCAAATAAATTTACCAAGATTAGCATTCAATTTTAACAGAATATTACATTCACTGAAGTAGATTCAGCACTAAACTTGGAGCTTATTCAACGCAGTCGCCAAACATTTTGAAACAAAGGAGATATGAACAGTTGGCATATCGAACCAGTTTTGGTTCTGTATAGAACCAAAACTGGTTCGATATGCCAACTGTTCATATCTCCTTTGCTTAATAATGATTTGAGACAACCTCGTATAAGCTCTAAACTTACGGCTGAAACCCCCTTAATTTATGTTTAATTCTGTTAATATTTAATGTTAATCTTTATAAATTTATTTGATTTGAAATAAATACTGTTTAAACAGAACTGGTTCCATCTCAGGGACAAGATTAGAACCAGTTTTGGTTCAAAAGAGAACCTATATTTTTTGCAGTGTACATTATCATAAGGAGAACAAGGATATAAAATTTTGTTAAAAATCCGAGAACTTACCAGTGGTGGCGCCAAGGGGGGTCGGGGGGGGGGTCGGAGGGTGCTACAGCCATCCCACCCCCCTCGTTGGAGAGGTCCAGCCCCCCCCCCCCCGGCCCCTCTCCCCCTTTGGCGCCACCACTGGTAAGTTCTCGGATTTTTAACAAAATTTCATATCCTTGTTCTCCTTATGATAATGTACACTGCAAAAAATATAGGTTCTATTTTGAACCAAAACTGGTTCTAATCTTGTCCTAATCTTGTCCCTGAGATGGAACCAGTTCTGTTTAACCCCCCCCCCCCCCTCCCCCCGTCGGAGATTTTTAGTCAGTCCGTCGGAGAGTCTCGTAAACCCGACTTCACGAGAAATTTCCGACAATCGAATGTAGATATCTCGTCCTGTCAGTCTCAAACCCGTGCAGCACTGGAACTTTGATAGAGAATAGTGATTCTCACGAAATTCCTTAATGTCGTTCGTCAAACTGGCTTTATAGATGAAATATTTCCCGACCTTATTATAATATGTTTACTTTAACCCTTTACCTAAGGTAACGGCCAAAACCGGCCAGTGCTATTCTCAAAAATCGCCAATTAATTTTCATTATTTTTTTCATTTTTTGTCTCAAAAACATAGGTTATGACCCCTCGTTGGAAAGAGCTCGTCGAGCTCGTTCCAACGAGGGGTCATAACCTATGTTTTTGAGACAAAAAATGAAAAAAATTAGTTATTCAAGAATTATTTTTGCAAGTGTCGTCTGCTTTTCAAGTTAGGTAAAGGGTTAAAAAAATCAACAAACATACTCAATTTGCTTCTATTTTGGTTCTCCAATTTACCAATTTTCACTCGTTTTCCTTTGTTTGGGAAGTCAAATGTTATAGACCCCCTGTCGGAGAGGTCAGTCCCCCTGTCGAGAAATCCCTGGCGCCATCCCTGGAACTTAAATGGTTTTTTTTTACTCAATTTACATTCTGTTCTCCTAATTTCGTATAACCGAAGAACTGAAATTTTGTCAAAATTTTTCTCAGGTTGCTTTAAGAACAAGTTAGTCAATATATAACTTGCTTGTCCTCCTCTGGGTATAACCCACAACACACTTGCAATATTTGTACAAACTGAAACCCCAGTTGTTGTGGGTAAAGTTCAATTGCCTAGTAGCAACTCTGAACCCACGCTTTTTTCACCTAGCTTTTCTTACAAAAGTCGTCTTCCGTTACATATTCAACAGAAGAGTATTCAGCACAGACATCAGTGGTTCTTAGTCTGGACCGACTTAGCAGGGAAAGTAACAGCTAAGGCTAGGTGGCATCAAAGGTGCTAATAAATATTACCAATACTGCTGCTTTGGATACAAGGCGGTCCAGTGACGGTGTTGCCAGCTCACAAGGGCAATTGTGAATTGTCCGTGATAGATAAATGGAACGACAGAGACACATAGCCCCACAGGTGTTCACGGGAGAGCCGACACCGGCGTTCAAGTGAATCACCATTTCATTCAGCCAATAGCACCTTAAAAAGAAGATTGAATGCAAAGACAAACCACTGGAGATGCAACTTATTGTTCCTTTCCATACTCCAGCTTAAGAAGTCACATATATTCTCACAGTCATCACTATTATGGAAGAAACCTCAGTATTAGATTATTCACACATTTTGGGCTCATCATAGGCTCCACATCACCATTGGAAGCGTCAACACAGTGTCTATTTGTCACTGCCATCCTCCAACGCGATAGAAGTTAGATGAAGTGTGATTCTGAATCTGGGAAGGTTCTTTACAAAATAAAGAGCTGCTTTCGAAAGCATTGTTGTCGAAGGAGAAGTGACCTACAGTTGAATCTGCAAGTCCTGTCACAATTACCGCAGAAAATGTTCGTTAATTTATGTGCTTCTTACTGCAGAAGAATGAAGTAGCGTGAAATACACAAGAGCCTTTGTGCTCTTCCATGCAAAATATATTGCACTATTAGCGAGTTCGGTAGTGAAATCACAAACTGAACCGATCTAACAGAAAAAAAACATTAAGACTGCAGTATATGGAGGGTGTATTACTACTAAATCACTGAGGGAGAGATTTTTCACTTAGTAATTTTTTTACAATTTCAGAAGACAAAACGCAAGAATCAATTGTAAAACACTTGTACATTTTCTACACCCCGTAGTCCATGTGATGAAAGTTTACAAGTGTATCGCACCCTCTTTATTCTGTATATTCAGTCGAATTTTAATATCTACAGTTAAAACTAGAAGTCCTGTCACGAACTGTGCGCTTTTCTAGGCTTAATTGCGCGTATGAATTGCGCGCAATTGCCATATCGAATGTCATCCAAAGCACGGCAGGTTCTCCTGGTTACTCATAGCAAACACGGGCAATGTTTCTGTCAATGGACCTCCGGGTTACCCGGAGGTCCATTGGCTGAAACATTGCTTGTGCACAGGCCATATTTACAGAATTTGATAGCCTTACTATGGTCATATCGCGTAGATTAACACGCATATCGACGTGCTATTTGTGCGCATTTCAGGACAGGACTTTTAGTTTTAACTGTATGTACGTCACTTCATGTACATGTATCCCAATAGAGGTTTGGAATGATGCTAATAAATCTCTGTTTACTAGTATAGAAAAGTACACTGTTGGGCACACTGTTTTTCTACAGGAATTGAGTTATGCTAATGGTGTAGTTGGACAGGGAGTCAGCGCGCTATTACTTCAAAACAATGCACACGACAGTCACAGGTTTCAACTGTAATGGGTCGCACACTTCTTTCTTGGACTCACAGAACTCACATTGAACCTCTCACTCAGACTGGAATTAGAAAACGGACGACAACAGTTGTTGAGCTCGCTCACAGTCAACTGAATCGACAGATGATCAAACTGGACTGTCATCAGTACCACGTTCAAAGACTATGAATTCTGTGTAAAATTATTGTGGAGACGCAGTAGTGGGGAAGCTTCAGAGTTCATTTCCTACTTCTTACTTCACTGGTTGAGTGTTAAATTATTTTTGGTCATCAAAAATGTGTTCATATGTCTTTGTCTTCTAACAATTTATGGGAGAGGGCCTATAGGCACTCTCCCATAACTTGTAAAAAGTTAAATCCAGAGAGACTAAATAATTTCACTTCAGAAATAATATGAAGAACATCCACAGAATATGAAGCCTTTAAAATGTCGTACCTACACTTCAGAATAAAGCCCAAATATGGGTTTCCAGTACTCTACCAGTCAAGAAACAGGCATTATGAGGGAGAAGACACTTAGTCAGCTGTATACATCTTCTGACTTAGACGGATCAGATGTGTACTCTCAGTCACGGTTACCCGCTAAATGTCATACGAACAGTTCTGACATGGGAAACCTTCACACAAGTTCTAAAATTGCCACTTACATGTGTTACTACAAGGGTAAAGTCGACTAGTCAGTTATATACTTTACGTCAGATAAAAGATTTTCTTCCATCATAGTAGGATGGCTGCTGAGTTAAAGTGTGGGGTAGACCAATCAATAGTTTGCACGTTGAAAATATTAATTGCTCTATCGCCAAATAATAAATATGGGCTCTTACAATTGCTTTCATTGAACTGACATGGAAGATACCATCCGAGTTCAAAGGGTTAACCCTTTACCCAACGTAACGGCCAAAACCGGCCAGCGCTATTCTCAAAAATCGCCAATTAATTTTCAAAATATTTTCATTTTTTGTCTCAAAAACATAGATTATGACATCTCGATGGAACGAGCTCGTCGAGCTCGTTCCAACGAGGGGTCATAACCTATGTTTTTGAGACAAAAAATGAAAAAAATTAGTTATTCAAGAATTTTGTTTGCAAGTGTCGTCTGCTTTTGATGTTAGGTAAAGGGTTAAAACATAAAAAATAAAATCAGTAAATCAGACAGAGCACAGTGTTTTGGAAGTCAACTGTTTCAATGTTGTTGTTGATGATTTATTTATTTATTTAACCCTTTGAACCCGGGCGGTCACTTTGCCGGTCCAAAGACAAGATATGTCATACTTTCATTTAGTAGGATGGCTGCTGAGTTAACGTGTGTGGTAGACCAATCAATATTTACAGCCCCCAGGCTGCACGTTGAAAATATTAATTGGTCTAACCCAAATAATGAATATGGACTCTTTTAATTGCTGCCATTGAACTGACATGGAAGATATCACCAGAATTTCAATGGTTAATCTACGTTATCATTTCGATGTCTACCAGCAGAACATTTTTTATCAGTATATGATACAGAGGCTGTGACATTTTGTTCGGCATTGTTATCCAAGCACAGTTCCGATTATGCAAGTGTAGAAAGTACTCTTCTAATACAGTTTCAATTAGGGCTGTCGCGACTATCATTTTTTGTAATCGACTAATCGTGAGCAGTAATCGACGGTTATTCGATTAATAGTCGCTTCCCATGATTTTTTAGCAAATCATTCTTCTGTTCGTAAAACTCTGAAAATGACAATGGCACCAGTGTGTTCAGACGAAGTGGGGTTGTGGGAACAACAAATCGGTCCCGACTGAAGCTACATGTAGTCCAATCTTGGACCCACAGTCCGTAATATAATTTTTGGGGTTGGTACGTCCTGTAGGACGTACCAACCCCAAAAATAATATTACTGACTGCGGGTCCAAGTTTGAACTAGATTGAAGCCGATGAATTAAAATGAATTTACCAAAGAACGTTCCTGCATACGTTTCCTTTCTGCAATAAGTTTCTCGAAATTTTGAACATTGAGATCTATGCATTCCCTCGACAGTTGTTAAAATTGGATCTTAGTCTGAAGTTCCGAACTTTGAGAAGTGATCTGACGTTCTGACTTTCGTCATAATTTTGTCACTTCCGCGCTTTGGGTTTTCCAATGGGTGCATTCGTGTGTACAAGACTGGAGAAATTCAGAAGAATCTGTTCTTCTCGAGTAACTGTGAGTGTTCTTTCTTACACAGTCAGTGACAGTCGTACAGTCTTCCGGATATGAATGTTAACTATGGTTAGATATTTAAAGTTATTCACCTTCATTGATCATTCACCTCACAAAACAATGCAATTTAGCCCCGATGTGTAGTAGACGTGTACCACCTTGAAAATGAACGACGATCGACTAAAAATAAAAAACGTCGACTACTTCAATAGTCGACGGTTAGTCGACTAATCGAATAATCGCGACAGCCCTAGTTTCAATATTCATGTTTAAAGCATTCGTAGAAAAAACTGCAGTTGTCTGATAAAAGATTTTCTTCCACCATAGCTGACAAAAAATTCTTTGACAAGAAAATTCAGTTCTACTGTCCATAGTATTAGGATTGTTACATTAATAGTAGTACCATTCGGAGGTCTATTCTTCTTTACAACATTGATTCTACTCTCAACATGATGAAGTAAAGAGAATAGGCATCTTCCAGAACGTATCATTGGAGTGTGATAGCTACGATGTACGAGAACCCTAGGTACTGATTATATCTAAGTAAACTCTGTAACCTGTATATCAGGAGTAGTAGGAGAGCGATGAAACGGGGCCGGTTGGCCTGGTCCCGGCCTGGACCCCGGAAGTGACGTCATGTCACGTGACCCAGTGACACCATGTTGTGTTGTCATGGTAACCTGCGTGAGCGGCCATCTTGTGATGTCATCTTCATAGTGTTACATGGTGTTAGTGCGCATGCGCAACGCATGTTGTTAAGGTGATACGTGTTTCCGTCGTCCATTTTGTATACTGGAGGCCGCCATCTTGGTTTCTATGGTTGCTATGCGACCCAAGGGCTTACAACGAGACAAGGGTATGTTCGGAGGTTATATTCCTTTGCACAAGAGAAATTTCCCATTTCGTAGAATTACCACAAACAACCCGACAAGTTTTACTATTTCGAATTCTTTCAGAATCCTCTTCTTCTATCTACCTGTGCAATAGTTTTCGTCTACCCGACCATGTTCGTTTGTTCTGGACTGTACTCCAGTAGAGTAGAAGAGCCTATCATGTGGAACAGCTTTGCTTATTGTTATTATATTTAGTTTTTCTGGTCTGTTCTTTTTAGTTCTGACCCAATTCCGAGTACTCTTGTTGTTTCATTTATCAAGATCACCCAATCAGTTCACTTTTTTTGGCGCTAACTAAGAAATCAGATTGCTTCATCCCCCGTGTTCTTTATGCTGAGTTATCTCCCTTTATTGCAACGAAGTCCTATACGATTCGCATCACCTCTATATCCAATGGCCACGTCCCATAGAATTCTTTCTTTTTTTCTTTTTTTCTGAAACGTCTCTGGTTATGGAATCCTGTTTTAGTCGTATGAGGCCATGAGGGCCGTAAGAAATTTCCCCAATGAGGTCTAATTTACTATCCCTCTTAACCTCATTTCGTTTGAGGCTTTGAGGGCCATGGAAAAATCCCTCAATGAGGTCTACTTTACTATCCCTCATAGCCTCATTTCGGTATTTGAGGATACCTATGGCCTGGTATTGTAGTATTTGAGGATACCTATCGAGGATACCTTCTGGAGAATCCCTTTTAAGTCGTAAGAGGCCACGAGGGCTATGAGAAAATCCCTCATTGTGGTCTAATTTACTATCCCTCTTAACCTCATTTCCATTGAGGCCATGAGGGCCATGGGGAAATCCCTCCATGAGGTCTAATTTACTATCCCTCTTAACCTCATTTCGGTTGAGGCCATGAGGGCCATGGGAAAATCCCTCAATGAGGTCTAATTTACTATCCCTCTTAGCCTCATCTCGTTATTTAACAGCCATACTCCATGAAACAAAACAAATTTATCAGTTGTATTAACTTCGGTAAAATATCAGACATAAACCATTTGATTTTTATCAGTTTACATTTGTTTTGAAAAGGGGGCATGCGGGAGCCAAAATGAGTATTCGGGGGGGCCTAATTGACTCTTACTTTTTTATCTTCTAGATCTACAGAATGAATAAAGTTTCCTCACCTGCAAGAATATTTCCAATGATTTTAATACTATTATTATGCAGTTTACTAATGTGAGAACAGACAGATTCATGGAGAACAGTTAGAGAGACAGTAACAGGTGTACACTTGATTGCTCCAATAGTAGCTGATAAGAAACAAGGTACATTAGACAAACTGAAACGTTCCATGACAGAAAATTACTCACAGTCATGAATTGCATTCTGTTGATATCACGAATGGTGGAATTTGTCAAGTAAAGTGTGAATACAACAATGGATTTTTTTGTTAGTTTACTCCAGTCAGTAGAAGACCATAACAAGACTACACATCATGCATGGCGTAATCTACATGTATCGTTGCTGTGATGGATGTCCCCTCTCTCACAGAGATAACGAATATTCTATCGGTTTCCAGTTAGTGATATTTCGGCCAATGACTATTTAATTCACCTTCGAAACGCCCATATTCTAAACACCTGGCGGAACTACGCGGCGTAATTCTTGATTTATTTAAGAAATAACTGTTGTTTTCTTTCGGTTTATGCGATATAAACCGACAATTTTCAGCACAAGCTTGTGCTGAAAAGTTTCGGTTTATATCGCATAAACCGAAGGAAAACATCAGTTATTTCTTATAATTTAACCCGGCTGTAATATTAAAATATAAAAACTATGTGCGTGAACGAAAAGCTTTTAATTTTCGCAAAAGACGATAGTCAAACTGAGGAAAGTGTGTCACAAACAGGTCACGTCAATCATTGTCAAATTGTTTGTTGTTTTGATTTTCGATCGCAGACAACAGATATTTAGCAAGTCACGTAACAATAGCATTAAAAACATGTTTTTTAAGTTCCCCCAAAATCATGTTTGGATGTATCTTTTTATTCGTCTCCCACTTCGGTATATTTTATTAAATTCAATTGTTCCCGAGAAATTATCATTATATTCTCGCTGAATGGAGGCAACGAAAACTCGATCATTGATCTTTGTTTACAAGTTTGTTATCCATCTATCAGTCTGCCGTCACGCCCTCACGGTGACAATTTGAATTGAGTGGGCGGGGCTTCCAGAGTCTTCAAAGTTACGTGATTTGGTTTATACGATTTTGACAACTTTCACGCTGTATGCTTTCAACCACTCAGCCGCAGAGGCGGGGCAAATGATTAAATTATTCTTTATTCCTGATGGTAAAGTGAAATTAAGTCTTGATTGAGCAACATTTCGTGATTCAAAGAAGATAAAAGTTTGTGGTATTTTCAGATTCAGTCATCAAGAATATTTCAGTTGTCGGAAAAGCGAACAGTTGGGTCATTTTACAACCAACTGAAATATTTCATACGAGTGAATGTAAACTTACGTGGCGGACTATTCGAGGGCTAGACTGGTTCCAGACCATAACAGCGTCAAATTCCGTTCTTGAAAAATCAGTTTTCGGAATAGGGTTAGAACTAGCCAGAACAGACCAGAAAAGCTAATTATAGTAACAACAAGTAAAACTGTTTCAGCCGATATGCTCTTCTACTCTACTGTGGAATACTCCCGAACAAACGATTAGGACTGGATAGAAAGAAGCCATGACATAGCTTATAGATACACAGATAGAAGCAGAGGATTCTGGAAGAGTTCGAACTGGTGAAACTTGTCAGGTTTATTAGGGTAATTAGATTTACTCCGATTGAATCGAACATACCGTCTGAACACACCCCTGTTCTATTAGAGGTTTTGAGTTACATAGCAACCATGCTCTACCATAGAAACTTGCGGCCTCCAATATACAAAATTGACGACGGAAACACGTATCATCCTAACAGCACGCGTTGCACATGCGCAGTAACACCGTGTATCAATATGGTAATAACGTCACAACATAGCCGCTGATGCAAGTTACCATGACAACCACACATGGTGCCACTGGGTCACGTGACAAGAGGACACCATCCGATGCCACCAACAGATGCCGCCGAATCTTGCTTGAAACATGCAGGACATACTACTGACGTTTTAAGGCCATTTTACATTTTCAGTCACACCATCCCATTTTATGAACACACAAATCTCACGAAATGCACCCCCTCCCTCCACCTCTGAAAAGTTTTTACATATCCCTAAATGAATAACGGAAGCGATATTGCAGCGCATTTTTGCTTCCATTGTCGGACAAAATTTAAGGCCAAAGCGTAAATTGCCACCGACGGACGGAAAGCGTCAAAATGAAACTCCAGTGAACGAAGTTGAAATCAATGGACATTTTTGAACTCATTGTTCTGAATACAGAGTTGAAAGGATTTTAAAAAGCAGACGCCCGAAACCGGAGGCGAGATGTAAACAACGTCCGGGGTATTCCCTCCCATTTTATAAAAACTCCTACCCCACAAACTGCAATAGGTACCATTATAATGTTTCACAGGCAGCCGAATGAATAGTTGAAGAAATGTCTCATCGCATTTCACTCACATTGGTGGGAAATATTTAATGCAACAACGATAAATACCACCGACGGCCGATAAACGTAAAAATTAAATTTTACTGCAAAAAGTTGCAATTGAGTGAAATTTTAGTTCCCAAAATCCATACACATTTCCCTCACTGTCAGCGGCCTGGCGTTGGACGTGCTTCTTCGAAGGACTTGGAAATTCACTTTGAGACTTGAAAATGATCTAGTTATATTTGCCATATTCTGATACATCGTTATGCAGTTTGTGCTGGTAGCCGTGACTACCATGGTTATACGCGATGTTACTATGCATCCACAGCACATGTTTCCGTCATACTTTTCATTTATATGGTCCAATATTTTGGACTTTCATCGTGTTTTATTATTGCTGTAAGCAAATGCTTTTTTACCGCTATGGATGTGTACTACAGTAGGGATGGGTTGTTTCACTTTGATCTAAATATAGCCTTGGTACTATCATCAACCTAATGTCGTGTACTGTACCATGTAGCCTAGGTACTATCGTCAACCTAATATCCTATACCATGTAGCCTAGGTACTATCATCAACCTAATGTCTTACACAATGTAGCCTAGATACTATCATCAACCTAATGTCCTATACTATACCATCTAGCCTAGGTACTATCATCATCCTAATGTCCTATCCTATACCATGTAACCTAGATACTATCATCAACCAAATGTCCTACACCGTGTAGCCTAGCCTAGGTACTATCATCAACCTAATGTCCTATACTATACCATGTAGCCTAGGTACTATCATCATCCTAATGTCCTATCCTATACCATGTAACCTAGGTACTATCATCAACCAAATGTCCTACACCGTGTAGCCTAGCCTAGGTACTATCATCAACCTTATGTCCTATAATATACCATGTAGCCTAGATACCGACCATCAACCTAATGTCCTATACTATACCATGTAGCCTAGGTACTATCATCAACCTAATGCCCAGTAATATACCATGTAGCCTAGGTACTATCATCAACCTAATGCCCTATACCATGTAGTCTAGATACTATCATCAACCTAATGTCCTATAAGATAGCATGTAGCCTAGGTACTATCCTCAACCTAATGTCCTCTCCTATACCATGTAGCCTAGGTACTATCATCAACCAAATGTCCTACACCATGTAGCCTAGGCTAGGTACTATCATCAACCTAATGTCCTATAATATACCATGTAGCCTAGATACCATCTTCAACCTAATGTCCTATAATATACCATGTAGCCTAGGCACTATCATCAACCAAATGTCCTATACCATGTAGCCTAGGCTAGGTACTATCATCAACCTAATGTCCTATAATATATCATGTAGCCTAGGTACTATCATCAACCTAATGTCTTATAATATACCATGTAGCCTAGGTACTATCATCAACCTAATGTCCTATACCATGTAGCCTAGATACTATCATCAACCTAATTTCCTATATTATATTAATCTATACTGTACTGTACCACAACTATACCGTGTAGCCTAGGTACTATCATCAACCATGTACCATATACCATGTAGCCCAGGTACTATTACCAACCTAATGTCGTATACTATAGCGTATAGCCTAGATACCATCATCAATCTAATGTCGTTTACTTTATCATGTAGCCTAGATACTATCATCAGCCTGATGTCCTATACTGTACCATGTAGCCTAGGTACTATCATCAACCTAATGTCCTATACCATGTAGCCTAGGTACTATCACCAACCTAATGTCATATACTATACCATATAGCCTAGGTACTATCATCAACTTAATGTCCTATAACATGTAGCCTAGGTACTTCATCAATCTAATGTCCTATAATACAGCATGTAGCCTAGATACTGTCATCAACTTAATGTCCTATAATATAGCATGTAGCATAGATACTGTCATCAACCTAATGTCCTATAATATATGTCCTCTCCTATACCATGTAGCCTAGGTACTATCATCAACCAAATGTCCTACTCCATGTAGCCTAGGCTAGGTACTATCATCAACCTAATGTCCTATAATATATCATGTAGCCTAGGTACTATCATCAACCTAATGTCTTATAATATACCATGTAGCCTAGATACCATCTTCAACCTAATGTCCTATAATATACCATGTAGCCTAGGCACTATCATCAACCAAATGTCCTATACCATGTAGCCTAGCCTAGGTACTATCACCAACCTAATGTTATATACTATACCATATAGCCTAGGTACTATCATCAACTTAATGTCCTATACCATGTAGCCTAGCCTAGGTACTATCACCAACCTAATGTTATATACTATACCATATAGCCTAGGTACTATCATCAACCAAATGTCCTATACCATGTAGCCTAGCCTAGGTACTATCACCAACCTAATGTTATATACTATACCATATAGCCTAGGTACTATCATCAACTTAATGTCCTATACCATGTAGCATAGGTACTATCATCAATCTAATGTCCTATAATCTAGCATGTAGCCTAGATACTGTCATCAACCTAATGTCCTATAATATAGCATGTAGCATAGATGCTATCATCAACCTGATGTCCTGTACTATAGTATACTATTTAAGGAATAGTGCATGGCTTGGAGTTGACTACGCCCATATAGTGCCCAGTGAGGTGGTGTAGTTCCCGCCGCGAAGCGGAGGGAACTACACCACCTCACTGGGCACTGTACGGAAGTATTCAACGACAAGACATGCACTAATCCTTATATTATATCGAACACCCATCAAGAAAAACATCTGTCCGATTTGTTAATCTATTACCAAGGTAGCAGCCCTACCAACCAGCGTTATAGAAAAAAATACCATGTAGTTTTTAAAAAAACATTTTCTTCTTCCAAAACACGGCTAACTTGGATTATTGATATGAGCAGAAGACAGATTTTGAATCGATCGGCAAGGGTAAACAAAACATTTCCCCCAAACGGAACTGTGTATTCTAGAATCGCGCAACTCGCGAATGAAAACTAAAATTTTCTAAATTTGACAACGCAGTTTGGTAATTTCCACACATTTGTCACACATATACATTACCGAATGGGTCAGCACGGGATACAAACTCCGAAGATTCAACTGAATTCCATTATTTATTCGTTTACTGCCTAAAACATACAATTAAATAGCGAAATAATACGCGCAGCGAAACAAACGATTTTTCATATCCGGACGCGTTCTCATGAACGTTGGACCCAGGTATGGATCATTCTCTTCGAAACGAATTATGGATCATCTTCTCAAGGAATAAAATGAACGCCTCGGAAAATGTGACTTCAACAATGGAAAATCGATACATTTTTCCACAAAGATTTCTTTCCGGGACTTTTTGTGGATGTTGTGTCTGTGTGAATCGATTTTTAATTTAACCTGATCAGTTTTGTTCGCCCAGTATGAAAAGAAAAATGATATAGTAGTGTGCTAAAAATAGAAAACGTGTAGTGCCTGGGTGTAGTGCCCGGTCAGTTCTGTGGATGCAAACTACACGAAATAGATATCATCTTTCAGCCAATCAGAATGCAAGGAAGTCACGTGAGATATACTATACTATACTATACTATACTATACTATACTATACTATACTATACTATACTATACTATACTATACTATACCACAACTATACCATGTAGACTAGATACGATCATCATCCTAATGTCCTATATCATATCGTGTAGCCTAGGTACTATCATCAACCAAATGTCCTACACCATGTAGCCTAGGGACTATCATCTACCTAATGTCTTATACTATACCATGAAGTCTAGGTACTACCATCAGCCCAATTTCGTATACTATAACATACAGCCTAGGTACTATCGTCAACCTAATTCGTATGCTATACCGTGTAGCCTACGCTAGGCACTATCATCAATCTAATGCCCTATACCATACCACATAGACTAGGTACTATCATCAACCTAATGTCCTATCATATAATGTGTAGCCTAGGTACTATCATAAACCAAATGTCCTATACCGTGTAACTTCGGTACTATCATCAACCTGATGTCATATACTATGCCATGTAGCCTAGATACTATCATCAGCCTAATGTCATATACTATACCATGTAGCCTATGTATTACCAACTTAATGTCGTATGCTATACCATGTAGCCTAGGTACTGCCATCAGCATAATGTCATATACTATACCATGAATCCTAGGTACTGTCATCGACCAAATGTTGTGTACTATACCATGTAGTCTAGGTACTATCATCAACCTAATGTCGTATACTATACCGTGTAGCTTAGGTCTTATCAACCTAATGTTGTATGTTATACCATGTTGCCCAGGTACTATCATCAACCTGGTGTCATATAATATAGCATATAGCCTAGATACTATCATCAATCTAATGTCGTTTACTATACCGTGTAGTCTAGATGCTATCATCAACCTAATGTCCTATAAGATAACATGTAGCCTAGATACTATCACCAGCCTAATGTCCTATACTATACTATACTATACTATACTATACTATACTATACTATGCTATGCTATGCTATGCTATGCTATGCTATGCTATGCTATGCTATGCTATGCTATACTATACTATACTATACTATACTATACTATACTATACTGTAGTGTACTGTACCACAACTATACTGTACCATAACTATACCACGTAGCCTAGGTACTATAATCAACGAAAGGTCCTATACTATACTGTGTAGCCTAGATACTATCATCAACCAAAGCCCTATACCATGTAGCCCAGGTACTATTATCAACCTAATGTCGTATACTATAGCATATAGCCTAGATACTATCATCAATCTAATGTCGTTTACTATACCATGTAGCCAAGGTTCTATCATCAACCAAATGCCGTATACTATACCGTGTATACTAGGTACTATCATCAACCTAATGTCGTATACTATACGGTGTAGCTTAGGTCTTATCAACCTAATGTTGTATGTTATACCATGTAGCCCAGGTACTATCATGAACCTGTTGTCGTATACTATGCCATGTAGCCTAGATTCTATTATCAATCAAATGTAGCCTAGGTATTGTCATCGACCTAATGTTGAATGCAAAACCATGTAGCTTAGGTACAATCATCAACCTAATGTCATATACTGTACCATGTAGCCTAGGTACTATCATCAACCTAATGTCCTGTAATATACCATGTAGCCTAGGTGCAATCATCAACCTAATGTCCGATACTGTACCATATTGCCTAGGTACTATCATCATCCTGATGTCCTATACCAAGTAGCCTAGGTACTATCATCAACCTAATGTCATGTACTATACCATGTAGCCTCGGTGCTATCATCAACCTAATGTCCTATACTATGCTGTGAAGCCTAGGTTCTATCATCAACCTAATGTCCTATACTATACCGTTGCTCGGGCGTGATATCATGGTGTGGTTGGTAGAGGCGCTTTCTGTTGTTTCTCACTTTCATAATACAGATCGGAGCAGCCTTTACACACTGAATAGTCTTTCGTTATGTTTGATATTCTGGTCTATTGCGACCGTTTTTCCGTTTAATTTAGGCGTTTTCTCCGTATGGGTCGAAATGACTGCTCGTACCTATCCCGAGAAACCAGGTGCCTATTGCTAACCATTTCAAGTTTACTGCGCCCCCCCCCCCCCCCCTTCTGTCGGCGGTTGGCTCTGTTCACTTATCAGCTTATTCTGACTACCTCTAACCCGGGTCCAGATTCCAATCTATACGTCATGTAGTGAAATAACCAATCAATCTGGAGGACACGAACATGTCTACGAAGCATACTCTTTCTCACAGCCCAGCCCCGATTCCTATCTTGTGAACGTTACCTTGTTTGCCCGAGATGAGACAGGTCGATGGTCTAAACGTCAAGGGAGTCGAATATATAGTGTTAGTAGCAACGGATGTAACCGGATACCTCTAAGTTTGTGGGATCTTATCGGAGGATCTCATGTGACGTCACAATGACGTCACATAGTTATGTTATGTTGAGTTGTCATAGTACCCCACGTAAGCGGTCAGGATGTGACGTCTTTGTCATAGTGATAAGTGGTGTTACTGCGCTGTACAACGCGTGTTAGGACAATACGTGTTTCCATCGTCCACTTTGTATACTTCAGGTCGTGATCTTGGGTTTCTAAGCTATGATGGCACGTTGTTGTTATTGGCGAGGAAGACCTCTGGCAGTAGGGGGAGGGTGTTTAGATGGTGTGTTCGATTGTATGGCATTTTATATGACACCTTGATACAACCTCGAGGTATCCGAGTATATACACTACTACTGGCGTTGTTCTCATTGATCACCACATGATGGCCGGTGGCTGCTACAGACAGCCACAAAGGAAATCTTCACACATAACAACTGCTAACCCTAATCAGTGGTACTGGAGCTCTGTAACCGGATTATTTTCTATTTTGGACTGCTATTGCCGACCATACAGATACTTCAACTGTTAACCCTTATCAGTAATATTACAAGTGATGTCTAGAGAAATGTATCTAACTTCTATCACTTTTTCGACGACAATATACCATTAACTCTTTATACCCGTGAGCCCATTTGCCAGGTCCTGGAACATGATACCTCACAATTCCATTAAGTAGCATGACTGCTAAGTGAATGTGTTGGGTAGACCAATTAATAATTTCAACGTGCAGCCTCGAGGCTGAAAATATGAATTGGTTTACCCGAATTAATGAATATTGACTCTTCCAGTTGCTGCCATTGAACTGACGTAGACGATACCACCAGGGTTCAAATGGTTAACACGACTACCGTAACTACTGTTTGCTTCTAACGCGGTTCAATAAAATCCTGTTATTTGAAAAGCCATGTTACCAGGAAAAATGTTCTGTTTACATTGTAATACAAAATTGTGCATTGATTCTGTTATATCTTATTTTGTTTTTTGTTTTGTTTTTTTTTTTTTGGGGGGGGGGGGGAACTAATGTAACTATTTATTTACTGGGCTTTAACTACACTTTCCACAGCCAGGGCCACCTCGTGTCAGACAGTTTTACGAGTGGGGTAAGGTGGGGTATCCGGAAAGAACAACCGAGCAAGGAGCGCAACTGTTAGACACCCCAGCGTACTAACTCCACACAAGCAGGGCTTGGTTGAAGACAAGTGCTCCATCTATGTGCTGTACGCTTTAGTACACGGCGCAACCGTGTCCCCAATGGGAATGAAATGCCTTGCCCAAGGACACAACGCAGGCTGGGATCGAACCGTGGACCTTTAGGTTTGAAGTCCAGTGTTGTCACCACTGAGCTACCGCGCTTCCCCATGTAGCTCTGTCAATCAAGACAGAATAGGCTAAATGCTATTAAACCTTTTGATCCCTAGTGGTATAATCAAAGTCTGTTCAATGGCAGCAATTAGAATAGTCCATATTCATTATTTGGGGGTAGACCAATCAATATTTGCAACGTGCAGCCTTGTGGCTGCACGTTGAAAATATAAATTGGTCTACGTCACACACTCACTCAACAACCGATCCACTTAATGCAATTATGACGCATCATGTCCCTGGCCGAAAAAGCGGCCTCTCCCGTTCAAGGGGTTAAGGGTACACGGAGGCCAGCTAGGTCTATAAATATGGAGAGTTATGTCTGCATAATGATTGCTTGATAACAAAACAGCATTTCTATTCAATTTAACAGACATTTAAGTTATAATCTATATGCACTGAAACGGTCAAATTTGTATTGAAGTCAAGGCAAATGGCTTAATGAACACTTTGTAAGCTTCTGGGCACATGCTCAATATTGCTCACAACATATGCTCATTATTGCTCACAACATATGCTCATATATTCATAAGACTATACTTATATCCCGTGGACGTACTGACGCAATAATCTTCCAAATAAACTTCAGTTGCTAAATCACTCCCAGAGGTTATCAACGTTGTCATCACTATCAATTTGATAGTGAAATAGAAATCAATAAATACAGAGGAGTGATATTAAAGATGGAAACCATACAATTAGATATATTCTTGACGGTTCTCAAAAGTTATCATCGTTAAATGCAAAGGTGTTTTCAAGAGACCTTTTACCAAAACAAAAACCGACACATGGACGAGCCTATGTTGTAACTACAGATTCGAAAGAACCAGAAGAACATTGGGTGGCAAAGATAACCAACCTGACAATCATTCTTTGAATCAGATGGTTTACCTCCAATGGATATATAGAATATACCCTGGTAGCTTGGTGTACCAAATGTTCACCACGAGTGGTGAACATTTGGTACACCAGGCTATTCTGTTTTATTAATGAGTTTAAATGTTAGATAATACAATATTCAATATTAAATTCTAAACAATGCCAGCACATGCGTGCGATTCCATTTTTGTTAACATGAGCACCGGTGGGCGGTACTTCCGCTGTTAATTTTATCGCCGAAACGAAATGGAAAAAGAAACGCACAAATCACGGGGCTTTTTTTATTTTAATAACACAATAACATAGTATTTCGAGTTATGGATGCTTTATTAACATGCGATAACGCATGTTTGTTAATTTTTGGTATCTTTTGAGGTAAACTCATTTAAAAACGTAATAAACTAGAGAAACAGAATTTACTGCATCCAGTAAATTCAAGTCTGTGTGAAAAGGGTTAAAGTATCAGGAATAAACTCTACAGAAAGAGAATTTATAGAGGCTTATCTTCTGGTGTAAAATATTTTTTAACAAATCAGAAATGGGTTTTTCGTTAACAGTATTTACAGATATTCATACAGGAATCAGAACAATTTTTATAAGAAACCAGAAAAGGCATATATGTGACCAGCATTTAAAGGGTTCGATACACGAATCAGAAATGGACAATTTTGGCTCTGCCCACTAATTTGAGTGATGAAATACATTCATAAACTTTAGAAATACATTAAGGTGTAAATGCATTTCCCAGTCTTTCTGAATAATATGCACTTGATGACCTCATTCAGGTGGACCATATATTGAATCTCCAGCAATGTTTAACTCAGTCGGTGTAGTCCCATGTCCACATCTACATTGAAGAATGAGCGCAACCCACTTTGAAATAATGGCTCCACCAACTTCAGATCTGTCATCTGACATTCAGATCGAACGGGTGAAAAAAACATAGGTAAGTGCAAACTGGTTATTGTTAACCAGCATGCCAAAATGCATAGAGATAGGACGGTCCGTATTTGAGTTGTCGCGCTGACAAAGGGTGCATAAACTCTATGTCAGAGATATTGTCATAAAAACCTTAAAAAACCCCAAGAGCTCATTTGAAAGCCTGCTCTTAAAAGCATCTAGTGACCTAAACAAGGCATACATAAAACTAGAACTTTTCTAATAAATTAATTTTAAACAGTCATAGCACTAACACAGTTAACAGAACATTCAACTATGTCAGTATTGCATCTTTTACCGGCATCCTGACAGTATTGTGATAGGTTTCAATAACAAATCTAGAGTGTAGTTTTACAATTACATGTACACTGGAATTCTTCATTATCAAGTTGTTTGTTTTTATATTAACTTGGTTTGGGAATTAATTCTGTACAATGAGATTAAATGAATAGATCATGTTATTGTATTTGACAGTCACAGCTTTCTCCCCACTGCTTTTTGTGAAATTCTTTCATGGAAAAAATATTCATACAGGAATCAGAACAATTTTTCTAAGAAACCCGAAAAGGCATATATGTGCACACTATTTATAGGGTTCGATCAAGGAATCAGAAATGGACATTACTGCCGCTACCATTTATTTGAATGATGAGATACATGTATAATCTTCAGAACTGCATTAATTGGTATAAAATGAAATTCCCAATAGGTCGAAAAAGTATGCATTTAATGACCTCTCTTGACCGCATAGAGGTGGACCACATTTTGAACCTCCAGCAAGTTTCAACTCATTTGGTGTAGGTACCATTACTATAGGTCATACTAAACCTGAAGTATGAGCATAAACTACTTTATAAATATTGGCTCCACCAACTCCGGATCTGCCATATTTGTAGATGATGGCAAATGTTCATATTAGCAAGGCAATGATGAAGTGCATGCATGGTACCTCTGGAAAATATATTGCAAGTAAAAAGGTTCAGGGTTCAGTAATGTTGGAATGTAGACGTTGAAAGGCCTTGAAGACCCCCAAGAGCCTGTCTGAAGACTTATTGGCATTGTCAAAATACCGAGGTCCCATCTATATCCATGTGTGTTTAGAACAACACTGTGAGAATGGAAATGGTTTTCATTATTCTCAATGATTTTTTCGAAGAGAGGTGCACCATCGAAGTGCAGTACGCTTTAGTACACAGCGCCACCGTGCCCCCATATTAAGATTTTCAGAGGGTTAAAATATTCGCTTTAAATATTCCATTTTAATCCTTTAACCCTTTACCCGGATGGTAGAGGTGCAGGCTGCAAGCCGAGAGGTCCTCGGTTCGAATCCCACCTGCGGCAACCGCGTTGTGTCCTTGGGCAAGACACTTCACCCCCATTGCCCACGTAGGGGCACGGTGACGTTGTGTACTAAGGCGTACTGTACATCGATGGTGCACCTGTCTTCAACCAATGCTAACCCTGCTTGTGTGGAGTTGGTATGTTGGGGAGCTGACAGTTGCTCGCCGTTGCTCGGTGGTTCTCTCCGGGTACTCCGGCTTCCTCCACACATAAAACTGTCACGGTCATGGTTAGCCATTGTGCAGAAATATGTGACCTTAAAACACCAATAAAAATTTTAAAAAAAACTTTACCCAACGAATCGGCCGCATCCGCCCGCGTAATATGCAAATTGAGAAGTTGAAAAAATATTAGTTCCAACGAGGGATCCCATGATATGGTTTTGTTGAAATTGTTTGGAAAATTTGAAAAAAATGATATTTGAAATAATAAATTTTGCTATCGTCTCCGTTGGGTAAAGGGTTAAATGGGGGCGCAATGGCTGAGTTGGCAGAGGTGCAGGCTGCAAGTCGAGCGGTCCTCACTCTGTCCTTGGGCAAGACACTTCACCCCATTGCCTACGTGGGTGCATGGTGGCGATGTGTACTAAAGCGTACTGCATATCGATGGTGCACCTGTATTCAACCAATGCTAACCCTGGTTGTGTGGAGTTAGTATGTGGGGAATCTGATAGTTGCTCGCTGTTGCCCGGAGGTCCTCCTCCCCAGGTACTCTGGCTTCCTCCGCCCGTAAAACTATCCTGGTCATGGTAAACCACTGTGCAGAAATATGTGAAATTTAACACCAATAAATAAATAATCCTTTAAAAAATGAGCTCATTCCAATGAAGGGTCATAAGCTATGTTTTTCAAGCAAAAATGAAAAAGTAATTAAAACTGAATAGACATTTCTGTGTATAAAGCTGACCGGTTTTTGCCGCTATGTTGGTTAAAGGATTAAGAATCCCTTAGTTTGGAAAGCACACTGAAAAGGTGTCCCATTCCACAAAGAATTAAATGTTTCAGAAAAGAGAGCGAAATACATTCTGTAGCCATGAGTTATATTAAAGATATTTTTTTACTAACATCGAAGTATTAAGAGGGTTAAAATCTGACCATTCAAATATTCCATTTTATTACTTTGTAACTGTGATACGTGTTTCTTGAAAGCCACACACCACTCCATCCCAAAACCTCTCAATCCTGAGTTATGATTGAGAATAAATAGATTTTTTTTAAAAAAATGCTTTGAAAAGTGAAGGTTTCTCTCTCTCTTCAATGACTGAGACTGAAGTTTTCTAACATGATACAACATAAATATACAGTGCTGTTCAATGTAACAAAGAATTCTATCTCAGCATTCTCTCTGGAGATTTCTGTTTTAGATAATGGTTACTGCTTCAGCTAACTCATTTCCCAGTAAATGTTGTAAACATATTTTTAACATCTAGAGCCCGAAGGCCCCACATGCCTCCAAATCATAGGTGACCAAATATCAATGGCAGGCAGTCTATCAGTATACCAAAACATTGAGATAGGATTGATTGTATTTGGGTTATCATGCTGACAAACAGTGCATAGAAGACATTCTATGAATGTTATTAATTTATTGGGGTTTAACGACACTTCAACAGCTAGGCCCGCCTCGTGTCGTACAGTTTTTATGGATGGAGGAAACCAGAGAACACAGAGAACCACCAAACAACAACAACAAGCAACTGTCTGGATCCCCAACATGCTAACTCCACACAAGCAGGGTTAGTGCAAGTGTATCATTGGCATGCAGTATGTTTTAGTACACAACATCACTATGCCATTACGTGGCAATGGGGTGAAGTGTTTTTGCCCAAAGACACAAGGCAGTTGCCGCAGATAGGATTCGAACTGAGAACCTCTCGGCTTGCAGCCTGCACCTCTAACTGCTTAGCCACCGTGCCCCTCTATGAATGTAATGGGAATACTTTAGAGGCTTATTTTGGGGATAAAATAGTTTTAAAGAAATAAGAAATAGGTTTTCAATGACAGTATTTATAGATATTCATTCAAAAATCAGTTAATTTTTTCCAAGAAACCAGATACCAGATAAGGTATATATCTTCACAGTATTCAAAGGGACCAATCAAGGGAATGCACAAGGAGGTTCAAAAATATGATTTCCAGCAATTCGGGTAATAGCCCTCGTGACTCCTGTTCGACCTTGGCCCAAATTTTGAATCTCCATCGAGTGTCGACTCGTCAGTATTGGTCCCAGGTCCATACATCATACCATGCTTGAAATATGAGCATGACCCACTTTCACGAATTTTGGCCACACCAACTTTTTATGTAAAAATGGATGTATGGACTTCAGGAATGCTTTAGAGAGTCAAAAAATGTGATTTCCAGCAATTCTGAAAAAATGCACTCAATGACCACAAGTGACCTCTGTAACCTTGACCCACATTTTTGAACCTCCATCAAGTGTCAACTTATTTAGTGTTGGCTCCAGGTCCATGCATCACACCATCCTTGAGATATGAGCGTGACCCACTTTCAAAAATTTTGGCCACGCCCACTTTTTTCATGAAAAAATGCACATCCGAATTTTGGGGAAGCATTTGGAGGTCAAAAAATGTGATTTCCAGCAATTATGAAAAATGCACTCATTGACCCCTGAGTGACCTCGGTGACCTTGACCCATATTTTGAATCTCCATCAAGTGTCGACTCATTTGGTGTTGGTCCCAGGTCCATACGTCATACCGTGCTTGAGATATGAGCTTGACCCACTTTCAAAAATGTTGGCCACGCCCACTTTTTTACGTCAAAATGGATGTGTGTATGTCAGGAATGCTTTAGGGTGTCAAAAAATGCGATTTCTAGCAATTATAAAGAATGCACTTAATGAACCCTTGGTGACCTCCATGACCTTGACCCATATTTTGAATCTCCATCAAGTGTCGACTCATTTGGTGTTGGTCCCAGGTCCATACGTCATACCATGCTTGAGATATGAGCGTGACCCACATTCAAAAATTTTGGCCACGCCCACTTTTTTCATGAAAAAATGCACATCTGAATTTTGGGGAAGCATTTGGAGGTCAAAAAATGTGATTTCCAGCAATTATGAAAAATGCACTCATTGACCCCTGAGTGACCTCGGTGACCTTGACCCATATTTTGAATCTCCATCGAGTGTCGACTCATTTGGTGTTGGTCCCAGGTCCATACGTCATACCATGCTTGAGATATGAGCGGTACCCACTTTCAAAAATTTTGGCCACGCCCACTTTTTTTTACGTCAAAATACATGTGTGTATGTCAGGAATGCTTTAGGGTGTCAAAAAATGTGATTTCTAGCAATTATAAAAAATGCACTTAATGACCCCTAGGTGACCTCCATGACCTTGACCAATATTCTGAATCTCCATCGAATTTCGACTCATTTGGTGTTGATCCCAGGTCCATACGACATACCATGCTTGAGATATGAGCGTGACCCACTTTCAAAAATTTTGGCCACGCCCACTTTTTTTACATCAAAATACCTGTGTGTACGTCAGGAATGCTTTAGGGGGTCAAAAAATGTGATTTCTAGCAATTATGAAAAATGCACTTAATGACCCCAAGTGACCTCCGTGACCTTGACCCATATTTTGAATCTCCATCGAGTGTCGACTCATTTGGTGTTGGTCCCTGGTCCATACGTCATACCATGCTTGAGATATGAGCGTGACCCACATTCAAAAATTTTAGCCACGCCCACTTTTTTTACGTCAAAATGCATATGTGTATGTCAGGAATGTTTTAGGGGGTCAAAAAATGTGATTTCTAGCAATTATGAAAAATGCACTTAATGACCCCTAGGTGATCTCCGTGACCTTGACCCATATTTTTAATCTCCATCGAGTGTCGACTCATTTGGTGTTGGTCCCAGGTCCATATGTCATACCATGCTTGAGATATGAGCGTGACCCACTTTCAAAAATTTTGGCCACGCCCACTTTTTTTACGTCAAAATGCATGTGGGTATGTCAGGAATGCTTTAGGGGGTCAAAAAATGTGATTTCTAGCAATTATGAAAAATGCACTTAATGACTCCTAGGTGACCTCCGTGACCTTGACCCATATTTTTAATCTCCATCGAGTGTCGACTCATTTGGTGTTGGTCCCAGGTCCATACGTCATACCATGCTTGAGATATGAGCGTGACCCACTTTCAAAAATTTTGGCCACGCCCACTTTTTTTACGTCAAAATGCATGTATGTACGTTAGGAAAACTTTAGGGGGTCAAAAAATGTAATTTCCAGCAATTTTGAAAAATGCACTCAATGACCCCTAGATGACCTCCGTGACCTTGACCCATATTTTGAACCTCCATCGAATGTCGACTCATTTGGTGTTGGTCCCAGGTCTGTAGGTCATACCACGCCTGAGATATGGGCGTGGCCCACTTTCAAAATACCCCTACAGACACCCCTGATACCCCAGGAATCTGAAAAATATTCAGTGCCGAGAACTTGTGGCTGTCTATCAGCATGCCAAAAATCAACGAGATAGGGCAATTCGTTTTCGAGTTATCTTGCGGACAAAAAAGTGATGAGAAGACAGAAGACAGAAGAAGAAGAAGAAGAAGAAGAAGAAGAAAAAAAAGAAAAAGAAAAAAAAGAAAAAAAAAAGAAAAAGAAACCGTGCAAAAACAATAGTCTGTGTGTTTCACACAGACTAATAATTGCCACTTTCATTTCATTCTTCGCGAGGTGACGAGCGATTAATTTAGACGGGTTTGCATTCACATCGAGGTCACTAAAGGTCAGCTTGGATGCAGTTCCAGTGTAGGTGTAAATTTCAACTATTAAAATGCCATTGTCGGTGTGTTCGCCACAGACACACGTGTTCACCACGGTTGCTGTGTAAAGCTAAAAGTTATGCCATAGACTTTTTATATATAGTAGAATAGGTAATCATGGTATAAAAAGATATTTACAATTTATAGTGAAAAAATAACAATCCAATCATGTAGTTCTGGCTACCCATAACACGACATCCAACAATCGAACCACTTTCGTTTCTTCTTCTTGTGTTTCAACTTAAAAACAAATAGTTTATCTCAAACATAGCAATGCATTTATTTATTTATTTATCAGTGTTAAAGGTCACATATTTCTGCACAATGACTAACCGTGACCACAACATGGATATAAACTGAAGGCCAGCAAATCATTATACCCATGTATAGAGGCTTCCACCCCACGCTGGTGAAGGGGTTTATTGTACCAGTAAAACAAGCACTGCTTCACTTCCACGGGTTCCCATGGAGGTTCAAACATAGCTGTATTCCAGTACATCGTGCAGTTCGAGAATTCTGTCAACCTTTCATTCAAGTCGCAAATTATGCAATATTTGTGTCTGAGTTAATTCTGAATTGAAGACGACTTCCATAAGCTTGATGTTGAATCCACCCCTTCTTCTTTTGCATTATGTACAAACACTTGCTACTTTTGCTATATGCACTTTATTTATCTTTGCGGTCTATTGGACCATGCAACTGAACCACTGAGTATGAATACATACTGTTTAAAATAAGAAGTAAACATTTAGGACAACATTACGCTTTTACAGCCTTGGTGTGTCGCAGATCCTACCTGAATTAACCTGGAAAGCTTTAGGTGAAACATAGAGGAGTAAATCCTACTCACGTTATGGTTTTGGAGCAATCGCAGAATGCATTGAATGAATTACCTGTAGGAAATACCTACAAATCTCTATATAACTATATTGCTTGAATTTTAGTGGTAAAAGACGCAACTTAAACCGCCCCCACCTCCAAGATAGCGCCAGGTCAATCAACGTCATAACTCCTATCAACGACGACGTTTTGTTTACGTGAAAGCTGTTACACTGTGACTTCAGTCACAGTTTAACAGCTTTGACGTCATCAAATGTGTGTGAGCAGCTAGCACGAAAACTAATAACACTATCAACTTATTTTTGTCAAAAATAGGACAGCGATCGTCAGCGTTGGGGACACGATGACGCCGTGTACTAAGGCGTACTGCAGGACGATGAGCGTATGTCTTCAATCAATCTAACCCTGCATGTGCTGCTGTGCGGAGTTACGATGTTGTGGGGCTGGCAGCTGCTCGTCGTTGCTCAGTGGTTCTCTCCGGGTATTCCGGCTTCCTCCACCCGTAAAACTGTCATGGTCGTGATTAGCCATTGTGCATAAGTATGTGACCTTAAACACCAATAAATAAATAAATATATCGCCAGCGTTTTCGAACTAAGACCTGAATGTTGTCAACTATTTGAACAACAGGCGACTGGAAACAACGAAGTTTGTGCTTTCCATAAGATTTGTTCAGAAAACATTCGAATGCGACATTTTAGGAAGAGGACCACAATGCAATCAATCAAAAAATTCGAGTTCAAATATTTAAAAACAAAATTGTTTTTAAAAGAAATTCACGATTTTTCAATCTCAATTTGGCACCGCCCGACTTGGGTAACCATTTTCTTTGAAGTTTTTCGTTTACTAACTGATTACCAATACCTTTTAACTTTGCGTCATTGTTTTTGTTTTGTTAACATTCCATTCTAATTGATAAAACCATTTCCCTAATCTGAAAAATTCGAGCCACCTGTCAAATTGCTTGATCTTTTGCGCGGTGTTTGCATCCAGATGAATACAACACCGGGAACAGGGGACAGTTATTGGAAGGTTGATGATATGTCGATCCGCATACTATTGTTTTCATGATGTGGGGGTATTACTATTTTTCAAGCAAATATGAATGTTGGTATTGGCGAGTAAAATCTCTTTAACGGATGACTGATTTTTGAAACACGTTGTTTATTAACTTTCATACATTCTAGAATAATGAGGTTGATACAAACTTTCGGGTTCTAGGAATTTACACGAAACATAACATATGCAACATCTTACTCCCTTAAATATTTTATCATCACAATGAAAGCATTACAAGTTTCAAAGTCATTCAGATAACTCGGTCCACATCGGTGTCTTTCAGATCTATGAAGTACTGGTGAACATATTTTTATACCATGATTACCTATTCTACTATATATAAAAAGCCTATGACATAAATTTTAGCTTTACACACCAACTGTGGAAAACACGCCAGCATTGAGATTTCAATAGTAAACATTTACACCTACAGTGAAACTACATCCAAGTTGACCTTTGGTGACCTGAATGCAAACTTATCTGAATTTATCACTCGTCGCCTCGTAACGAATGAAATGAAATCCGCAATTATTTATTACGTTTTTAAATAAGTTTACCTCATAAGATACAAAAATTAACACACGTTGTCTCATGTTTATAAAGCATCCATAGCTGGAAGTAGTCTGTTATTACGTTTTTAAAATAAAAAAGGCCCCGTAATTTGCGGTTTCGTTTTCTATTTCATTTCGGCGATAAAATTGGCAGCGGAAGTACCGCCCACCAGTGCTCATGTAAACAAAAACAGATTGCACGTGTGAATATTGATTATACCGGGGCCGCTACCAAACCGGCGTTGCTGTAGGGTTTTCTTTTTTCTTCTTCCCTTAAATATGCCCTCGCACAGCATTATATTGTGGCTCGCCACTATGGTGGGACTCAAACCTCTACCATCGCCGCGCTGGAACCGAATAGAGCCCACTCTCTAATAGTCTTAATGGCGTTAAGGGATTGATTATTGACAATCTATCACTCCAACGTAAACTGCCGGGAATTCTAACCGTGTGCATACCCCCTCAGACCCCATTTGAGGCAGTAGGAAAGCTAGGCCTGTGTGATCCAAGTGAAATAAAATAAGGTTAACCGGGTCGCAAGGGATTTGTAAAACCCACATCGTCACTGCGCGCCTTCGGCGCGCTAAAACCTTTCATTCATTCAATATTGATTTATTTAACATTTGAACTCCTATTGATCTGTCGATCATGGTAAAAATAAAATATACCCAAAGTAGCTTGGTGTACCAAATGTTCACCACTCGTGATGAAGTGGTGTTAACCGAGCGCCGAGCGTGGTGAACATTTGGTACACCAAGCTACTATGGGTATATTCTATAGCTCTCTGATCCAGATTTGACAAGTTGCCAACAATTGTATCAGAAGGAAAATATAAATGATTCTGATCACGCAAACCAGGGTGAATGCTGGAATTAACTTTAACCATGCGCCTTGCATTCCAAACTGTCATGTCACTCAATTGGAGAGTGCAGTTACCCAATTTTGCTGTGATTCCGAGTGGCTGAGAAACAAAAAATGGAAGTTTGTACCCTTTATATGGTCTCTTGACACAAAAGTATCTCCAACAATAAAATTAGGCCTATAGGCAGACCTACGTCTATCTGTGTACAATGTAGACTTTTGTTGCTTTTTAGCAATCGCCTTCGCCAATTTTTTTTTACTCTTTGTTTGCGAGGTGGTTTGAAAGTGTCTAAAGGCATTCTCAAAGGACGATTAATCATCCAATCAGCAGGTGTTTTACCTGAGTGTATCGTAGCACGATAGGTTCTGAGAATAATGTGTTTGGCATCGCTGAATGACATGCCAACAGCTAACTTACATTTTAGAACTTGCTTAATCACACGATTAAGACGTTCAACACCACTGTTCGCTGATGGGTTATACAGAGCTGTTTTTCGATGCATGATTCGAAATTGTTTGAGATATTGTTCAAATTCTGCTGAAACAAACTGAACATCGTTGTGTGTAGTTTCGTCTCAGATTAGCCCCAACGAGTAAATAAATCGTTCAAAGTTTTGATATCGATGGGGATGTGACTGAACAAGCCGCCCTGCAATCAACAGGAGCTTTGTTCCGATAGCTGTACTCTCACGGCCAGCAATCAATAGTAACAAAGTAATGCCCGTAAACTTACTCCGCTCTATCGGCTGTAAAGGAGGGTCCTCCCAAGCCTGTATCTACAAAATCAACAATGTTTACAGCCCGTCCCCTGAGTTCCAATGTGTTCTATGTGCCAGTAGGCACATAGAACACATTGGAACTCGGGGGACGAGCTCTGCAATATTTTTACAAAGTTTCTTTCGCTGAGATTTTTCATGTAGTAAGTATTTACTAGGATTTTTTATTTTTTGCAAACGGAGTTAGATTCTTCATCAACAAACTCTGGATATAATTTTTCAATCGGTGGTGTTGTCGCTTCAGCATACATTATTCTTATTATTATATAAATATTTTTTTTATTTTTTAATTTCCGGCCACTTGGAGTGGAGATCATGCACTTCGATGAGAAAAATTTTTCCACTAGGTGCTATCTGAATATCTCCGAAAGTATCAGTCTGAATGTGTGTCCATGGTTTTTCTGGCCACAGTGTTGGTTGTACAGGTGGTTCACGAAATGTTAATGTTTTTTCACTACTGATACATGATTCACAGTTTTTAACAAATTGCTCAATATGACGGTCAGTGTATGGCCACCAAACTGCGTTTCTACAAAGTTGATTCATTTTCCCTATTCCTGGGTGTCCGTGTCCTTGAAGTCAGTCTGCCCATCGGTATATTTGAAGTGGCTTGTGGCCTGCACCCGACTGATTCAATAATGAAGCCAGTGCTTGTTGATCTGTTCTGAGTGTAAATTTTCTGCCGTATAAGAATATATGCCAGTGTTCACAGGCAAAAATGAAGTCCAGTGATTCTCGTTCTCCATCTGAATATTTGCGTTCTGTGGGTGACAAAGTCTTGGGGGCAAACAGGGTGTTCCTGGTGGTTAACTCCCTGTGAGAGCACAGCACCCAACACGACATTTGATGCATCTGATGTGACGATGAATGGTGCATTAAATGGCAACCAACCGCCCCATCCTTATATTTTCAATCCATAATTAAAGTATCAAAGGGTTAATATCAAAATACATAAGTATTGGGGGTGCTTTTCTAAGTCTTGAATGCTGGAGATTGTTGGTCACCCTGTAACAACTTCCAGGCCTGGCATTCTGAAAAATACAGGAGGGCAAAAAATCGCTCTCCTCAATCAGCTTAGGAGAGCAATTAGCTTTTCAAAGTCTTGAATGCTGGAGATTGTTGGTCACCCTGTAACAACTTCCAGGCCTGGCATTCTGAAAAATGCAGGAGGGCAAAAAATCGCTCTCCTCAATCAGCTTAGGAGAGCAATTAGCTTTACACAGCATTTTAAGTATCCAGTTGAACGAACTCATTGAAACTGAAACCAACAGACTACATCAGTGATTTTATTAACTTTACTAAAGTAAAGCGAAATCTCTTAGACATCCAGATGTCTCACTCAACAACCGAACACACACTTGACAAGACCTGTGTGTGTACCCAGACCTGTTGTCCAAGAAAGTCATACGCCTACCACTACCACCTTCAACCTCCCCAAGGTGGTAGTGGTAGGCGTATGACTGCGGATACAGAATTTTTACGCCTACCACTACCACCTTCAACCCCCAAGGGGGGTTGAAGGTGGTAGTGGTAGGCGTATGACTTTCTTGGACAACAGGTCTGCTTGAATCTACAGTCACATCCTGGTGCAAGTGCTTCAAGTGACAGGATAGTAGTAATGGTAGTATATTATAGTGTCAATATTCCTTGAATAATTACCCCTCAAACTGTGATGTCAGTTGTTGAACTTAAAACTGACAGAAAAAAAAATATTGCTGTGACCCATTTTGCTTCAAATGATTGCAACTGTGTTTGGGTATGGTTGCAGCCATTACCTTTTACCACTAAACCACTTTCAAAATGAAATTACGTGATGTTATGTGACTTCGAAGTTAAATTACATTTTTGCTTTACAACAAAAATTTAATGTGAGCATAATACATGTAATCTCAATCATCCCAGACCAAAATATTTAGGAGGGCAATTTTTCGCTCTCCTTAATTCTTTCAGGAAGGCAGTAAGGAGAGCTAAAAAATCGCTCTCCTGAAATTGCCAACCCTGAACTTCCACATAATTGGGAACAAATTTTAAACAAAAGTTAGTAGTTCCCAGAAAAGATTGTAGTTCTTTCACAGTCTTGGGCCCAGGCAACTCAACAATAGCCTCAGTTTTGGATTCTGTATGTTTCAGACCCTCAGCTGAAATTCTGTATCCCCAAAATTATATTTCAGAAGCCGAAATCGTGCACTTCTCATTGTTCAGTGAAAGATTATGTTTGTTCAATTTTTCTGAAACAGTGTGAAGTCTTTGGTTGTGCATTGCCTGTTTGCAACCATGCATTGCTACATCCGCTAGTAAATTAATGACTCTCTTCAGCCCTGTTCTGCTAAAATGTTTTTTGAAAACAGCTAGCACTTGAACTCATTCCGTATGGCATTCTACAATGTTGGTACAAGCCTTCGTGGGTGATGAAGCTGAAAGAAGATAACTTTTCTTCAAGTCCAATTTCGAAAATACTGTTGAGCCACTAAACTCAGATGAAAGCTCCTCCATTGTCGACAGGGGGTATTTGTCTGGAATGATAGCCTTGTTGACTTGCCGCATATCTACGCACAATCGAACCTGATTGTTTTTACAGTGCGCAATAAGATTGGAATTCAATGGCGAAAAATCACTTTTTTCAGTAATTTGTGCCTCTTCCAACAGTTTTAATTCTGCAAAGACCTCATCGCGAACTGACATTGGAATTCATCTTAACTGTTGTGAGACGGGTGGAACAGGGTTATATATCTTTGGCCTATGTTCATAGCCAATAACTGTACCGAGTCCTGTAAATGCATTATCAGCCAAGACAATGCCTACGTTTTCACCACTGTGTGAAAGATTGAATCCCAGTTTATCAAATAAATCTACACCCAGGAGATATACATCAGATTTCACAAAGTAAAAGGGGTATGAATCAAAACTGATGTCTTTATGTTCAACTGGAAAAACACTTCACCAAGGACAGAAATTTCTGAATAGTCATAAGCAAGTAAAGTTTTGTCTGGAGGTTCCATTTTAAATTCACTAAATTTCTTTAGATCTATTGCTTTCTCAATGATTGATACCTTTGCACCAATGTCTATAATTTCCCAAAAATTGTATAGTTTTCTAACTTGCCCTGTTTTGATTCTGTATTCCCGGGGGGGGGGGGGGGGGGGGAGGCGTTGGCGTTGCGGTAATCGGTTTCCGTCAGATCACCGAAGTTAAGCAACGTCGAGCCCGGTTATTTTCATCGGATGGGTGACCGTTTGAGCGATCGATTCGGACTCCCGCGTTGTATCCTTGGGCAAGGCACTTAACCCCGATTGCCCACATGGGGGCACGATGACGCCGTGTACTAAGGCGTACTGCATGGTGATGGTGCGCATGTCTTCAACCAATCTAACCCTGCCTGTGCTGCAGTGCGGAGTTACGATGTTGGGGAACTGGCAGCTGCTCGTCGTTATTCGGTGGTTCTCTCCGGGTACTCCGGCTTCCTCTACCCGTAAAACTGTCACGGTCATGATCAGCCATTGTGCATAAGTATATGACCTTAAAAACCAATAAATAATAATAATCTTTATTTCCAAATGAAACAAAATACTGCATTTTGATTGGCTGAGGAGTACGGTGTAACTTGCAATCCACAGTGGCTTTTTTTACACCGTGTTAAACCAAAGTGTAAAAACAAGAATATACAAGAGCAAGCAAAATGGCTAAAAAAGTACCCATTTTCATACCTTCTGCTCGGTTATGTTAGAACAAAAATAAAAATACAGGAAACTTAATATTTATGTGCAATAAAATATTGCAGATATGGATGTCATTGGAACTGGCTCATTGAGCCAGTTCCATTGACATCCATATTTGTCTGCTTTTATTTAAGAAACTTGCAAAGTACAAATTTTCTGTCAGTTTTTGCCCACAATGTAGGTTAAAGTATTAAGTACACAGAAATTCTTGGAAATAAATCCGTTATCCTTGTGTTTTCCATGGTGTATGGGAATTTACACGGCTTCGCCTTAGGGTGTATGAGTTCCCAAATCAGTGTAAATTCCCATACATCCTGGAAAACACAAGGATAACTAATAGTATTCCCGAATATACTAAATAATGTTGTACGCTGATCTGCATCGACAGAATTATTCTCCACTAATTTCACGGGGTTCAAGGTTTCGTAGAACTTCAACAACAACGAGCGAAACGTTATGCGAACATAAATTGCATCGTTTGCCTCCTGCTGGACACGATCGACTTTTACTCAAATGTTTATTTGAACCACAGTTTCCACAGATGCGATCATTTTGATCTTTATCACGTTTTGGTTGGGAGCACGGTGGCTCAGTAGGTAGAGGTGCAGGCTGCAAGCCGAGAGGTCCTAGGTTCGAATCCAACCTGCGGCAACCGCGTTGTGTCATTGGGCAAGACACTTCATATCCATTGCCCGCGTGGGGGCACGATGATGCCGCGTACTGCACGTCGATGGTACGCATATCTTCAACCAATCTAACCCTGCCTGTTCTGCAGTGTGGAGTTACGATGTTGGGGAGCTGGCAGCTGCTCGTCGTTGCTCGGTGGTTCTCTCCGGGTACTCCGGCTTCCTCCACCCGTAAAACTGTCACGGTCATGATTAGCCATTGTGCATAACTGTGTGACCTTAAACATCAATAAATAAATAAATAAATCACGTTTTGGTTGATAGTCTGGCAGTTTGTTTCTATGAATGACTTGTATAGAGGCCGATTCCTTAGCACCGCCACCTATGACACGAGATTCCTCAATAGTCATCTCTATTTGATAGCAAGGCTTACTGTTCTTTTTAAACTTAGTGCATCAGGCTCCATTAATAACCTTTCACGAAGTCACGATATTATTGTCTTTTCCAAAAACGGATCACGTGTCATCATTTATCATATGACTCGTCCGTTTTGTTCACTTTAAAACATTTGATATTTTGTTTTCATATTAATCAGTGATAAATAAAGCCTTCCGTCAATTTCATTGGTCAGTTTCAAAACTAGACAATTTGATTGGCTGAACAAAATACAGTACGTGGAGAGTGTATTATCACTAAATCACCCACAGAGTGGAGATTCCACCCGAGTAATAATTGCAAATTTGTTGCAAAGCATAACCAGCACCAGCAAAGTTTCAGCCAATGGACCTCCGGGCTAAACCCGGAGGTCAATTGGCTGAAACATTGCTCGTGTTTTTTGTCGATATCTACAAAATTCCAAAGTTATAGCTTGGGTGATCACTCCACTCCGCGGGTGATTTAATTACAATCCACTCTCCACGTACTGTACAACTGGGCCACATTTTCACAATTTGCATAATTAGAGTTGGGAGCTTTCATTGGTCAATTTCAAAACTGCACAATTTGATTGGCTAAACAAAATACAACTGGGTCACATTTGCTTAATTTCAGTAGGGAGAATTTACGTTATTTGTCCTCTTCAGGGTGGGTTATATTGTATTAATCTTTTACCTACAAGAAAAACGCCATTCATTTTTTTTTATATTTTCACTTTTTGCTTCCAAAACATAGGTTATGACCCCTCACTGGAACGAGCTCAATGAGCTCGTTCCAATGAGGGGTCATAACTTATGTTTTGGAAGCAAAAAAGGAAAATTTTTAGTTTTTCGAGGATGTTTTTTCAAGTGCCGTCTGCAACTCAAGCTAGGTGATGGGTCATACTAAGTGGCTAATTTGTGGGTGTGTGTGTCATATGATAAATAGAACATGAAATGAGTGTTTTTCTCATATTTATGAAACTCGTCCGAATTTTCAGTTTGGGCTCGCCAATGCGAAAAATTCTTAGACTCGTGTCATAAATATTTATGAGAAAAACACTCATTCCATATCCTCTATTTCTTGCGTTAGAGACCAGAATGTTCGAAAGTTAATAAACAACGTGTTTCAGAAATCGGTAATCTTTAAAAGAGATTTTACTCGTCAACCCCGCCAATTGGTGACGAGGATGGGATGCCATTCTCCTATCACATTTCTGAGTAATCCAGGTGAACCACCCGTACCATGGGAGAGATGATACGAAAGCTTCCAAACATATCTGACAGCAAGCGGTCTCGATTCGGACACTGTTCTCGATCAACGAAAACGGGCGATAATTATTCATTGTTTGAGAACGGAGTGGCAGATGATATTCCGATCTTTGCAAGCTACAAGTTCTTTAACTAACACTGTTAAACAGTTAAAATGTATATTTTGGGCACAAAACTAACATTATGATTGAACGATGCCGTTTTAGACACCGGGCACAGCTACCTGGGGAAACTTGCAACCAGTTCGCCAAGGTCATAACAGATTTGGCTTCTTCGTGTTGGGATGATGGGGTTTATACAAACTTCCGGTTTCTATGAATTTACATGAAACGAAAAGAAACATAACATATGCAACAATGCATTTCGAACGTGATAATAATAGTAATGCCAAGAGTCATTACTTCGGGAGGCGGTGGATATTATCACCAGGAGAATATCAGCGTCATCTAATACTTGGTTGATTGGTGTTAATACTGATTGAAATAGCTTTTTATTGAACGATTCACACATTTTGTTAAAATTAGTTACAACAAACTATTACCATAACCACGACAAAACCGAAACGAAACATAGCATATACAATAATGAATTCCGAACTTGATAAAAATAGTATTGCCAAGAGTCATTAGCTTCGGGAAGTGGTGTGTATTATCACCAGAAGAAAATCAGCGTCATCAATTCACACATTTGGTAAAAATTAATTACAAGCTATTACCATAACCACGGCTTATTAGTTCTGTTATCCATCGTTCTGTTGTAACGTATGTATATAAGTTTGTTAACAGTGACATTTATTGATCTGAGCAAATTATTTCCCGTGAAAGGGATAATAGGCATGTTGTGTTTCTCCTGATCCGGCTCGCAGTTGTAGGAGAGAGGGAAGAGTAGTTTGAATTGATGGTTATTTATTTAATTATTTAGTTATTGGTGTTTAAGTCACATATTTCTGCACAATAGCTAATCATGACCACGACAGTTTTACGGATGGAGGAAGCCGGAGTACCCGGTGAGAACCACCAAGCAACGGCGAGCAACTGTCAGCTTCCCAACATACTAACTTCACACAAGCAGGGTTAGCATTGGTTGAAGACAGGTGCACCATTGACCTGCAGTACGCCTTAGTACACAACGTCACCGTGCCCCCACGTGGGCAATGGGGGTGAAGTGTCTTGCCCAAGGACACAACGTGGTTGCCGCAGGTGGGATTTGAAGGTGTCTTCCCACGCACACAACGTGGTTGCCGAAGGTGGGATTTGAAGGTGCCTTCCCACGTAGTCAACATTTTAGGGTAGTCAGTGGCGTGTCCATCTCCGACCTAACAGGGAGTATTTTCAATTCAGTTGTCAAAAGTTAGCTCAATTATCCATATTTTTCTTCCAGGTGTTACTATAGATATATATATATATATTGTTTTAGTGTTGTATAGACGTGATTGTTAATAAAAGATAGTTATATTAGTGTTTAGTTTCTTTATCGGATACCAGTGGCGTGTTCCCTATCTTCGCGAGGGTCATTTTCGGTGTTTTGTTTTCGATTTCGACCGGTTTTTCAGAAATTAAGTTTCTCATTCTAATTTTGGCTATGGTTGCTAAGGATGGTAAGTGTTTCTTGACGCGAGAGGTTCAGACTACCAGTGTAGAGACGGTTAGTATAGGTGTACAGGTGGGGGCAGTGGTTGAGGCCAGCGCAGGGGTGCTAGTAAGTTCCCAACGGACGGCCAGCGGTCGGATGTGTGTAGGCAGTGTGATATGGTGTATGTGGATGGGCGCGAGCTGGGGAAGTTGGGGGTGTGCGTCATCTGCGTAGAGTTAATGCAGCTGCTAGAGGCATATGTAAAGTTGGAGGAAAAGGTGCAGGTGGTGAGGGAGGAACTGGGGAAGGCAGGAAAGTCTGGCGTTACCCCAGTTAGGGTGGCATTCGATGGGGGATGGAAGGTGGTGGGTAGTAGGAACCGGACTTTTGACGTGGATAGTGGGTCTTTTGGGAATAGGAAGGTGGGTCGGGTTGAGGGTAGGGGAGAAGTAGGGGCTAGAGTGTCAAATTCCCAGGCTAGTAGTGTGAGTCGGGGGCCAAAAGGCGTATTCGTTTAGAATCGGATAGTGAGGGAGATAGCGATGACCATGTGGAGTCTGTCAGGGCAGGAGTCAGAGGGAAGGTTAGGAAGGTGGTAAACGAGGATAAGGTGGCTTGTAGTGGGAGTGGGAAAAACGTGGAGTGCAGTGTCCAAATTAGATTCAGATTCAGTGTGTTAGGTAATTTCGAGAATTCTGAGGAGCAGGTTGGGTCTGAAGAAGTGGAGGTGGAGGTAGGCATGGAGGTTAGTGTGGCGGAGTGCAAGACTGCGAGCCGGTCCAGTGGGAACAGAGGTGGTAACAGGGGTAGTAGGATAGGAAAGAGGCAGTTGGTGGTTGCAGGGAGTAGTATAGTGCGGGGGTTAGATAGGGTGGTGTGTGGGCCCGACAGTGTCAACAGGACCAATTTGTGCTTTTCGGGGGCTAGGGTGGAGGGCCTAAGGGACAGAGTGGGTGGATTAGTAAAGGGGTCAGGCCCAGACTCAGTGGTTGTTGTACAGGTGGGGACCAACAACATCAGGGAGAGAAAATCAGTTCAGCTTATTGAGACTTACAATGACTTAATAACTCAACTGAATGCCAAGAATGCACAGGTAGTGGTTTCGGGGCTTCTTCCAGTACTAGGTGGTGGGGGCGAGCGTAATTCGCGGATCATTGGGACCAACGAGGAATTGGGGGAGTATTGTAAGGAACTTGGGATACCCTTTGTAGACAATTGGGGATCATTTTGGGGCAGAAAGGAACTATATGGAAGGGATGGTCTCCAACTTAGCCCAAGGGGTTAAGAGGTTTTAGGAAGAAATATGTTGCAGGTGGTGGAGCCTATTTTGGTATAGGGAGGGGAGGGGGGAACAGTGAAGAGGGGAATGACCACAGGAAATGTATTACAAACCATAGTTGTAAAAAATGGGACAAGGGGGATAAGGAAAAGGGCCCCAAAATCCAAATCAATAGGAATAGCTTCCCAAGGAAAGCACAAAATAGGATATACAAACATACAGGGACTATATAATAATGGGACCAGTAGGCGGAAGCCAATGATACCCTGAAAGTGGGTTATCGCAACATCCAGGGTCTCCACCGGAAAGTAAGTGAAATTGCTACATTGATCGAGGCAGAGGAGTTTGACGTCATGGGCTTAATCGAAACGTGGGTAAGACATGAGGAACGGGTAGACCAAGTAAGGGGGTGCGTGTGGATAGGTGTAGGGCGAACGGAAGGCCAGAAAAAAGGGGGAGGGGTAGGCATGTACATTAAAGGAGGATTTAAAACCGCCACTGATCACATACCTGGAAGACGTCAGCACCCCGGCTGAGATATCGAAAGAAATTGGATGGGTAAGGATCAATCTAAGAAACAAAAGTATTGCCCTTGGGGGTGTGTATTGTGCGGTGAAGGGAAGCAAACCCGAGTGGAATGACTCGATATACTCAACACTAAGGTCCAATATCACCGAACTACAAAACACGGGGCTCCGTATAATTCTGATGGGTGATTTTAATGGCCACATAGGTAATAATGAAGAAGGCATAGAGGGTGGGGACAAGAAAGTCAACAGGAATGGAAGGAAGCTGTTGAACTTCACAAACGAGCTCGGTCTGAAGATTCTGAACAGGGACGCGAGGTGTAAGGGGAAATGGACCTGGGAGAGGGACGATAGAAAATCAATAATCGACTACATTCTCACAGATATTAATTTATGGAGGGAGGTGATAGGGGTAGAAGTGGATGATGAGGGTAAAATGGAGTTGGATGGTGATCACAACTTGATTACAGTGACGATCAGGGCCAAAAATCTAGTAAAAAGCAAAGGAAGCTTTAAGGAGATTTGGGAACTCAAAAAGGATGCTGACTGGGCGAAGTTCAATGAAAAACTGAAACCAAAGCTTGCAACCGTACCCAAGAGGGGCAGTGTCCAGAAGATGGCCGACGCCATAGTTGCGAGCCTGGTGGAGGCAGGGAAGGAAAGTGTAGGAAAGATCAGGGTGCCAACACGGGAACTTGGGTACAGAGTGAATGAAGAACTGAAAAGGACCATAAAGGGAAGAAAAGCTACATGTGCTGCATACAGGAGAAGTAGAAAACTTAAGGGGGCGGTAAGCAACGAGGCCACAGTAGCAAAGGAAGAATACCACCAAGCACGAAATAAAGTAAATAAGATTAAAGACGATAATCGGAGAGTACGAAATAGCAGTCTTATTAGGACGATAAGAACGACAGGGGGGTCGAGTTCGAACGTATTTTGGAAATGGGTGAATAAACGTAACAAAGGAAGTAACCCACAGAGTATTAAAGTAGATGGCAGAGTTACAGACGAGCAAGATCAAGTCGCATCAGAAGTAGTCAAGCACTGGGAAAAGGTAAACGATAAGCGATGGGGCATGGGGAGCCCACCTGAGTGTCCGAATCAGGTCGAGGAAAACCTATCGAACTTCGTGTGCAGCGAAATTAAAACGGAGGAGGTGCGAAAGGTGATATCAAAATTAAGGGATGGAAAAGCGGGGAGAGTGGATGAAATTCCTAACGAGTTTATCAAAAAAGGAGGAGAGGGATTCGTGGAAAGCCTAACTGCCCTATTCAATCTAGCCATAGAAAATCAAGAGGTTCCAAAGGAGTGGAGAGAAAGCAAAGTGGCGTTTATTCACAAAAAGTCCTGTATGGGGAGACTAGGGGGGGGGGGGGGGGGGGGGGGGTGATTGAAGAGAAGGGGTTTTGGGGAGAAATCCAGAATGGCCTCAGGAAGGGAAGGCGAGTTACTGACCATCTTATCACGCTATCCCAAATGATAGAATCCGCGAAAGCAAAAAAGAAAAAGATATTTATGGCCTTTTTGGATGTTAAAAAGCCATACGATAGAGTATGGAGGGATGGTATGTGGCGCAAGCTGGAGGCTCTGGGCTTAGGAGGCGAGTTTGTTGGAATTATGAAAGCATTATATAAAGATGTACAGAGTGAACTTAGCCTGGGAAACATTACAACAAAGCGTGTGCCTATGGAGATAGGCCTAAAACAGGGGTGTATCCTTTCGCCAATCCTGTTTGCATTGTACATCAAAGGTTTAGAAGATGAACTCCTGCGTAGCAATGAGGGGTGGCAGTTGGGGACTTGAAGATCCCAGGGCTATTTTGTGCAGACGATATGGTTCTAGTGTCAGAAAGCGAAGAGGGGCTGACGAAAATGCCGGGAATTGTTGGGAAATATGGGATCAAATGGAGACTCGAACTTAATGAAAGCAAGAGAAAAGTTATACCTGTGGGCCGCAAAGTGGACCCCACTCGAAGGTGGGGAGTGTGTGAGTTCTGCATTCCGGAAGGGAGCAGCAAACTTCTCAGTGTAGGTGAGACAGGTGATTACAAGTATTTGGGGGTAACTATAAACAGTACAGGAAGAGGCATCTACAGAAACCACACACATAAACTAATTCTGAAGGGGAAGCGAATCCTTAACCAAATGAAACGTATAGGGAAAAACATTTCAACAAGGTTTTCTCATAGAGAATTCTGAGGAAACCAGGTATAGTTTAAATAAATTATAGACTTCCCAATTCTTCACCTTTATCAACAACACTGGAAGTGAAGTATAACACAAATTTTACTCTAAATGCACTAAACCGGAAGCCTTATCAGCATATGTCATAATGTCAATTTCTCCCATTTGAAGGCGGGTTTTCAACAAAGAAAGACGAGAATCCAATTGTCTGTATTTTCTTTTCTTGGGGCGCGGTATTCCCCCAGCATGTAACTGAATACATTTGGGCTCATTTGTTGCCTGGATTTGTTTTAATAAAGACAACAAAGAAAATATATTTGGATGTGAATGCCGACACAATTTGTTTATCTTGCTGTGCCATCCTTCAACGTTGTTAGTCGTACGGGCACGGTCATTGTCATAATGGTTCATAGGCCTAAAACGGGGGTGTATCTCTCTAAGGGTGAACCTTCAACCCATGTCTCGGTTACATAATCTGTGAAATCACCCACTTCTGCACTATTGTCTTCATTGCTCTCCAGCGAATTGAACCACACATCCTCAACCTGGTGGATTGGAACTAAGGGAAGAACTGCTGCTCGACGCACTAGCAGTTTTATGTTCTCATCATTTCTGTATCTTGCAGCCAGCCCAACGGCCTATGTTTTCCTCCATGTGCATTGTGTAAAATGAAAATAACATCCTTTTGGTGAAATTGAAGGATAGACAGCGACCACTGCATTTCTTGCTCCTACCTTAAAATCCATTAGAAGTGTCACTGGTGATAGGGTTAAATTTCGCTCAATGACAGCGTCTTTTAGTAACGGGAAAAAACGTCGGTAAGTATGTTCAGTTTTGTTAGGCAATAAGCCAAAAACTAATGGAAATACTGATCCATCAATACTACCATGAAGGGTATGCAGCTGATAAAATAAGCCAGGACACGAATAAAATGTTCCATCTCCAAACATGATTAGTGAATCACACAGTTGTTTCAGATTGTCATCAGTGCCAAAAATTAAAATTCCACGACCTTGTTCGCTGGTGTTATCACACAATAAAAATTTTCTCCAGCTAATGTTTCTTTCCAGGTATTATTTAACTCTATCTCTCTTTATGATTAATTTGCATGATACTTTGCTTATAAGGGCTTATTGAAAAAACAAAATCTTCTAATCATAAAAGATGAAAACAACAGTTTATGTTTTAGTATTGAAGTCATCTCAGACCTATCAAAACATATCAAAACTTTGTTAAAACAGTGGCTAGGTTCAAAGAGCACCTCTGTTTTTACTACCAATAGCCAAGCCACAAGTCTTTTTCACTGAAAACAATTCAATAAAAATACATGATAAATGTGTTAAACATAATAATAATAATAATAATAATAATAATAACACTTCGGCCGGCCGCTGATTTGTCGCGGTTCTCGTATGAGAAGGCCTTGGTTACCCATGTTCTACCAACTGCCTCCCCCTATTCCCGCGCTTCTTCTCTCCTCCCGACACTCGGAGACGAACTACTTGATGACATCCCTTGCCCCATTCTTCCCAATCTCTCCGATTAGTATATTAACCCTCTACTTTGAGACGCCCCCTAACCACATGTCCTTCATTCTCCCATCCCACTTCTCCATTATACTCCCCGTGAATCTTATTCTTTTAGACTGGTATTTTGGGCATTTTATTAGAAAGTGTTCCAGGGTCTCCACCACGCCCACGTTACACATCCGGCACTCCTTTTCACTGTGTTTCCCAATTTTTCCCCTCAGCTCCAGGGACCGCGACCTCAGCTTGAACAACAGCCCCCAAAGGTGCCATCAAGGTACTCTTCAAAACCAGGCTTCTCTTTATCACGCAGGCCACCCAAAGATCTCTTTGATTTGACCCCCTCTCGCCAATTACGGTTACAATCCTCCATGACCCTTTCTCTGACGATCTTTTTGCCCTGGTGTGCCCCAACGTAAAGATCCGAGATCTCCATTGAGTAGTTTTCTACTAGCTCCCTCACTTGGACCATCCACCCCGTCTTGATATTTGAGTTGAAAGTTCTCAGGAACATTACTTTACACCATCGGCTATCGGGGAGATTTACCAAATAATTAAGATAACCGAGTTTCAATAGGTCTATCCTGTCCTTGATCCTCATCCACCCAAGCTCGCCCCTGATTGCTTCTAGTGCTGCGGCATTACTCGAGCCTGTTATCCATCGGCCTGCGTCGTTCTGCAGGATTTCCAAGCTCTTAACAGCTGTCTGGTTTAGGGGTACAACTTCCGTACCGTATGTTACACTTGGCAGACCCACCATTTCCCAAATGGTTTTCCCGACGAAAACCTTATTGAAACTGTTTCTCCCTATAAGTTTCATTTGGTTAAGGATTCGCTTCCCCCTCAGAATCAGTTTATTTGTGTGGCTTCGGTAGATGCCTCTTCCTGTGATGTTTATATTTACCCCCAGGTATTCATAGTCACTAGTCTCTCCTACACTAAGAAGTCTACTGCTACCTTCCAGAATGCAGAACTCCCCCACTCTCCACTTTCGAGTGGGGTCCACTTTGCGGCCCACGAGTATAACTTTGCTCTTGCTTTCATTAAGTTCGAGTCTCCATTTGCTCCCATATTTCTTAACAATTCCCAGCATCTTCTCTAACCCCTCTTCGCTTTCTGACACTAGCACCATATCGTCTTCAAAAAATAGCCCTGGGATCTTCAAGTCACCAACTGCAACCCCTTCGTCGCTATGCAGGAGTTCATCTCCTAAACCTTTGATGTACAATGCAAAAAGAATTGGCGAAAGGATACACCCCTGTTTTAGGCTTATCTCCATAGGCACATGTTTTGTTGTAATGTTACCCAGGCTAAGTTCACTCTGTACATCTTTATATAATGCTTTCATAATCCCAACAAACTCGCCCCCCAAGCCCAGAGCCTCCAGCTTGCGCCACATACCCTCCCTCCATACTCTATCGTATGCCTTTTTAACATCCAAAAAGGCCATGAACATCTTTTTCTTTTTTGCTTTCGCGGATTCTATCATTTGGGATAGCGTGAAAAGATGGCCAGTGACTCTCCTTCCCTTCCTGAAGCCATTCTGGATTTCTTCCAAAAAACCCTTCTCCTCAATCACCTCCTCTAATCTCCCATACAGGACTTTACAAAAGACTTTTCCAATGTTGCTGCTGACAGAGATCCCTCGATAGTTATCCAAGACGTCTTTTTCCCCTTTTTGTGAATAAATGTCACTTTACTTTCCCTCCACTCCTTTGGGACCTCTTGTTTTTCTATGGCTAAATTGAATAGGGCAGTTAGGCTTTCCAAGAGTTCCTCTCCCCCTGTTTTGATAAACTCGTTAGGAATTTCGTCCACCCCTCTCGCTTTTCCATTCCTCAATTTTGAGATCACCCTTCGCACCTCCTCAGTTTTGATTTCGCTGCACACGAAGTCAGAGAGATTTTCCTCGACCTGGTTCGGACACTCCGGTGGGTTCCCCATGCCCCATCGCTTATCGTTTACCTTTTCCCAGTGCTTGACTAGTTCTAATGCGATTTGATCTCGCTCTTCTGTAACTCTGCCATCTACTTTAATGCTCTGTTGGTTATTCCCTTTGTTACGTTTGTTCACCCATTTCCAAAATACGCTCGAACTCGACCCCCCCCCCCTGTCGTTCTTATCGTCCTAATAAGACTTCTATTTCGCACTCTCCGGTTGTCGTCTTTAATCTTGTTTACTTTATTTCGTGCTTGTTGGTATTCTTCCTTTGCTACCATGGCCTCATTGCTTTCCACCCCCTTAAGTTTTCTACTTCTCCTGTATGCAGCACATTCAGCTTTTCTAACCTTTATGGCCCTTTTCAGTTCTTCATTCACTCTGTACCCAAGTTCCCGTGTTGGCACCCTAATCTTTCCTACACTTTCCTTCCCTGCCTCCAATAGGCTCGCAACTATGGCCTCGGCCATCTTCTGGACACCACCCCCCCCCCCCCTTGTGTACGGCTGCAAGCTTTGGTTTCAGTTTTTATTCGAACTTTGCCCAGTCGGCATCCTTTTTGATTTCCCAAATCTCCTTGAAGCTTCCTTTCCTTTTCTCTAGGTTTTTGGCCCTGGTCGTCACTGTAATCAAGTTGTGATCACTATCCAACTCCATTTTGCCCTCATCATCCACTTCTACCCTAATCACCTCCCTCCATAAATTCATATCTGTGTAGTAGTCAATTATTGATTTTCTGTCGTTTCTCTTACAGGTCCATTTCCCCTTACATCTAGCGTCCCTGTTCAGAATTTTCAGACCGAGCTCATTTGTGAAGTTCAACAGCTTCCTTCCATTCCTGTTGACTTTCTTGTCCCCACCCTCTATGCCTTCTTCCTTGTCACCTATGTGTCCATTAAAGTCGCCCATCAGAATAATACCGAGCCCCCTGTTTTCTAGTTCAGTGATATTGGACCTTAGTGTTGAGTATATCGAGTCATTCCACTCGGGTTTACTTCCCTCCACCGCACAGTACACAATCCCAAGGGCAATAGTTTTGTTTCTCAGACTGATCTTTACCCATCCAATTTCTTTTGCCACATCAGCCGAGGTGATGATATCTTCCAGATCTGTAATCAGCGACGGTTTTAAATCCTCTTTAATGTACATGCCTACCCCCCCCCTTTTTTTTCTGGCCTTCCGTTCGCCCTACACCTATCCACACACATCCGCTTACTTGGTCTACCCGTTCCTCGTGTCTTACCCACGTCTCGCTTAAGTCCATGACATCAAACTACTCTGCCTCGACCAATGTAGCAATTTCACTTACTTTCCGGTGGAGACCCTGGATGTTGCTATAACCCACTTTCAGGGTACCGAGGTTCATTGGCTTCCGCCTACTGGGCCCATTGTTTTCTGGTGCTAGTCTTGGTAAACTTATTCTGTCCCCCTCACTCTTATTCACCCCACCTATGTCCACTCTATTTATACTTGCCTCTGACCTCCCACCCCGCTCCTCTCCAAAAAAGGCTCAGCTACTCGTAGAATTTTATCCCCTAATACCCGTTTCCCCGCCCTGCTAAGATGGAGCCCGTCACGCCCGTAAATGCTCCCATTGCCCCAAAACGTGTCCCAATGGTCGATAAAGGGAATTCCCAGATCAACACAGCAGTCCTCTAACTCTTCATTTAGCGCCAAAATCCTTGAGTTCCGTTCGTCCCCACCTCCAAGGACAGGAAGGACCCCGGATACGACTACCCTTGCATTCCTACTTAGCAGTTTGCCGACTAAGCATCTATACGACTCCACCAAACTTACTGACCTTCTCTCCCTGATATTGTTGGTCCTCACATGGACCACCACTACCGGTTCCGGTCCTGACCCTGCCACAATGCCATCTACCCGGTCCCTGTGATCCTCCACCTTCGCCCCCGGAAAGCACAAGACTGTTCGATTGGAACTATCAGGACCTCAAACTACATTGTCAATCCCACGTACAATGCTGCTCCCCGCTACAACTAATTTTCTTCTTCTGGCCCCAGTTCCTATATCGTCTGCACCTCCTCTCGTTTTGCAAGCTCCTGGCCCCCTCTTTCTCTTGACCGCCCTCCTTACCCCGACTGGCCTATCATCACCAACAACCATCTCACCCCCCTCCCACCACACTTTCCCCCTCACTCTCGTCCCCAGGGGTATCAGAGTCTAAAACACTAAACCTGTTTTCTAAACACCGCCTAGCAACCGTGGCAGCCTTACGCCGACTCTGACTTCCGGACTCGACGCAGCCCTGACCTGACGCCACCTTCCGAATTTTCCTACTAGAACCCCCCTCCTCAGTTAGTTTAAACAATATTTATTGGAAAATTTGTTACTTGTATACATTACATAGCAAATAATAAGAAAGGTACAACACAAAATGCACAACAGTACACAAGATAACATAGATGAACAAATAGATGGGTTACAATGTAAAGAAGGGATTCTACAAAAAGCTGACAGCTTATGTAAGTCGTCTCCCTAGCTAGTTTATTAATTCACTCAGGCAGGTGGTAACAGTTAGTAGGTAAACTCGCACATCGTCACCCGAGGACCCCACCCGCCCCTCGTAACCTCCTTCCCTACATGGATAAAGGGATGACTGTTACAAAAAGGATTTCATTGGGCATAGACAAATTTATGCCCTCAGAGACAGACCATCACCCCCATTGGAACGCGCTTGGTGTGATCGCTCCAACGGGGGGTCATAAGACAAGTCTCCGAGACCAAAACTGAAAACTGAATAAAATATAGGTGGCGAGCTTTATTAATAGCACTGATCGTACTGACCATCACGCGTAGTAAGGGTGGGCGGGGGCAGACCACCGGGCAACGATATGCAAACGTGTTTGGACTACAACAGGAATGGAATAAGACAGATTTGAAGGGAAAGAGGAAGAGAAGAAAAGAAAAAAAAGAAAAGTGAAAAAAAAAAAAAAAAAAGAACCAGATGAAAGAAAAAAAGAGAGTTGGCCAGTTAGAATACATGATGTATTAACTACACTCGAAGAGTGCTTAAGTGAGTAGGTTAAATCATTCAATTCATTTAGTAAAGAGTAATGAATAAAGTCTACGAATAGAGTCGACGAATAGAGTCGACGAATAGAGTCAAGGAGTCAAGGTGGCGTTAAGGTGGCGTTGGGCTGCAGTGAAATTTGACAGGTGTGGAGGGAAATATTAGTGTCGCTGTGCTAGTTTGGTACTGTTATTATTAAGTAAAATTGAATGGGTCATTGTTCTGTTACACGTAGGTCAATCACTGGAATCGCTTACTCGATAAGATGAAGTCATGTACCACTTCAAAGATAAGGCGATTGTCTTCGTCATTCAGGAATTCTGAACCAAATAAAAGTGAGGATGTGGCTGCCTCAAAAGGGAGAAGATTGATGGTATAATTACGTACGTCTGAGAAGATTGGACAGTGAAAAAGAAAATGATCAGGAGTCTCGTGCACGCCACACTGACATAGAGGGCTTGGTGATAGATTATTATCGTATAGGTGGGAATTGAGGTTACTGCACCCTAGTCGTAGCCTACAATGATATATTTGAGCTGCACGAGATTTTGCATTACTGTAAAACCCTGGAGGTCGATGGTTTCCCTTATTTAGGAAAGTCTTGAAATTAATCAGTGACGAGTTCTCGCGGACAGGCATAGGCAAATTATTCCATTGGTCAGTAACGCTAGGGATGAAGGAAGACTTGTACAATTGAGTCCGACAAAAAGGAACTCGGTGGTTTTGATTTGATCGGAGACTGAGTGACGAAATAGTCGAAGAGGCAGGCGGGGGGACCTTATTGGATAGGTAAGGAGGTAACATGCGATGATACATTTTAAAGAACTGAATTAGCTTGTGTTTGCGACGTCTTACTTGCAATGGGTCCCATTGCGTTTCACGATAAAGCAAAGTCTTACTGGCACTAACGGTTGCCCCCGTAATGATTCTAGCTGCTGCAATTTGTATTTTTTCCAGTTCCGCCGATTTGTTTTCAGAGCAGTTATCCCAAACAGTATCAGCATATTCAATAAGTGGCCTAATAAAGGCAAAGTATATTTTTTCTAAAACACTACGATCCAGATTAAATTTGTGCCTCCTCAGTAAGTCCAAACGGCACCAGGCTTTAGCGCAAATATGATCGATGTGGTCGTTCCATGTACATGTACTATTCAGTATGACTCCTAAATGTTTATGGTTGGACACTTCAGATATCTGAGAATCGCCTAAAAATAAGGGTGGATGGGTGCTACTTTTACGCGAAATTAGCATACTTTCTGTTTTATTGGGATTGAACTCAACCATCCATGTTTTAGCCCAATGTTCAATTGTGGCTAAATCGTGATTGATTAAGGTCGAGGCTTGATCTGGGTCCTCTATAATGAGATATAAGGAAGTATCATCTGCAAAGAGGCGTATACTGCTAAGCAGGTTATCGGTTATGTCATTAATGTAAATGAGGAACAGAAGGGGGCCGAGAATCGACCCTTGGGGAACACCGGCATTGATGGGTCTCCACGGAGATGCCTCTGACGCTACCACAACACGTTGCACCCTATCTGCAAGATACGATTTTAAAAACAACAGGAGTTCTCCAGAAACGCCAATGCTCTCCAGCTTGTAGATAAGACCAGTATGGCATACTTTGTCAAAGGCCTTACTTACATCACAGAACACGACCCTAACTTCTTTGCCTTCATCGAGTGCACGGCAGAATTCATCATATATGTCAGTCAGTTGGAGGACAGTTGAGTCGCCAAGTCGAAAACCTGACTGAAATTGACTGAGGACATTATTTTCAATCAGAAAAGCCCACAGGCGTTTAAATACACATCTTTCGAAGATTTTGCCAACACAACTGATTAGGGATATTGGGCGATAATTAACAACAGAATTAGAGGGTTGCTTTTTCAAGATTGGGGAGAAGTTTGCCTTTTTCCACAGTGACGGAAAGTACGAGTTGTTCATCAGTATGTTAAATAAGATTGAAAGTGGCTCACATAAAGAGGTTTTACATTCTTTAAGAAGACGCGGGCTTATCAGATCTGGGCCTGACGCCTTGGACACTTTTATCGACTTCATTGCAGTATATACTTCGCTACAATGGAGGGTGATACTATCAATACTTTCAGAAGCACGGACCGTTGGGTCAGGCAGGGAAGCATTCGAATCATCAACTGTTGAGATAGAACTGAAATATTCGTTGAACACTTCCGCTTTCTCAGCACTTGATGAGTATATTTTGTTTAAGTGGATGAGAGTGGGAATTCCTACTGTATTACTGCTACCGATAAATGATTTTAAGGTCTTCCACCACCGTGATTGTGGGGTTTCATTGCTCCTTAGAGTGGACTGGATTTTGGACATATATAACGCTTTGGCCTTCCTAACAGCCGACACAACTTCGTTCCGTTTCAGTTTATATTTTACCCAGGCATGTGGAAGATCGGTGCGTTTAGCAATGCGATACAGGCGTTTTCTCTGTCTAATCAGTAATCTGATTTCGTTATGCATCCATTTAGGTTGGTCTATTCGCGTGGTAATAAATTTGTGGGGTATGTGGATGGATGCAGTATCGAGTATTTTGTCGGTGAAATCAGAAACTATAGTATCGAGACATGGATTATCGAATAGAGAGTCCCAGTCAGTGTTAGAAAAAGCATCATTCAATGCTTCATAATTACCCTGGGAATAGAGCCATATCCTTCTTTTAAATGAGAGAGGTGGTGATTTTAAAAATTCGACTTCGACTGAAATTGGACAGTGGTAACGAATCATGTCTGGGATAATTGGTTCCAGGACCTCACAAGTTTTCATGTGGATTGTATCGCTGAGAGCAAAGAGGTCCAGTATCGAAGCCGACGACTCGGTAAAACATGTTGGCTCACTCACAACATGTCTTAAATTGAAATAATGTAAAATTTCAGAAAAACCGCTTCTTGAGGGAACCACTTGATTGTCATTGAAGTCACCTGTAACAATTAAGTCGACAATTGACGTGTCTCTGGCTTTTTCAATGGATGCTGATATGGCTTCCCATGCATCGGGAGGACTGTTGGGTGGCCGGTAGAATACCCCCAGCAATAACGATCTACTCTGTTTTGTATATACTTCGGCCCAGAGGCTCTCCGTATTCAACGTACTTAGGTCCGGTCTTGGTCGAAATGAGATACCGTCTTTAATATAAATTGCGACCCCACCTCCCCTTGTCGTGCGGTTAAATCTCAATGGTTCTTGAAACCCATGGAGAAGGAGATCGGATGTGGGGTCATTGCTACACAGCCATGTCTCAGACAATGCCACCTCGTCAAATGGTGCGAATTCACATTGAACGATATCCAGTTTGGGTTTTAGACTCTGGACGTTAAGATTGACAATTTTCAATGTATTCTGTTTGTGATCCGAGTTAAACGAATTTGGGCCAGGGTTAGTTTCGATGTCGCCGGACAATAATACTGTTAGGGCCAAGTGGAACAGCGAGGTGACAAGGAAAGCTGAAATCAGTACTACTAGTGTAGGCACAACCTTTGACGCGTTCATGTCACTGTAACGATATGGAATTTCATCCAGCGGATCTACTAAATCAGAAGTAACGGACTCACTGAAGGAGCCAAAGAACAACGTAACCATAATAGTGAAGCTTTCATGCAGCCCAACCCCACCGAGACGTAGGAGCAGATAAGTTAAAACACAAGTGGAACTTTTTTTTGGCAGACAATACTTCAAGTTACTACAATACATTTTAAGATTGAAAGTGCCTATCCGAGCACGATATGATTCAAGGGAACACATTGTGAACTACTATGTAACCTGTTGACATAGATAAAAAAATATCTTCGGAAGTAAAATTATATTCAAGCTGGCTAGGCAAAAGAGGATGAGGTGTAGAATAATGAGAATAGGATAGTTGAACTTAAGACTAAAGAATACATAAAACACTAAGAAAAGTAGAAAGTAAATATATACAGGATGAATGTAAGTGCTTATATATAAGTTTAGGGTGGAATCTGCTTAACCGAGGTCGAGAATTGCTGTAACTAAGCGATGTGGATGTTCCGTATATTAATGCATTAGTTATCAGATCGGTGAAACAACATGACGGATATTGAGGAGTGCTGAGGAAGAGGCACCTGACACCAAGACAGAGTATATGAATGGGGTTGGGGAGGGGGGGGGGGGGGTGAAGAGCGGTTGGGGAGCCTTATGTTATAGCTCACAAATACGTTGAAGCATTGGTGAGGTTCACAGCTTGACAACTTAGAAGATACTTGTCACATCTATAGCACATGTTGGCAAGGAAGAAGATACCTTACGGAAAAAAGTTACCGTGATTGATCCCCCACCTAACGCGAAAGGCAGATACCACTTCTATAATGAACAATTAGTGCAACACTCAACTTTCTCACCCTAATCTCGAAAGCACAACCCATGATCCCTCAAAGGAACGAGCTCATTGGGCTCGTTCCAACGAGGGGTCACGGACCATGTCTTGGAGACAGGGAGTGAAGGCATAACCAAATTTGAACGGCTATAAATGTAAACTGCGTTGATCGCTCCTGGCCGCAACCCCGTGCAAGGGCCCAACAAGTACGATATGACATAGGAAGTGCTAGAAGGAACAATAGAAGGAAAAACACAAGTCACAGGGGTGTAAAATGGCCTTGGTTATTACTGTGTAGATTAATAATGCTTCTACCATTAAGTGGTGGGTCGTAGAGTTTGTGCGGAAATAGAGGTCTGTTTATAATAACTGGGTGTTGCGAGGGAATCATCAAGGAATTGGTACCATTACCGCAAAGCAGTCACATTTGGAACGATAGACAAACCCTTCTTGCCACGAAAGTGTCGAAAATTGGAAAGAAGGGAATGTTGTTGTGTTTGAAGTACAATGGCATGGGTGAGGGGGATTCACCCCTGAATAGGCTCGATCTTACAACTCTTATACTGGAATGATGTCATTCTGAAAAAAAAAAAAAAAAAAAAAAAAAAAAAAAAAAATTGCAAGAGGGAGTCAAGGGTGTCCCACCTAACATGATGAATCTGGAGCAAGGTTGTAAATTGTATGTAGCAGCCAGCTAAGACTCTATAAACCTCTTTGGATTTTAGGTTGTTATTACAAAGATAGTTGTCTCTGCCCACCAAGCTCTTTTCTGAAAGATTAAATATTTCAACACACGGCTTGTGACCTCCCAGCGGAATGAGCGCGGCGAGCACGCTCCAATGAGGGGTCACAGGACATGTCCTCTGGGCAATTAATAAGCAAATACAGTAGCTTGGTTAGCAACTTTTGTAATTGTCAATAGGCAGTCTTTGCCTAGGTTGAGGTTGGATGTAGGTTTTACACTGTGTCTCCAATATGCCAAGTCTCAATGTAAAAGGGATAGCTAGGTTCGCCAGAATCACTGAGCCAGGCAAGAATTATCTAAAAATTATCAACACAGAACAAAAATAGTACTGTAAACTTTAGCGAAAGGTGTCTTTCTTTTTCCGGCAAATACGATGTAATACAACGAGGTGAAAAGCATCAAAGCGGAGATAAGACTTCGGCCGGATCTCGAAAAAATCACGATCCGGTCGAAATTTTCTGACCGGTTTTGCGAGAATAGCACTGGATGTTGGTAGCACGGGGTAGATTGGGTGTGTAGGGTAAATCGTGATATAGTATCAATACATTAAGTACCACCAAGGTACGCTTATGATCACGCAGAAGGTATTTCGATCGATCAGATCGCAAATGAAGCGTGATACATTGCACACCGGTTAATTGTAATTTTTCGTAATTTGAAAATCGAAAGAGCAACGTTAGGAAATCATAATGCCATGACCGAAGCAGGGAAGGTTCCTTAGCGAGACTTAAGATTGAAAACTCCTCAGTTACACCCTCACATCAAGCATTATTCCCCCACGTTTCCTGCTTCCCAGTTTCCTCCTTGAGTCCACAACGACCTTCCACCCACCTTCCACCTCACCATCGTAGGTAACCTTCAACGGGGTAACTCCAGATACACCGGCCCTCCCCAACCTCCCTCTCAGCTCTGCAATCTCCCGCTCGAATCCAACACACTTCTCTGACAACTGTAAAATATCCCTGCAATTCGCACATACCCCACTACTCTCCATTGACCGACCACCACCATACCTCATATTACACTGTCTGCATGCCTCCGGATCCTCACTCTCCCCCACCTGCACCCCTCGACTCACCTCCCTCAGACCTCCCCTAACACCCAAACTTACCTCCGTCTGAACACCCGTCGTACACTTACCATTCATGATTTATTTATTTATTTATTTATTGGTGTTTAACGTCACATACTTATGCACAATGGCTAATCGTGACCGTGACAGTTTTACGGGTGGAGGAAGCCGGAGTACCTGGAGAGAACCACCGAGCAACGACGAGCAGCTGTCAGCTCCCCAACATCGTAACTCTGAACTCTGTACCGCAGCACAGGCAGGGTTAGATTGGTTGAAGACATGCGCACCATCGACGTGCAGTACGCATCAGTACACAGCGTCATCGTGCCCCCATGTAGGCAATCGGGGTGAAGTGTCTTTCCCAAGGACACAACGCGGTTGCCGCAGGTGGGATTCGAACCGAGGACCTCTCGGCTTGCAGCCTGCACCTCTACCAACTGAGCCACCGTGCCCCTACCATTCATGATTACAAATAATATACAGAATCCAATGACCAATAGCCAAAATTACAAAGAGGAACTTAAAATTTGAGAAAGCGGTCGAAAACGTAAATAAAACAAAACAAAACACCGAAAATGACCCGCGCGAAGATAGGGAACACGCCACTAAAATCCGACAGAGAAACTAAACTAAACACTAATATAACTATCTTTTATTACAAATCACACCTATACAACACTAAAACACTATATCGATCAGCATAAACACCTAAAAGAAAAGTATGAAATTATTAAAGCTAACTTTTGACAACTGAAATGGCTATACTCCCTGTTGGTTTCCGAGATGGACACTCCATGACCGTTTTGAAAAGTTTTATAAAAAGTTAAAATATTATGTGTGAGTAAGTTTCTGCAACATACACAAGAAACCACCAAAAACCAGGCAAGGATTGAAACAAGCTTGTCTGGCTGGGGACGAGTGTACATTGTGTATAAATAAACATTTGAATAAAGATTTAACAGCCCTTTTAAGGGCTTGAGGGCGTGTGTCTGTGAGAGGGTGTGTTTTTTTTGTTTTTCTGTTTGTTTGGTTTTTTTTTTTTTTTTTTTTTTTTTTTTTGGGGGGGGGGGGGTTGTTCTTTGCTTTTTGTTTGGTTTTTTTTCGGGGGGGGGGGGGGAGGTCATTTGGAATTTCCGAAGGAAAGCCAGATACCTCATGATCACATACAGCATCCTATCTCCCAGAAGGCTTGATGGATGACTCCCGGTTTTCAAACTAAACTGTTGGAGCTTTCTCCACTCCTTTTTTGCAACCGCTATGGTCATATACCGGGGCCGCTACCAAACCGGCATTGCTGTTTGGTTTTCTTTTCTTTCTTTCTTAAATTTGCCATCGCACAACATTATATTCTGGCTCGCCACCATGGTGGGACTCAAACCTCTACCATCGCCGAGTTGGAACCGAATAGAGCCCATTCTCTAATAGTCTTAATGGCGTTGAGGGATTGAGTATTGACAATCTATCACTCCAACGTTAACTACCGGGAATTCTAAGCGCGTGCGTATCTTCTCAGACCCCATTTGAGGCAATAGGAAAGCTAGGCCTGTGTGATCCAAGTGAAATAAAATAAGATTGACCGGGTCGCAGGGGATTTGTAAATCCCACATCGTCCCTGTGCGCCTTCTGCTCGCTAAAACCTTTCATTCATCAATCCCGTGAGTAAGTTGAAGATAATAAAGTTAATCTGAAACAGACCATAAGCAAATCTACTGAAGGTGTGAAATTAAGAATGTTGGCTAGATGCAACTTGGTAATTTCAAAATATTGACTGAGTGGGAATGAACCGATTTGAATTGAACTGATAGGGGAATAGACAGTTATAATTGTCGCTTTACGCAAGTATAACTAATATATATGATGTCTAAATATGATAGCGGTTTGATCGCCGTGCGACTGCACAGATGAATGCAGGAATTGACATAATAATTACGCCGATGGCAGTTGGTGGCCTAAGTAACAAAAATGTTTTTTTGAGGTGTATGTGTGAGAGGGAGGTTTGGGATCGGGGGTGCAGGACGTTGATGCACGACGGCTTTGTCATATATATCAGCTATTGGGAACATACCTAAATCCTTTTATCAAAGAAGTATAAACTACAAACATACTTCATATTGATAAAATACTTACAGGGCAGGGAATATTTTAGAGAGTAATCGCTTGACTGGACTGGTTACGTGAACCAATTCATGAGAGGTGAGGGACGTTGTACAAACACGAGTGCGCGGATGCGCACGAGTGTTTTTCAATACAGTTCCTCGCCTCGAATGAATTATTTCACGTAACCAGTCCAGTCAAGCGATTACTCTGTTTATTACTTTTCATTATTAACGATAATTATATTATTTAACCCTTTACTTAACGTAACTGCCAAAACCGACCAGCGCTATTCTCAAAAATCGCCAATTAATTTTCATTATTTTTTCATTTTTTTGTCTGTAAAACATAGGTTATTATCCCTCATTGGAACGATCTCGTCGAGCTCGTTCCAATGAGGGGTCATGATCTATGTTTTTGAGACAAAAAATGAAAATAATAGATATTCAAGAATTTTTTCGAAAGTGTCATCTTGTTTTCATTTTAGGTAAAGGGTTAAAAAAAACTATGAAGTCCCCATTACACCCACGGCAAAGCGTCTTCGCTTCGTTTGTGCGCACGGATACATGACGCAATTGTTGATTGCATAATTCACTTGTGAAGTTATCGTTTATAATCAAACCCGGAAATCCCAGTAAATCACGCTTTGGAAAGTAATAAATTAGAGTTTTATGACAGATCTGTCAATTACTCGCCATCTAGGTAGAGCTGTCTGACCTTCTGAGTGCTTTCAACAGATCATGGTCATAAAAATAATTTGTTATTAAATACTCTCTCCCTGTGTGTGGAATTTTACCGATATACTGAGTCGGACATTTATTGCACTTTTATTCTGTGTATAATTCTGTCGGACAATCAAGAGATTTTGCCCAACTGAGAACCCCAAAGCGTGTGTATATTTTCGTTGGGCAAGCAAGGTCGTCCGCAAAACTTGGTATTTCATAATTTCCAGCCCAAACTCTGCCCCACGAAATCTATGATCGGGAGAATTTTTTTCCCCTGAGGGTTACGCTCCTGGTCGATGATAACTTTCATGGATCCCAGAATTTCAGAAATAAACGTCAACCAACAGGTATTTCAATCAGGCGAACAACATTTATTATGTCAGCTCTTGGGATCAACCAATCAGCGTGGATAAATGGTGGCGGCCTATGAAGCCATATCAGGTCGATGATGACGTCATCAGTGACCCCATATGAAATTAATATTAGGTGTGTGTCCACCATATTGTTTTTAAAAATACAACCGCCCCGTGTCAAAAATGGCAATCTTACAGCAAACGTTCTAAATCGTCTGTTGAATGTCATTAAATTTCATTGAACTCACTTGAACAGAAAGAAATAATACGTTTATAAAATGCGTCCCAAATTGAGAAACTTATTTCGATCGATAACTCAGTTCGACAGCTCAATGTAAATCGAAACACGCCCAACAAACGGGTTAACCCCTTACCCAACATAACGGCCAAAACCGGCTAGCGCTATTCTCAAAAATCGCCAATTAATTTTCATTATTTTTCCATTTTTTGTCTCAAAACATAGGTTATGATCCCTCGTTGGAACGAGCTCGTCGAGCTCGTTCGAACGAGGGGTCACAACCTATGTTTTTGAGACAAAAAACGAAAAAAAATAGTTGTTCAAGAATTTGTTTTGCAAGTGTCGTCGGCTTTTCATGTTAGGTAAAGGGTTAATCGTACAGATCGATATCACTTCAGTTCGACATGATTGCTAGATAGAGTTGCTCCCCTTACATTGTAGACTTACGTCTGCTTGATTTCATTTTGCTCCCCTAACAATGAAGACTTACGTCTGCTTGTATACATTTTCACAACGATGACCAATTAAAGGGACTTACTGGATTTTGTCAGCTAACATAATAAATACTAACGCCTCGACTAATATTAATCTCACTTCGCCTCACATGACACCACATCCGACCACTAAACATCCCGTAACTTATAATATCCCTCCAAAATAAACGTCAACCAACAGGTATTTCAATCAGGCGAACAACATAATATCTTCTGTGAGTTCAAAAAAGAATATTTATCCTCTGGATAAAAATAAACAACATTCAGTTCCTTCTAACTTCTGCACCAACCTGTCTCCGCCTCATCCCATCCTTGCACAACCTCGGCTTCCAAAGAAATATTGACCCCCATGTCCCATCTGTTTGAATAACGAGCGAGGTTTTACGATAGTAATAAATTTAACCCTTTACCCAACGTAACGGCCAAAACCGGCCAGCGCTATTCTCAAAAATCGCCAATTAATTTTCAAAATATTTTCATTTTTTGTCTCAAAAACATAGGTTATGACCTCTCGTTGGAACGAGCTCGTCGAGCTCGTTCCAACGAGGGGTCATAACCTATGTTTTTGAGAAAAAAATGAAAAAAATTTAGTTATTCAAGAATTTTTTTTGCAAGTGTCGTCTGCTTTTCATGTTCGGTAAAGGGTTAAAAGAATCTTATGGTAAGAAGTATGAAGTTAGCATTGAAGACTGTTCTATGATAAAACAATTGTGGCGCCGATCGCCCACAATCAGACAATAATCCCTCACGTTAGCAAGCGCCACCAAATATGGGAATATTGCTTTGATTTTTATTTACCCAAATCTAAAAAAAAAATCTTTTGTATAATGTCTAATTACTGGTAAAAATGGGAAGACTCTCTAAGAGAAGGTGGTAACAAAACACACACAAATAATAATGTACAAATATGACTGAAAAAACCGGCATGCTATGTTATTTATCTGGTGCTGCTACTTGCACACATCCATATCAAACATTATTGAAAACGGAAATGTCGTTTAGAGGCTCTAGGCAGAATTTATTTATTTATTTATTGGTGTTTAACGTCACATACTTATGCATAATGGCTAATCATGACCGTGGCAGTTTTACTGGTGGAGGAAGCCGGAGTACCCGGAGAGAAACACCGAGCAACGACGAGCAGCTGCCAGCTCCCCAACTTCGTAACGCCGCACTGCAGCACAGGCAGGGTTAGATTAGTTGAAGACATGTGCACCATCGATGTGCAGTACGCCTTGGTACGCGGCGTCATCGTGCTTCCAAATGGACAATCGGGGTTAAGAGCCTTGCCCAAGAACACAACGCGGGAGTCCGAATCGATCGATCAGACGGCCACCCATCCGAGGACTAACAGGGCTCGGCGTTGCTTAACTTCGATGATCTGACGAGAACCGGCTACCGCAACGCCACCGCGCCCCTACTCTAGGCAGAAAACTAATTACACGCAATTTCCAACAAAAATGGCTGCCAGTTGGCCATCTTGAATATTTTTTCGACAAAACTGCTTTATATCAATTTTACATAATATCTGACCATTGCAGAAAATTTGAAACAAAAGCGTCAAAGCGTCTCTGAGATAGAGGTGATAACAGGACAGACAGACTGACAGACAGAAAGACGGACAGAGTGCAATCCATAAGTTCCCTCACAGTAACCCGTGAAGGACTAATTAATCTCTTCACACTGGTGTAAAACTACTTGAGAAGCAGAGCAGCAAATTCTTCCCCATAATTCAACTGGTGATTTAATTCACTCTTGTTTGACAGAGCTCGTTGAGCTCTGTCAAACAAAAGTGAAATGATTAAATTCCTAATTGCATTAGAGGAAAAACTGCAACACAAAATTTGGACATTTTGACCGCAGCATGCACGCGAAACAACACGCTTGGAACGATCGCTTCTAGTTCCATATTCGTGGAAGTCTACAGGGAGAATGAACCTATAAAATGGAACACACAAAACTATACTTGGTATATGCAATCTGAAGTTAAGAGGCATGTAAATAAAAACTAGGAATATTTATTTAGAAAATCAAAAGATATTTTTTTTTTTATATGGGTCAAATTTCTGGACCCTCTCTTTTAAACAATAGCTTCACTAGATTTTGTGATATTCCATATATGTATCAATTTATTCTGAATATTTTGCACTGGCACAAGAGAAAGCCGCTTCGGCATTGACCATCGTGAAGTGAGTGATCAAATTTTACCAATTTTTCGCGCGTACCATTCTTCATTCAGCCCAAACAACCACGTGAAGGAGGTTGGACTTAACATCATAACGAATAAAAGTAAATTCGTTCTATTATCATTGCTCCCTACAGTATTCGCATCCCCTGTTCCCTCCGAGTATTTTCAAAATATTTTGCATCAAATCTAGTCCTAGCTGCAGTGAAGTTTATCTAAAGAAATCATTGGTCGAATAGTTACAGTTAAAACTAGAAGTCCTGTCACGAATTGTGCGCTTATCTAGGCTGAATTGCGCGTTGGAATTGCGCGCAATTGCCATATCGAATGGCAACCAAATCACGGCAGGTTCTCATGGTTACTCATGACAAACACATGCAATGTTTCTGCCAATGGACCTCCGGGTTGCCCGGAGGTCCATTGGCTGAAACATTGCTTGTGCACAGGCCATATGTACAGAATTTGATAGCTTTACTATGGCCATAACGCGTACATTAACGCGCAGATCAACGTGCTATTTGTGCGCATTTCATGACAGGACTTCTAGTTTTAACTGTAATTCAATTTACAGGGTAGAAATTTGATTAAATGTGCCCGAATTTTACTGATATCAGTGTAAAGGGATTTTGTATATCTGCCAGCAACATGCAAGGAGTTAAGATCATCATTTTTTTGTTTATTGGCGCTTTAGGTCAGCATCTGTGATATCTCATGACCGCAATACAGATTAGAAGTCAAGTTTGGCCGGTCGTTTATACCTATGCCAGGCGCGTAGCCAGGATATCAAAATTAGGGGAGGGGGCAAGTATCTAGGGGGCTAGTTCAGCGATCTGAACGTAGTGGATATCCCCTACAAGGGAAGTGGAGATGTGCCTATCAGTACAATAAGGCAGGATATGTTCGCGAACATATCCTGCCTTATTGCACTGACAAGCAATGCTCCACTTCCCATGGTTCCTACCTGGGAAAATATCGTTACGTTTTACTCCCAAATTAATGCATACTACATGTAATCACTTCGAAAGCGACAAACACCTCTTTTTAAAAACGACCAGTGAATAGACAACGAATCGCTTTCAGAGACAAAAGTAGTCGTCCGTGAAACAATATAGTTCCATCTGTTTTACGCTTAAATTTTACCAGAAACGATAATGGATATTAATTTAACACTACAAATAACAATAACAACAACTTTGAAACCATGAAATAGTAAAACTCCCTCATTTTTATAACATGTTAGCGAGTTTATTTTGTGTTCCTTGATACTATTATTTCTGTTATTCGCCGGTTTTACCAAGAGTGAAAAATAAGGGTTTTTTTTTAAATAGCGTATTCACTTCTTGTGTCAATAAAGACGAAAGCTACGATGTCTACATTTTCACTATGCCTTAATATGTTTAGCGGGAGTATATAATAAACAGACACAATTTCACTGCTCGGATTCAAGAGTCGTAGTAAATGAGGCCTCATTGAGGGCTTTTCTCATGGCCCTCAAAAGAAATGAGGCTATGAGGGACAGTAAATGAGGCCTCATTGAGGGCTTTTCACAAAGCCCTCATGGCCTCATGCGACAAAAAAGGGATTCTCCAAAAGATATCCTTGATAGGTATCCTCAAATAATACAATACCAGGCCGTAGGAATCCCCAAATACTGAAATGAGTCTAAGAGGAGTAGTAAATGAGGCCTCATTGAAGGATTTCTCATGGCCCTCATGCCCTCAAAAAGAAATGAGTCTATGAGGGATAGTAAATGAGGCTTCATTGGGGGCTTTTCACATAGCCCTCATGGCCTCATACGACAAAAAAGTGATTCTCCAAAAGGTATTCTCGATAGGTATCCTCAAATAATACAATACCGGGCCGTAGGAATCCTCAAATACTGAAATGAGGCTAAGAGTCGTAGTAAATGAGGCCTCATTGAGGGATTTCTCATGGCCCTCATGGCCTCAAAATAAAATGAGGCTAAGAGGGATAGTAAATGAGGCCTCATTGAGGGCTTTCTCATAGCCCTCATGGCCTCATACGACAAAAAATGGATTCCATAGCCACAGGTGTTTTCCAAAAATAGGATTCCATGGGATATGGCCATTGGATATAGAGGTGATGAGAATAGGATAGGACTTCGTTGTAATGAGGGGAGATAACTCTGCATAGAGATTACGGGTAATGAAGCAATCTGATTGGTTAGTTAGCGCCAGGAAAGTGAAGTGACAGGGTGATCTAGATAAATGATATAACAAGAGTACTCGGAATAAGGTCAGAACTAACCAGAACAGCTAACAATAGAAATAATAAGCAAAGCTTCTCCAGCTGATAGGCGCTTCTACTCTACTGGAGTAAGCTTCAGGACAAAGGAACATGGTCAGGTAGACGAAAATTATTGTATAGATAGATAGAAGCAGAGAATTCTGAAAGAATTCGAAATAGTACAAGTTGTCGGGTTGTTTGTGGTAATTCTACGAATTGGAAATTACTCTTGTTCGATCGAACACACCCTCCGAACATACCCCTGTCCTATAAGAAGGTTTTAGGTCGCGTAGCAACCACGTGCTACCATAGAAACCAAGATGGCGGCCTCCAGTATACAAAATGGACGACGGAAACACGTATCACCCTAACAACACGCGCTGCGCATGCGCACTAACAACATGTATCACTATGGAGATGACGTCACAAGATGGCCGCTCACGTTGGTTACCAAGATAACACAACATGGTGCCACTGGGTCACGTGACATGACGTCACATGAGATCCCCCGATGAGATCCCCCAAATAAGTTGTGAAACACACGAGACATTCTACTTGTTGATCATTAACAGTAATAATATTTCCACTGGTGTCAAAAGTTATGTACTAATGATTTAGGTGATTTCATTAGCACTAGAGTTTCCATTAACCACCTGGCAGTTGTGATTCGTATATTGTGATCTATAACGTCACGAACAGTCTATTTCGTTTTTCACTAAAGACGAAAAAATAAACGATTTGGATCAGGTTACATGCAATAAAAAAATGTCGGTCAAGATTGTAATATTTTTCTTTTTCAAACAGTCTTTCAGCCCCCTACTCAATCGTAACAGCCAAAACCGATCAGTGCTATGTACAGAAATGCCATTGAAATATTTGTAATTTTTGTTTCAAAACATAGCATATGACCCTCGTTGGGACGAGCTTGTTAAGAGGCAAAAACAAGCTCATTGGGACGAGCTGGGGGCGCGGTGGCGTAGCGGTAACTTGTTCTCCTGAGATCACCGAAGTTAAGCAACGTCGAGCGCGGTTAGTAGCTGGATGGGTGACCATTTCAGCGACTGATTCGCGCTCCCGCGTTGTGTCCTTAGGCAAGGCACTTAACCCCGATTGCCTACATGGGGGCACGATGACGCTGTGTACTAAGGCGTTCTGCTCGTCGATGGTGCGCATATCTTCACCCAATCTAACCCTGCCTGTGCTGCGGTGCAGAGTTCAGAGCTACGATGTTGGAGAGCTGACAGCTGCTCGTCGTTGTTCGGTGGTTCTCTCCGGGTACTCTGGCTTCCTCCACCCGTAAAACTGTCACCGACATGATATGGCCCTGGCTGTTACTATGTCGTTAAACCCTAAAAAACAAACAATATAACACATTGGAACTCAGGGGACGATATGTCAGCAAAATACTGTTTAAACCATTCCATAACGACCCAAGGGATGTAACTCTATCTAGAACATATTGGAACTCAGTGGACGAAATATCTGAGCAGTAACCAGTTCGACCCAATACAGAACGGCGATTGAAAACATATCTGTGCATATTAAAACGTACTTTGCACATTAGACTGACTGGTCCAATGGCAAACGCAAAATTCTGTTGATCAACAGTAACAATATTTCCGCTGATGTCAAAAGTTATGACCAGTACTCCCTACTATAGTTTTACGTCTTAAAAAATTTCTTCGGATAGGTTGATGTAAATTATATTTTCTTTCTCCTTTCATTATCTGTTCATTCACAGTTTACTGGACAGAACCCATGAGCACTTTCCAATAAACTGTAACAAAACAGTATTTCTCCGTAAACTATTATTCTACCAATATTATTAGTTACGCAGGTTGTTGGTGGCCTAGTGTGGTATATATGGTGTCAGTTAATTCCATATTGGACTCGAGCGAGCTCGAATCCAATATGGAATTAACTGACACCATATATACCATGTTAGGCCACCCACAAACTGTGTAACGAATATATCTTACCGACTGCTGCATCGATGCACAGAACTAATAAAAACAGCGATCAAAATTAATTGAGAGAATTCTCACAATGTGTTCACGTGTCTTTGCCTTGTTACAATTTATGGGAGAGTGCCTACAGGCACTCTCCCATAAATTGTAACAAGGCAAATTCATACATACCAAACAGTTTCATTTCGAAGGTAACATGACACACATCCACAGAATATGAAGCCTTTTAAGTTGCCTAACCTGCACTTCAGACCAAATATGGGCTTCCAACACTCAATCTTTCAACTTGAAGCGTTTAGAAGCCATTTTAAGCCATTTTGAATAATCAATGAACAAAGGGGAGATTACCCATAGCTGTCAGAGCGTATATTGATGTTGACAGGCAGTATATGGTTTTATATGCAGTCTGCATGTGACGTCTTCGAACCAATGAAATTCCCAGATACTTGTAGAAGGTAAGATATAATATGTTACTGCTTTATGGCAAGTTGGAAAAGTTCTGGGAGAAGATAACTAAATAATTATTAACCATCTGTTGGCTAGATACTGAGAACATTTTCTTAACAGCACATTAGGTGAAAAAGTGATGAAATACTGATGGGAACTTCTATTACACTAATAGAAAGGTTCCGATATTTGTTTCAATATCCGTTCATTCACAGTTTACTTGACCCGGAAACAAGGAAATTAAGCCTTAAACGAAAAAGGTTTCGTTCAGGTTACATGCAATAGGAAAAAGGAGTTATTCGGTCAAGAATGTTTTTTAAATTTTACACATTTTTAATACATCCCATCACACTCAAGACCTGAGAATCTGTGGATCCATTCTGCAACTTTTCCTCCGCCTGACTGATACATAGTAGATATGGTGCATCTTGGTAGACTGCCCTCCTCCACTTCCAAATCGTCTGCATGGATGTACCATTCCAGCTGGTCCAAGCGACTTAGCTCACTGATTTCTATACAGCTAGATTGATGAAACGTTAGCGAAGAACGTCTCAACTCATTGTGCTCCTCTCCTATGTTGGCGCGAAGCCAATCAACCCGATAACTCCTCCCAATCTGTGTCGTTTGATGACGTGATAGCTGTTACGGTATGATTGTAGTCGCAGCGTAACAGCTGTCACCTCATCAAACATCATGGTGTTTACCTAGCACGAAAACTGCTAACACTATCAAGTTTCCAATTTCGCCACTTGTTTTAATCAATAAAAACTATTTATTTATTTTTTTTTTTTTATTTATTTATTTATTTATTTATTTATTTATTTATTTATTTATTTATATATTGGCGTTTAACGACATTTTTGACAGCTAGGGTCGCCTCGCGTCGGACAGATCTCCGGTTGGTGAAAAGCTGTGTACCTGGAGAGAACCACCGATAAGCGGCGAAGAACTGTCAAACACCCCAACGAAATAACTCCGCACAAGGCGCGTTAGCATTGGTTTTAGGCACTTTCACCTACGATGTACAGTGCGCCTTAATACACAGCACTACCGTGCCTTCGATGTGTTGTGCACCTCGATACACGGCGCTACCGTGCCTCGAAGTAGGGATGGAGTCCAATGAGCATTAACGCCCCCGTCAACCACAGCTAAAATATATAGAGGATATCTTCGCTGTTTTAGTGAATATCGGGAATTATCTCATGAGTGTGCAAGCGCTCTTTAAAAATAAAACTTTCAGGTCCACACGAACGAGATAATTCCCGATATTGACTAAAACAGCGTAGGTTTTCTTTTTATTATCTGCTACGTGACATTTTACTGCGCAATATTTAGTCCAATAAACAGTTTCAAGACAATAACAAAAAGCTGCTGATTCTTCCTTTAAGGCGACGTTCAAGCCGACGCATTACGCCGAAGAATAACGTCATTTAGGAAACTACTGAAAAAGATTCATCGTATGGATCTGAAAATATAAGCGCTCGTGAAAAATATAACTCTCAGGTCCACACACATGAGATAATTCCAGATACTGACCAAAAAATTGTGTAGATTTTCTTTTTTATGAAATGCTACGGGACATTTTATTGCATAATATTCAGCCCAATTCGACCTCAAATGCATACCTTTCAAAACAATAACAAACATTAGCTGATCGTTCTTTCCAGGGGATGTGATACAGCGTAGCGTGACGTCATTTAGGAAGCTACTGAGTGATATTAGTCGATATCCATCGAGTCGATGGATATCGAGAAATGCATTTTAGATAATTTGCGGTAATTCACGGGCTAGCTATAATAAACTGTAAATATTCAATTTTCATTGGCGCGAAAATGTACATATCAGAATATTCGAAGACACCAAAGTCTATCCTTTAACCCTTTACCCACAGACGATATCAAAATGTATTATTTCAAATATCATTTCTTTAAATTTTTCAAAACATTTCAACAAAACCATATCATGTGACCCCTCATTGGAACGAGCTCGATATTTTTTCATCTGCTGAATTTGCATATTACGCGGGCGGATGTGGCCGATTCGTTAAAACCCAAAGAAGGGGCACTACTCTTAATTCGCCGTTTTATCCGAAAAAAAATTGGCATAAGACCAAAGTTTATTCTTTAAAAAGCTATCAATAATCCAATGAAGGAGCACTATTTGCCGTTTTATCCTAAAAGAAAGAAATTTGGCATCATAAGAATTTTGGTTGAGGACGTGCTCATTGAAATATGAATTATAATAAACATGCTGTTGATATCGTTCACGCATGTGTGAAGCTTTTGTTTCTTTCAACATTCACCGATAACAGCAGAATCGTAATACATTTGCCAGTCGGGACACTTTCGTTTAGATTGGAGTATTATACATTGATTCGCTGTTACTGATAAACAGACTAGGTTTGACTCTTGGATTTTTGTCACACAAATATTGGGCTCTACACATGGAGGTATGTCTATAGTACTTGTCTCTGGCAGTCTGTTGCTGATAAATAGACTAGATTTAATACTCTACACCACATAGAGGTATGTCTATAGTGTTCAACTCGGACAGTCTGTTGCTGATAAATAGACTAGATTTGATACTCTACACCATATGGAGGTATGTCTATAGTACTCGACTCGGGCAGTCTGTTGCTGATAAATAGACTTGATTTGATACCCTACACATAGAGGTATGTCGGTTGTACCCGACTCGGACAGTCTGTTGCTGATAAATAGACTAGATTGGATACTCTACACATAGAGGTATGTCTATAGTTCCCGGCTCGGACAGTCTGTTGCTGATAAATAGACTAGATTTGATACTCTACACATAGAGGTATGTCTCTAGTACCCGACTCGGACAGTCTGTTGCTGATAAATGGACTAGATTTGATACTCTACACATAGAGGTATGTCTATAGTACCCGACTCGGACAGTCTGTTGCTGATAAATGGACTAGATTTGATACTCTACTCATAGAGGTATGTCTATAGTACTCGACTCAGACAGTCTGTTGCTGATAAATAGACTAGATTTGATACTCTACACATAGAGGTATGTCTATAGTACTCGACTCGGACAGTCTGTTGCTGATAAATAGACTAGATTTGATACTCTACACATAGAGGTATGTCTATAGTACCCGACTCGGACAGTCTATTGCTGATACATAGACTAGATTTGATACTCTACACATAGAGGTATGTCTGTTGTACCAGACTCGGACAGTCTGTTGCTGATAAATGGACTAGATTTGATACTCTACACATAGAGGTATGTCTATAGTACCCGACTCGGACAGTCTGTTGCTGATAAATGGACTAGATTTGATACTCTACACATAGAGGTATGTCTATAGTACCCGACTCGGACAGTCTATTGCTGATAAATAGACTAGATTTGATACTCTACACATAGAGGTATGTCTGTTGTACCCGACTCGGACAGTCTGTTGCTGATAAATGGACTAGATTTGATACTCTACACATAGAGGTATGTCTATAGTACTCGACTCGGACAGTCTGTTGCTGATAAATAGACTAGATTTGATACTCTACACATGGAGGTATGTCTATAGTACTCGACTCGGACAGTCTGTTGCTGATAAATAGACTAGATTTGATACTCTACACATAGAGGTATGTCTATAGTACTCGACTCGGACAGTCTGTTGCTGATAAATGGACTAGATTTGATACTCTACACATAGAGGTATGTCTGTTGTACCCGACTCGGACAGTCTGTTGCTGATAAATGGACTAGATTTGATACTCTACACATAGAGGTATGTCTATAGTACTCGACTCGGACAGTCTGTTGCTGATAAATAGACTAGATTTGATACTCTACACATAGAGGTATGTCTATAGTACTCGACTCGGACAGTCTGTTGCTGATAAATGGACTAGATTTGATACTCTACACATAGAGGTATGTCTATAGTACTCGACTCGGACAGTCTGTTGCTGATAAATGGACTAGATTTGATACTCTACACATAGAGGTATGTCTATAGTACTCGACTCAGACAGTCTGTTGCTGATAAATGGACTAGATTTGATACTCTACACCACATGGAGGTATGTCTATAGTACTCGACTCGGACAGTCTGTTGCTGATAAATGGACTAGATTTGATACTCTACACATAGAGGTATGTCTATAGTACTCGACTCGGACAGTCTGTTGCTGATAAATGGACTAGATTTGATACTCTACACATAGAGGTATGTCTATAGTACTCGACTCAGACAGTCTGTTGCTGATAAATGGACTAGATTTGATACTCTACACATAGAGGTATGTCTATAGTACTCGACTCAGACAGTCTGTTGCTGATAAATGGACTAGATTTGATACTCTACACCACATGGAGGTATGTCTATAGTACTCGACTCGGACAGTCTGTTGCTGATAAATGGACTAGATTTGATACTCTACACATAGAGGTATGTCTATAGTACTCGACTCGGACAGTCTGTTGCTGATAAATGGACTAGATTTGATACTCTACACATAGAGGTATGTCTATAGTACTCGACTCAGACAGTCTGTTGCTGATAAATGGACTAGATTTGATACTCTACACCACATGGAGGTATGTCTATAGTACTCGACTCGGACAGTCTGTTGCTGATAAATGGACTAGATTTGATACTCTACACATAGAGGTATGTCTATAGTACTCGACTCAGACAGTCTGTTGCTGATAAATGGACTAGATTTGATACTCTACACCACATGGAGGTATGTCTATAGTACTCGACTCGGACAGTCTGTTGCTGATAAATGGACTAGATTTGATACTCTACACATAGAGGTGTGTCTATATAGTATTCGACTAGTACATAGACTAGATTTGATATTCTACACATAGAGGTATGTCTATAGTACCCGATTCGGACAGTCTGTTGCTGATAAATGGACTAGATACTCTACACCACATGGAGGTATGTCTATATAGTATTCGACTAGTACATAGACTAGATTTGATACTTTACACATAGAGGTATGTCTGTGGTACTCGGCTCGGACAGTCGGAAAACGTTACGTACTAGTTAAATAAGATGTTAGTAGACCCAAGTGTCACGGCTACTACGATTATTTATCCTCAAATAAATTTAAAAGAAGTCTTAAGTTTTTTAGGTTCAATATTAACCCTTTACCCAACGAATCGGCCGCATCCGCCCTCGTAATATGCAAATTCAGCAGTTGAAAAAATATTATTTTTCAAAAAATTTCAACAAAACCATATCATGTGACCCCTCGTTGGAACGAGCTCGTTCCAACGAGGGGTCACATGATGTGATTTTGTTGAAATTTTCTGAAGAATTAAAAAAAATGGTATTTAAAATAATAAATTTTGATGTCGTCTGCGTTGGGTAAAAGGTTAAATGGCTAATATTGACATATCTTGGTGATGTTGTTCGAATATTTTATCAATCGAGATGTGAGTCCCTGCGGCCGGAACAAATCTGAATTACACCCGCCCCCTCCCCATACACCCAAGGATGTTTCACCGTTTATTCCGAAAAATACAAACTCGATATGAGAATTTTAATTTTAAACAAAATCATCCCACCGTCTGAAGAATGAAAAGGTTAAGGTTTCCCGATCTATCCTAAATTCCATGCTCGTCCATAATCTTTGTATGAGCTCTTGGCAGAAACGATAGATCTGTTTGAAACGATATCTGCCAAATATAAAGAGATAGTTTATTGAAGCAATATTACACCTACAGTGAGGCAGATTGCATAATAATAATAACACTTTGGCCAGCCGCTGATATGTCGCGGTTCTCGGACGAGAAGGCCATGGTTACCCCTGTACTCCCAACTGCCTCCCTATTCCCACGCTTCTCCTCTCCTCCCAACACTCGGAGACGAACTGCTTGATGATAACCCTTGTCCCATTCTTCCCAATCTCTCCGATTAGCATATTAACCCTCTCCTTTGAGTCTCCCCCTAACCACATGTCCTTCATTCTCCCATCCCACTTCCCCATTATACTCCCAGTGAATCTCATTCTTTTAGACTGATACTTTGGACATTCTAGAAGAAAATGTTCCAGGGTCTCCACCATGACCAAGTTACACATCTGGAACTCCCTTTCACCGTCTTTCCCAATTTTTCCCCTCAGCTCCAGGGATCGCGACCTCAGCTTGAGCAACAGTGACCCCCCAACAATAACATACAATTGAGAAATATATACAATGGTTGTTAAAAAGATCAACATAGACTATTTGAAGGAAAGGCAAACAACCTAGCTCAACCTAGCAATTAATGCGTCTCTCTCCCTGAAGAACAGTAGGTTCATGTTACAGATGAAATTAATGAGTGTTGGAATATCATTCTTCATAATGAGTCCAAATTGCTGACATTTAATGGCGTTTATAAAATCTGGTGTATCTCTACTAATAATGTCGAACAACTGAGCTTTAATGTTTGATGAGGTCGGACATGATAAAATGAATCTCACTTTCTACTTCGCCGGCAGCTTCACAAACACTAGAAACCAAAATGTACACCCCGAACAAAGTCAGTATAAGTTATCTCCGCCAACATTATGGTATATAGAGATTTAATATCTGGATGTAGGTTTTTAAACTCCAATCGCAGGCTTTTCTCACCCTCCGCAATCAGTTGGACCAGATTTTTTACAAACGCAGAAGACAACAGATAGAGTTACAGATGGAGTTACATCACTTGGGGTCAGTAAAGAAACGAGTAAACAGTATTTTGTTGACAGATTTGCTCTTATTTTATATTTCTCCAGTTGTTTGATTTAAATATTCGACTATTTAATTTATAACAGCAAAATATGATCGTGTCAGAAATCTAATGATATTTGTGACTATTTTCAGTTTGTTTGGTTCGATTTTTATATCAAGGCGAGCGAAAGCGAAAAGCTTTCATTTAAACCATATACTCCCGATGTTTCGCGTGCCCATAAGCCCTGGAAGTTGCACGCTCTCATATACCTTGGATGTTGGGTGCGCGTTTTGCCATGGCTATTTGTCCTAAGCATCCAGACCAATCAGAAGACAGAATTTAACGGGACAAATTTAAACCTTAACCTAATCCGAAGAGCAGACGACACCTGATAAATAATTTCTTGAATAAGTATTAAACCATATACTCCCGATGTTTCGCGTGCCCATAAGCCCTGGAAGTTGCCCGCTCTCATATACCTTGGATGTTGGGTGCGCATTTTGCCATGGCTATTTGTCCTAAGCATTCAGACCAATCAGAAGACAGAATTTAACGGGATAAATTTAAACCTTAACCTAATCCGAAGAGCAGACGACACGTGATAAAGAATTTCTTGAATAAGTATAAATGTTCATTTGTTACCCCAAAACAAGCTCGTCCCAATGAGGTTCATATGCTGTGTTTTGAAACAAAAAATATCAATATTTCAATGGCGATTTCTGTACATAGCACTGGTCAGTTTTGGCCGCTACAATTGAGTAGGGGGCTGTGAGACTGCTTGAAAAAGTAAAATATTAAAATCTTGACCAAACGACCCCATTTTCTAAAGGGCGATGGAGCCGAACGAGCGACATCGTCCTTTATATTGTTTTCACTATTTTTTTTTTATCGTAGGAAGTAGTTAACGAGATGAGACTTCACGAGAATGACTCTGGTTGATTAAACTTTTAAGGATTTTTCCCAAAGGAAACGGTGACAAATGAGGTTACATTTTTTCAAGGATACTCGGACGCGAGAAGTGATGGCTCTCCACCATTGCTTTCACCCTCATTGGGGGTGGGGGGGGGGAGGGAGGTGGGGGCTATTGGGTCACTGATTATGTCACGTGACGTCCATAGCAAGTAAAGCACGCCCCAGCAACGGGAAAACTACTGGGCCGATTTGGATCAAATTCGGTATACGGACCCAAAATGCATTGCAAATGAAAACAGACAGATAAATGATGACGTCACGTGACATCCGTAGCAACCAGGGCGCCTCCTTAGCAACGAGCTAACTACTGGGCCGATTTGGACCAAATTCGGTACACGGACCCAAAATGCATTGCAAATGAAAACAGTCAGATCAATGATGACGTCACATGACTTCCCTAGCATCCAGAGCGCCCCCCTCGCAACGGACTAACTATTGGGCCGGTTTTGACCAAATTCGGTATGCGGACCCAAAATGCATTGCAAATGAAAACAGACAGATCAATGTGACGTCACGTGACTTCCCTAGCAACCAGAGCGCCCCTTAGCAACGGGCTAACTACTGGGCCGATTTGGATCAAATTCGGTATGCGGACCCAAAATGCATTGCAAATGAAAACAGACAGATAAATGATGACGTCACGTGACATCCGTAGCAACCAGGGCGCCCCCTTAGCAACGAGCTAACTACTGTGCCGACTTTGACCAAATTCGGTACACGGACCCAAAATGCATTGCAAATGAAAACAGACAGATCAATGATGGCGTCACGTCACTTCCCTAGCAACCAGAGCACCCTTAGCAACGCGCTAACTACTGGGCCGATTTTGACCATATTCGGTATACGGACCCAAAATGCATTGCAAATGAAAACAGCCAGATCAATGTTGACGTCACGTGACTTCCCGGACAACCAGAGCACCCCCTTAGCAACGGGCTATCTACTGGGCTGATTTTGACCAAATTCGGTATACGGACCCAAAATGCATTGCAAATGAAAACAGACAGATCAAAGTTTACGTCTTGTGACTTCCCTAGCAACGAGAGCGCCCCTTAGCAACGGGCTAACTACTGGGCCGATTTGGACCAAATTCGGTATACGGACCCAAAATGCATTGCAAATAAAAACAGACAGATAAATGATGACGTCACGTGACATCCGCTGCAAGCAGAGCGTCTTTATTCCCCAGGTTTTTCCTCAACGTAATGTTTTACATGAAACTACATTTGTGATACTCAGTCTTATTATTTTAAAGATAGTATTTTCAGTAAAACTGCATTGGTATATTATCATCGTCCTTTTTTGCACAGCACTGCTGTATTTTCTTGTTATTGCATGTAACCTGATCCAAACCGTTTTTTTACGTCTTTAGTGAAAAAAGAATAAATTGTGTTTGACGCAAAAGATCACAATGTACGTATCGCAACTGCCAGGAAGTTAATATGAGTTGTGTGAAACTCGAGTCCTAATGAAAGCACCCAAATCATTACATCAGTGGCAAATTGATTTAGCAGATTTACAAAGTTTACAATCTTACAATTATCAATTTCGTTATTTAGTCTGTGTCATTGATTTATTTTCAAAATATGCATTGGTATTACCTATCCGTAATAAATCTGAAGAGAGAAAATATTCATTTTTTCACGACAGAAAATCCTGAGACAAAAGCAAGTATTGTAGAACGATTTCAACGTACACTAAAAACACTTATGTGGAAATATTTCACACATAAGCGTACATTAAAATATATTGATGTGTTACAAAATTTAGTGGTTAGTTACAATCATAGTTTCAATCAGAGCATTCAAAGAACTCCTGCTTCTGTATCTGTAGAAAATGAAGTAGAAGGCTCTCAACATTTGTATGGACAAAATATTCAAAAGAGAAAATGTATTTTCAAATTGGTGATTTAGTGCGTATAAATAAAGCAAACGTACATTTGAAAAAGGGTATTTACCAAACTGGAAAACAGAATTATTTAAAATTACACATGTGAAACGTGCAATACCACCTACATACAAACTTGAAGATTCAGGCGGAGAAAGAATTCAGGGTACATTTTAATTATAAAAGATGATAAAAAATAAATTATTGAATCGGTTCTTGATAGACGGTACGAAAATTATTAAAGAACTTAAATTACACTGGGAAAGAAATCCAAAGAAAGTCGATAGCAGAATCAGATTTGGTATATAAACAAATGTGTGATCAAATGAAACTTCATAACCTGGTGAAAGCAGAAGTGTTGAAGTACAAAGTTAACAGTCAACAATTTAAATTTTGTGGGAAAAATCAAGTTGCTTATTTTACACAGATTATTATCATTCATGCTATTATAATTACTAGAGCTGTAGGTTAACCGAAACCGAACCGAGGTTTTTAGTTTTTTCAAAAAAACCGAAACCGAAACCGTCGACATCCCGTAATCTAAGGTTTTTCGTTTTTTATTAAATACTGTCTTGCTGCAGAAATTCACAAAATGTAGCCATTCCAGAGTAGTGAGAGTACCCAGACACTGCCAATGGCAGTGTCTGGGTACTCTCACTACTCTGGGAAGGCTACATTCTGTGAATTTCCCACATTTCAGTTTAGTTGTGTTTGCAGCTTTCCTCAAGATGCGTGTAGGTGTCAAACCTCGAAAAATGGCCAAGCACAATAAAAGTTCTGTATATTTAGGTAATTATTATACTGGCCTTCCTGATTCTTCATGTATTATAGCTTATTTCGGGCATTCATTGAGTTTCACTCAATTTCACTACCATTCAGTTATGACTCCGGACATAAGAATGAGTTTTATTGAATTTTACTTGGCCTCATGAACAAACCGAAAACCGAACCGAACCGAGGTTTTACTCTACCTGAAAAACCAAAACCGAAACCGAACAAGAAATTTAAAAACCTACAGCTCTAATAATTACTGCCATTGCATATCTTAGTTTACAAAGTTCCGATAAAGAATTATGGTTAGTGTTATTAGATAGTTTTTTCGGATGTAGTCTTCCGGGTCCTTGTTTAACCCTTTACCTAACATGAAAAGCAGACGACACTTGCAAAAAAAAATTCTTGAATAACTATTATTTCCATTTTGTGTCTCAAAAACATAAGTTATGACCACTTATTGGAACGAGCTCGACGACGTTAGGTAAAGGGTTAAACTATTTGCAAAATACACAAGATAAGAAAAAATTCTATGGGTATGTTTCAAAATAATACACAATGTTGTTTACAAACACAATTATCAAAACCCATTCATATTGATAAAGAACGATGGGAAGTAGGTTTAGTTGAAGTAATTTTACCTTCAGAGACACAATATATTACAGATGAAAAATCTGTTTTTAAAATCATTGTGACAGATACCAAAATATCGAATCGTATCAATCAATAAAACATCTCTGAAACGTACGATTCACAAAGGTGTTGCTGTTGTTAAATTAAGTATTTTACCAGGTGCCTTTGCAAATGGTGACCACATCTTAGATGCGATGCAGTCAGGAGTTCAAGAAAACTTTTGAGAAATATTTAAAACATTTGATGTGTCATTTCATCTGGAATATTCACCTCGACAATCCCGTGTAAAAATGGTAGGAAATAGTATTGGGAAAGTTGGTACTGAAATGTCACTAAGTTTATTACAAAAACTGAGATGTAAAAATATTTCTCCTGTCATTTTTCCTAAGACGTCAAGAGATGCATTTAAATATAAAATAGATTTAAATGTTAATTTCAATCAACTTTTTATTTATTCCAATATCACAGATTATACATTAAACGGTGACACCAAAGCACATATTTTAACCCTTTACCTAACATGAAAAGCAGACGATACTTGCAAAAATAATTCTTGAATAACTATTTTTTTTCATTTTTAGTCTCAAAAACATAGGTTATGACCCCTCGTTGGAACGAGCTCGACGAGCTCGTTCCAACGAGGGGTCATAACCTATGTTTTTGAGACAAAAAATGAAAAAAATAGTAAAAATTAATTGGCGATTTTTGAGAATAGCACTGCCGATTTTGGCCGTTACGTTAGGTAAAGGGTTAAGAGTAACACCCTTTGAATCATGGAAACAATGTCAACACATTCACAAAGAATTGAATAATGCACATAATGTACCAGTATCAAAATCTTACATTGATCAGATTATTATAAATATAAAAGAAAACATTAGTACCCATATTCAGCTTGTCCAGGGACGTGGCTAGAGGTTTCTGATGGTGGGGGGGGGGGGGGGGGGGGTGGTAGTGTAGTGAATTTCCAACTAGGGGGAGAGATCGAGAGGGGTCGACCCCCTCTCAATCCCTCCCCTTAGTTGGAAATTCTCTACCAAGAAATATTTTGAAAATGAAACCTTGAAAAGGGCAAAAAAATGATTCTACACGCTAAAAACTAAAGTGTTAAAAACTACTCTTTAACACTCACTAAGTGCCGAACTAGCACTTTGTTCAAGTGTAGATATCCCAGAACTTGACAGGTGTTACAATAATACCACTTGACAAGTGTAATGCCGCGACACTTAAAAGGAAACAACGCAGATGACGCGGATCAGGCTCGAACTCTCGAGCCTGATCCGCGTCATCTGCGTTGTGTCCTTTTAATTTTGTTCCCACCAAGCGCAAATCAAATTATTGACGATTCTGGAAGAACCATCAATGCTAGACACATGGGAAGTGCCATCCATTCAAGTTTCAGATGTCTGACGATTGTAATGTCTAAGTGCTTAAAGCACTGCACTTTGAGTGTTAAAATCAAACCTTAAGATTTAGAATGGGTTTAACACCTTGAAAGTGTCAGTTTTAACGCTTTAGCTTTTAGTGTGTAGTAACTGAAATGCCAACACATGTATGATAGAATTATCAGGTTATTATTATTTGGTATTATTGTAATAACTGAATACGTGCTAAAAATGCTCAAACTGAGAACTTTGAGCATTTCACACTCTCCTAACATTAAATCAGATTTTATGCAGGAATGATCAATTTTCGATGTTTCATCATTTTGTAACTGTGAATGATGAAATTAACTCAGGGTAACGATTTTACATGATGCGATTTTCTTGAAGTGCATTTCTAGGATTTTTGTTATTATGCTAAGTAAACGTACCATAGAAATCTCGTACTGATTTACATCATACATACTTATGAAGCTCGATACTGTATACACTGTAGTTGTAAATAGTAACAGTTTGAATTTTTGCCGCTTTGAAACCGAATTGGAATGTTGGGAAGTAAAGGAGACATCAGCAACACCAAAGAAGCTCTTAAATCCAGATAGAGGGAATTTCCAACTACTCATGACTTGTCCTTCGAATTTCCAAGAATTGGAAATTTTGGCCAGTATTCGGGGGGTCACACCCCCTCTCGCCACGTCCCTGAGTTTGTCAGTGGTAAGATTGTAGTAAAATTGCACTTTAGAGAGCGCAACAAATTATATTTATAAAAATAATGCCTGTATATCGAGGTACCACGTCAATATGGGTATCGATTAGGCTCTATTTTTCAGGCGGCATTGAGATCAGCTGTACCATTACAGGCCTCGAGTTTTATCTTTCCGCGATGGCAAAACTTCTGTGTTTATTACACCCCTTCACGTCTAAAAACATTTTTTAGATGGACACTCAGTTATTCATTTGACACCTATCAATAAAAAGAACCCATTTTATCGCCAACCAAATTTGTGAGGGGAACCCTTGTTACTATTTCGTCCCCTGAGTTCCACTGGCATATAGAACACAGTGGAACTCAGGAGGCGATGTTCAGCTATCGATGGCGATTCAACTTGTAATTGTGTTACATGATTTGTAGAAAAATTCCAGTCTAATTTCGCTTCTATTTAAAAATAGTTCGTCAACGATTTCTGAACAGATTTTCATTTTCCACGTGGTTTTTCTGTTGATGGGGATTGCAAAGAACAGGCGTGTAATAAAATTTAATTCCAAACTGACAATCTCTGATTAGAAAACATTTGAATGGAGGGCATGAGTCCAATGGATGACCATGAAATCTACAAGATGAAACTGATGTTGAACGAAGAGCAAGTCAATCTGATGAATGGTATGTGTAACATAATACCACCAATGGCAACAAAATGTATTTCGAACTTTAAGGAGAGAAGGTTTGAAACATGGTATACAGGTTGCAAAAGAACTTTTAGGAAAACATTAAGCACCTAAAGAAATTGTATTTATTCGTGGAAAATATCTTTTGGAATCATTTGGTGAATCTGCTTTAAGTATAAAAAGACCAAAACGAAACTCAGTAAGTTATTTTTAAAAAAATTCTCAAAGAGGAAAGACGGAGAGAAGAAGAGCTGCTGTACAAGGAAATTTAAGACCACTTTGATGAAATCATGATGCTGCATAGATCATTCGAACAGTTTAGAAGTAGTTTTGATCCAGATAATGTTTCAGCAGCATCAAGTTGTTTAGAAAATATTGACGAAATTGAACAATTTCCAATTGCATCTTTAAACAATTCTTCATCAATAGAATTTTAAGTGGTTAGTTCTTGCAGCATCTGCACTTGAAGTTCAGTTGAAAATTACAAAACAAGATGGGAGTTTTTGGCTCAAAATACACAAATTGCTCTCATTAATAATTTATTTTTTTTCGTAGTATCTTAAGCAAAATTGATGTCACATTAACTGGCAATCTTATCACAACCAATACCGATCTATATCCTTATCGAGGATTTTGGGAGAAGTTTCTTACAGTTAAAACTAGAAGTCCTGTCGCGAACTGTGCGCTTATCTAGGCTTAATTGCGCGTAGGAATTGCGCGCAATTGCTATATCGAATGGCATCGAAAGCACGGCAGGTTCTCCTGGTTACTTATAGCAAACACATGCAATGTTTCTGCCAATGGACCTCCGGGTTACCCGGAGGTCCATTGGCTGAAACATTGCTTGTGCACAGGTCATATGTACAGAATTTGATAGCCTTACTATGGTCATAACGCGTAAATTAACGCGCAGATCAACGTGCTATTTGTGCGCATTTCATGACAGGACTTCTAGTTTTAACTGTAGTTATTCAAAAGATGTGAAAAAAACACAATTGGATGCAAGTGAAATGTAGTATTCAGATATTCCTGGCACATATACTGAAATTATAAAAATGCTCATCTAACAAAGGTTTGACTGAACGTTCAAAATTAATTGGTGCTAGTAAATATGTACAGTTAAAAGAAAAATTACACTTAGATCCATTTCTGCAAGTAAAAATATTTACCAGATGGAGTAGAGATGAGAATCAAATTGCATCGTTCTCCATCTAAATTTTGTCTGATTTGTGGTGAACATGGAAAAATAGAAATTCAAAAGCAAGTTTTAAGATACCAGCATTACATTTGATTCCAAAATTTGCAAATGATCTTAATGCATAAATGGATCGTCTAAGTTGAAATTAAAACATTAAGTATTGGAAACGGTCTTTGTTCAAAAATAGAAGACCATCTGTTTCACAAACCGATACCAAAACGAATTATTCTTGGCTTAGTATCGAATATAGATGTAAATGGAGATATTGGCACAACTCCATTTAACTTCCAACATTACAGTCTGAATAAGTTGGAAGTAACAGTAGATAGACATTCTATTAAATAACGTCCCTTTGAACCAAATTTCGAAGGTGGACTTTATTTAAATTCATATCTTTCCCTATAAAAAGCTATGAGGTATTTTCGACAAAATCAAACATTTGATTTATCTTTGCTGGATTATGCAAGAGGATATACTCTTTTGGGAAATGATTTGATACCTGATCAGTGTAGTAATGTGCCATTGGCTCATCCTATAAAATCTGGTAATCTTCGAATTGAATTTCAGTTTGCTTATGCTCTTCAGTAGATGACTAACGTCGTTGTATATGTGTATGCAGAATGTGACAGTGAGATAGAGATCAACAGATTAAGAGAAGTGATATTTAACTATTCAAAGATGAGTGGGTATGAACATTGCAAAATGTATGAAGAAATAATACAAACATTATTTGAAAAATGTGTTGGGATTGAACTAACGTAATCTATTAACCCTTTACACACCGTAACGGCCAAAACCGGCTAGCGCGACTCACAAAAATCGCCAATTAATTTTCATTATTTTTTCATTTTTTGTCTCAAAAACATATGTTATGACCCCTCATTTGAACGAGCTCGGCGAGCTCGTTCCAATTAGGGGTCATAACCTATGTTTTTGAGAAAAAAATGAAAAAACATCAGGTATTCAGTAATTTTTTTTTTTTTTTGCATTTGCAAGTGTCGTCTGCTTTTCATGTTAGGTAAAGGGTTAAAAGGACACAAGAACACTGATGGATTTGTTAGATATGTACATTACAGAATGTTTAGAGAAACTGTGTCCAGTGACTATACAATATAATCTACACAAGAAATCAAGAAGATTGAACTTATTAGAATAATGTGTAACTGTGAACTTTGAAATAGACTGCCAAAAAGACAACAAAGGGTGGGCAGATTTAGTAAACAAGAGACTGGTCACATTATTCAGCACATCTTAATTAACGGCTCCGTGCCAGCTCTCTTCAGGGCGAAGAAGATGGAAACTATACAAGGGTCGTCTATGGCAATTTCAGTGTTCAAAATGTTTGCTGGCAGTTCGCTCAATCGTCCTCCCTTATTACGTATAGTACCGGTTGTTTCTAAAACGACTGTGCCTGTGCCAATGCATATCAAGAATGGTTCAGTATATGAGATAGCACCACGTATAAAAAGCCGCCAAATTCTGTGGGTTATTTTGGCATTTAACCCTTTACCCAACGTAACGGCCAAAACGGGCAGCGCTGTTCTCAAAAATCACCAATTAATTGTCATTATTTTTTCATTTTTTGTCTCAAAAACATAGGTTATGACCCCTCATTGGAACGAGCTCATCGAGCTCGTTCCATTGAGGGGTCATAACCTATGTTTTTGAGACAAAAAATGAAAAAAATTAGTTATTCAAGAATTTTGTTTGCAAGTGTCGTCTGCTGTTCATGTTAGGTATAGGGTTGAGTAAGTAAGGAGGGGAACACACACACACATCTCTGCGAAGTGCAACCAGGATAACAATCACAAAAACCTTTGCGTTTGCAGGGGTGACACGAAGAAAGCCTCCACCCCCGCCGTGGGGGGTTGTCGCCTCTTTTATTGTGTACTGTCGGGGAATACGCTAGCCCTGCGTCGGGGAACAACCACCCCTCACACACACACACACGCACACTTGTCGGGTGAATTCAGGCGCATTTGAATCGATATAAAGATAACACACCCTCCTGTAAGATGAAACATGGTGTAAAGGGAGATAAGAGGGCGCGGTGGCTCAGTTGGTAGGGGTGCCGGCTGCAAGCCGAGAGGTCCTCGGTTCGAATCCCACCTGCGGCAACCGCGTTGTGTCCTTGGGCTAGACATTTCACCCCGATTGCCTACTTGGGGGCACGATGACGCTGTGTACTGAGGCGTACTGCACGTCGATGGTGCGCATGTCTTCAACCAATCTAACCCTGCCTGTGCTGCGGTGCAGAGTTCAGAGTTACGATGTTGGAGAGCTGACAGCTGCTCGTCGTTGCTCGGTGGTTCTCTCCGGGTACTCCGGCTTCCTCCACCCGTAAAACTGTCACGGTCACGATTAGCCATTGTGCATAAGTATGTGACCTTAAACACCAATAAATAAATAAATAAATAAAGGGAGATAAGACAAGGAAGCTTTTGAGATCCGGGTGCAAAATTTAAATGAAAGGAGATGAAATTAAAGCAATCAGTGACAGTGACCCGAGTATTAGGGATAACCTGAACTTCAAGAGATATGCAGGGTGGCCATTTTTCAAGGACTGCAGTAGAACTTTATATTTGTGATAGCAAACAAAATATGTTTCATTAATATGTATGAACGTATCGTTATAATCGGGGGTAGACACGCCCTCAATTGTCTTCCATAACAAGGTAAAATCTGTCTCGTTCATAGTTATGTGTGGACATGACATCACACTATCCTGTTCCGTTTGAATTGGTTTCGAACAGCTGCGATAAATATTGTGGGTATCAAGTCTTATAAGGCTAGCGTCACCATTTATAACTTGTATTCCAAATATATTCATCAAATATCTATTTACTTTCAAAATGTCATTCCGTGTCATTTGTGCTCTAATGAACATTTTGACACATTGTCTATAACAATATCCTCTTCCGGGGGTAAATTCGTCTGTAATTTGCTCATACGGCAAATCCGCACGGAAACGACAAGATACACCAAACAGTTCTTCCATATGTGATTTAATTGTATTCACATATACACTCTCCGGAGGTGGATTACACGGTAAAAAAACAACAAATGCAAACAACGGGTTTGCTACTATGAAATAAGGGTTTATACATTTCCCATAGCTTGCTATCCGACGTGACGTACATGTCAAAAAACGACAAACTCTCTGAAAATAAAACAAAATAAAATATTTTAGAGATACAGTCATTTATGAAACATCTGATTTAGCCCGAATCGGGCTACATGTATCCTACCTCCTAATTTACAAACTGAGCAGGTGAAAGAAATATTTGTCGAACAAGTTCAACAATCTTGTTCCAGTGAGAGGTCGCATGATAACGTTTGGTTGGAATCTTGTGAGATATCTGAAACAAAATATTTAAGGCTAAATAAAAAATCCATTTGGTTCTTGAGAGTAGTAGATCATGCACCCTCCGTTCCCGGTTGGATGAACCTCGCGGTGGACCTCGGAAGTGACGTCATAGTCACGTGACCTAGTTACGTCATGTTTGCTTATGATGGTAGCCTGCCTGAGCGGCCATTTTGTGACATTATCCCCATAGTGATACTTGGTCATGCACAGCGCATGTTGTTAGGGTGATGCGTGTTTCCGTCGCCCATTTTGTATACTGGAGGCCACCATTCTGATTTCTATGACCGCACATGGTTACCATGTGACTCAAATGCATACAGTAGGACAGGGAAATGTTCGGAGGGTGTGTTCGATTGAATATGAGTAAATCTAATTACCACAAACAACCCGATAATCACCCCAAAACACCCCAAATTACGAAACGTTTTTTATTTGGCACGGTTTCTTCGCGAATCCTACTTATAAGAGTAGCACGTAGTGATTAACCCTTTACTCAACGCAGACGATGTCAAAATTTATTAACTGAAATATCATTTTTTAAATTTTTGCAAAAAATTTCAACAAAACCATATCATGTAACCACTCTTTCGAACGAGCTCGTTCTATAGAGGGGTCACATGATATGGTTTTGTTGACATTTTTCGAAAAATAATATTTTTTCAGCTGCCGAATTTGCATATTACGCGGGCGGATGCGGGCGATTCGTTGGGTAAAGGGTTAAGACGCGTTTCCTAGTATAAGAGTAATTTTACTGGTTCGGATACTAATTACCAGAAGGCCAAAGTCCAGTCGTCTTTTAGTTAGGGGAGCTGAAAATGGGGTGTCATGGAACGTGGCCGTTCGATCCACACGTTCCATGGTACCTCACTTCCAGCACTCTAAACTAAAAAACGACTGGACTTCGGGAGCCCTTTTTATCGAGATGATGGTATGTGTCATATGTGGAGTCACTCGTTTGGTCAGTTAGTCTCTGGTTTATTTGCTCGATGGCATTCTAGTCGTTCGAGCAATCTGTGATAGTTAGCAAGCCTGCAATAGTGCTCAAGCCAGTAGTAATGCTACAAGAGTAGCAGGAGACTATAGGATAAGGGGAACTACAGAAGAAGCTCATCAAATGACAGACGGTAGTGACAATGGACAAAACAGCAGAAGAGGGCGAAGACCAATGAAGGCCAAGCGGGTGGTTTAGGGTCCAGAAGCCGACCAGGTATCAGGAGCCATAACTATCTTCACATAGATATCCCCCGTTAAGTATCCTCTAAAACGTATCTTCAAAAGGTATCCTCCAGTACTACACCACCATATTATTGGTATCCCCCAATACACAGATGGGCATAAGAGTTGTACGTGGAGTCTCGCTTTCGAGCAACTACTCGATGGCTTATTTGCTCGATTAGAGTCGAGTTGTTCGTGAAATGTCTGCCCCTGTCACAAGATTCGAGCCATTCGAGTAATACTTATCCCTGTTCGATTGACTCTTGGTCGTACGAATCATATCGGAATTCGGTATACACATGGGAGATAACTCTGTATGGCTACGTACAGATTACGAGGAAATGAAGCATTGATCTGAGTGATTAGTCACCTGCAGTTAAGTGAATTGGCTGGATGGTCTGGGTAAATGAAACATATTGTTCGAAACAAAAACAGGAGTACTCGGAATAGAGTTAGAACTAGCCAGAACATGACAGAACAGCTGGATATAGCAACAATAAGCAAAACTGTTCCAGTTGATAAGCTCTTTTTCGCTAATGGAGTATACTCCAGAAAAAACGAATAGGACAGAATAGACAGACACGTTAGCATAGTTTATATGTGCATAGGAAGCAGAGGATTTTGAAAGAATCCGAACTCGTAAAACAATTTTTGGGTCCATTTGGGTAATTCTACGAACTATGCGAACCAATAAAATTACTCTTATACAAAAGAACGTGTCTTATTTGGGTAATTCTACGAACTATGCGAACCAATAAAATTACTCTTATACAAAAGAACGCGTCTTATAGCTACTCTTATAAGTAGGATTTTTAAAAAAAATCTGTGCCAAATGATGTGCGCTTCGGTAGTTTTATGTGGTTTGGGGGATTGTCGTGTTGTTTATGGTAATTAGATTTACTTCTGTTTAATCGAACACAACCTACGAACATATATCTGTTTCCTTCTAGGCTGTTGAGTCACATAGCAACCACGTGCTGCAATAGAATCTAAGATGGCGGTCTTCAGAATATAAAAGGACGATGGAAACACGTATCACCCTAACAACACGCACTAAGACCGCCTTTCACTATGGGGATGACACAAGATGGTCGCTCACGCGGGCTACCATAACAACCAAAGATGACGTAATTAGGACACGTGACTATGACGTCACCTCGGTGGTCCACGGCGTTATCCATCCAACCGGGCACGGTAGGATACTTGATCTATTTCTCTCGAGCAATTATTTTTTTCAAATCATTCATGGAGGAAGACTTTTATTTATATTTATTATATGTTTGTGTTTGATAACTGGTAAAATGCTAAATAATATTCGGTCATAAAAATTTGTTCACATGTTCTTGTTCTGACAAAATTTATCCAGTAAATCTTAACAAGACAAATCCACACAGCTAAAGAATTTCACTTCTCATATTTTATGGAGAACATCCACAGAATATGCCTAAAAAGAGAATACAGACAATAGCCTCCTGAGAACACACTGGTATTAGTAATTACTAGTATAGAAGGAAACACTCTCAACGACTTAACAGGGATTCGTTATTTTTACACTTTAAAATTACCTCCTGAAGATTGATGTGTTCTTTTCGGAGGGGGATCTCAATTGCTTATTTGTTGGGCAATTTTTACAGTCCTGACTATAAATACCATTAGTTTTCGTTACAGTTTTAAAATCCAAAGCGTTTTAAATAATCGCTACTTTAATATTATTTTCTTAACTTTGAAGGGTAGACAACGAACACCTTGGGGGAAGTTCCTTTCACATTAGTAAATACCTATACCTGCGTGTTTTCAGACGACTATTACCGGTGTTCACTTGGGAGTATTAAATTATTTTTTTTATTGGTTTTTAAGGTCGCATATTTCTACACAATGGCTTATCATGACCATGACAGTTTTATGGGAGGAGGAAGCCGGACTGTCCGGAAAGAATCACCGAGCAACGACGAGTAACTGTCAGCTCCCCAACATACGAACTCCACACATGTATGGCTGACATTGGTGGAAGACAGGTGCACCATCGACGTGCAGTACGCCTTAGTACACAACGCCACCGTGACCCAGACGTGGGCAATGGGAGTGAAGTGTCTTGCCCAAGGCACTACGCAGTTGCAGCAGGTGGGATTCGAACCGAGGACCTCTCGGCATGCAGCCTGCACCTCTACCTACTGCAACACCACGCCCCCTTCACTTGGTAGTAGGGATTTCGACTGTTAACTTTGACCAGCTCTTTAACCCTTTACCCAACGAATCGGCTGCATCCGCCCGCGCAATATGCAAATTCAGCAGTTAAAAAAATAGTATTTTTGAAAAAAATTTCAACAAAAACATATCATGTGACCCCTCGTTGGAACGAGCTCGTCGAGCTCGTTCCAACGAGGGGTCACATGATATGGTTTTGCTGAAATTGTTTGAAAAAAATTTAAAAATGATATTTAAAATAATAAATTTTGATATCGTCTGCGCTGGGTAAAGGGTTAAGAATTATTAACCCTTTGAGACTGTATTTATCCTGACGTTCAAACGTCACTGGGAATTCAGTTTCTTCAACGTTTTTCAAAATGCGACGTCAAACGTCAGAAAGTACAAAATAAGATATTTCACATTAGTGATTATCTGGTTGAGGGCTAGATTATTTTTGGTGGTCTGAATTTGTTATTCAAAACTTGTTTTATTACAAACTATTGCAGAGTACCCACAGGCACTCTCTAATAATTTGTAATAAAATAAATTTATGTAAAGAAAAGATTATTTGTGTTTGACTGAATATGAAATATAAGCAAGGAAAGTTTTGGCTTCTGCTCTGGTGTCCTCGTTTTTGAAAGCCCTGATAGCAGCTTCTAGCACTCAACCAGTTTAGAAGTCTTGACAGCAGGATTATATTAGTATTTTAAGCTGCGATAACATTTGGCTCAACTGTTGTCAATGAGCACTATTCGAGAGAAAAGAGGAATTGAGGATAACTCTTTAAAAAATCGAAAAATAATACAAAACAAATGACTACAACGAATCAACGCACTGTTTGATTTCGTACGTTCTGAGCCGAAGAAAAGTATCAACGCACTGTTTGATTTCGTACGTCCTGAGCCGAAGAAAAGTATCAACGCACTGTTTGATTTCGTACGTCCTGAGCCGAAGAAAAGTATCAACGCGCTGTTTGATTTCGTACGTCATAAGCCGTGCAAACGTATCAACGCGCTGTTTGATTTCGTACGTCATAAGAGATACAAAAGTATCAACGCGCTGTTTGATTTCGTACGTCATAAGACATACGAAAGTATCAACGCGCTGTTTGATTTCATACGTCATAAGACGTACAAAAGTATCAACGCGCTATTTGATTTCGTACGTCACAAGACATACAAAGGTATCAACGCGCTGTTTGATTTCGTACGTCATAAGACGTACAAAAGTATCAACGCGCTGTTTGATTTCGTACGCCATAAGTCGTACAAAAGTATCAACGCGCTGTTTGATTTCGTACGTCATAAGACATACAAAGGTATCAACGCGCTGTTTGATTTCGTACGTCATAAGACATACAAAGGTATCAACGCGCTGTTTGATTTCGTACGTCATAAGACGTACAAAAGTATCAACGCGCTGTTTGATTTCGTACGTCATAAGTCGTACAAAAGTATCAACGCGCTGTTTGATTTCGTACGCCATAAGTCATACAAAAGTATCAACGCGCTGTTTGATTTCGTACGTCATAAGACATACAAAGGTATCAACGCGCTGTTTGATTTCGTACGTCATAAGACGTAAGTAGTATATTGTAGAGGTTTTGACCCTATTCTGGGGGAGAGGGGCCGAGGGGGGTGGATGACGTCATCATAATTAAAATGTTACGTAAGGTAATTATTGTTACTTAATGATTTTTTTTTTTTTTTAATCACTTTAATAATTAATGTAATTAATGACTGTTGCATAATTAATGTAATTAATGTAATTAATGAGTGTAATTAGGGTTGATTATAATAATTAGTATATTAATAAATGAATTAATATTGACGTACTGGACATATGCGCATGCTATCGGTTGACTGACCCGCAAAATTGAACACTGCGTGTCTGGGTATCATTAAATCGATTTTTTTCTTTTCAAACGCCAACTACTGACAGATGTTGAAGCAATTAAATCTATTGTCACACTTTAACGGCCGGTCATAAATATCGTTAGACTGGACATGCTATCATGTATTTAAAAATCAATATATCACGTGACAAGATGTGTCTTGCTTTTACCTGAAGACTGTGAACGACTCCATTGTGGCTATTTTTATAGGTATAATTTGATTTAATAACTTGGCGTGATTCTTACATATTAATAATGCAAGTTTATTCTTCTCGTTTTTATGGCTGTCGAAAAACTCTCATAGACCAAGATATTCTGATTTTACCCCTCACGCGATAAAGTATTTTTTTAACGGTCCAATTTCTACGTTATGACGAGTTCTCAAAAAAAAATCACAAGAGAAATCGCCATGAGACTACTGTACACGGGGGAGAGGATATACATGGCTGTACTTTATGCCCCAATACTTTGATGAATTAACGGATCATCTGAAAACCCACCAAGAAGGTGCTTTGAACTGTCAATTTTGTGTTTCAATAGCAAATTCAACAAAAGAGAGAGGCAGTGTACATCGAACAGACGTCGATGTCAAGATGTTCCAGTGGACGTTTTGTCTGAAATCCTATACTAGGAAAGATACATTAGAAAAAAAAACATGGAGAAATGTCAAAACTCGACATTTAACTGCGCGATTTGCGGGTTTCAGCTGATTCAACTTAACCGTCATCGCGCCACAAGTAGCAGAAATGCACAACTCGATTGGCCGGTGGAGACGTTCCTCATCAAATAAGGGGGGTCAAACGAGGTTATGAGGAGGGGTGAAGGAGACAAGTGTGCGGTCATATGTTTAAAATTTTAATAACCTTAATTGCTATGACGTAATCTCCTTAATAAATAGCGTATATTCATTTAATATAATATATTAATAATTTTCGTTAAATAATTCATTTTTTTTATTCTGCACCCCTGTATCCCCTCACAGTACCTAAAACTTCAATGAACGCTCCTCCTCCAGGTCATCCAATACTAAAAAACTTTTGGAAACCGCTCTCCCCCGCCCCCACCATAATCTTAAAAAGAGTTGCTTTGTCACAAACACACACTTTTTTAACCAATCAGACACCTCCGTTATCCCACACCCTCACCGTCACACCCCTGTATCCCCTCACAGTACCTAAAACTTTCCTGAATTCCCCTCCACCAAGTCATCCAATACTAAAAAAAAACTTTTGGAAACCTCTCTCCCCCCTCCCCCAGCCCTCACAATAGCTAAATTATCTCGAACCCCAGTTCAGTTCTCTAAATGTAATGGACATGTCAGGCCCCCGAATACGCCTTCCCCACAATTTTGAGCGATCAAATTACCCCGATTAGTCTCCTCTCATAACTTACCACTCTCTTAACCCGTATTTACTATGAGATTGTCCCCTTAATAAATAGCGTATGTTCATTTAATATAATATATTAATAATTTTCGTTAAATAATTCATTCCACAAGACACTTGTCAAAAAAACAAAATGGCGGATTAGTTTGACAGAAATACGCGTATCGATTTATTCAGGAATGTCTGTCGGTTGTGTCCTTGGGCAAGACACTTCATCCCTATTGACCATGTGGGGGCATGGTGACGCTGTGCACTAAGGCGTACTGCACGTCGATGGAGCACCTGTCTTCAACCAATGCAGACCCTGTGTAGAATCTTGACAGTTGCTTGCCGTTGCTCGGTGGCTCTCTCCGGCTTTCCCCACCCGTAAAACTGTCGTGGTCATGATTAGTTATTGTGCAGATCTTAAAATCCAATAAATAAATATAAATAAATAGTCGGTTATCAAAACAGCCCTTAAGTGTTTAACAGTTAATTGTGGACCAGTGCGTTTAAAAGTGAAAAAAATTAGGTGATAGCATACGGACTGTGTTTAATCATAGAAAAATCACACCCGCGCTATTACTAACCTGTATGATTTATTTTTGAATGTTCGCTGAAGAATAACCCACCCATCTAAGTAAAAGCATGAAAGAGCTACCATTATCTTATTACCTATGTGAGGTGGGGGTGGTCGGTAACGTTGTGTACTATGGCGTACTACCTTCAGCCAATGATAACCCTGTGTAGAACTTTGACAGTTGTTCGCCTCTGCACGATGGTTCTTTCCGGATTGCCCCAACTGTCGTTAAATAAATGAAAAAAACTACAATTCTATAATAACAGGCCAAGACCCCTTCGTTTTGTCAGGGGGAAAATCAACAGTACTTTCACCCCCCTCATTTTAATAGTTGAAAAGCGCTGTTACTCGATCAAAAAAAAATGGTAAAAGGATATGCGACTCTATATTAGCCACCCAAATTTGCGAGACTTGGGGAAAATATAACCCACCTAGAGCTGCACCAAAGCTACGTACACTATTCGAATTCCCGCATTGTGTCCTTGGGCAAGTTAATTTACCCCGATTATCTACATGGGAGCACGATGACGGCGTGTAATAAAGTGTACTGCACGTCGGTGATACGCATATTTTAGAACAATCTAACCCTGCTTGTGCGGATTTCCGACGTTGGTGAGATGACAGTTACTCGTCGTTGCTCTGAGGTTCTCTTTGGATATTCCGGAGTCTACCCGTAAAATTGTCACATTTAATTATAACTTGAACTTGATGTCCGGGTGTAATGAAATAGCGCATTTTCTGCAGACATTCTAAATAAACGCAGCTGGTTTACAGACCTGTATATAATTTTTTCAATTGAGTAAAAATATAGGAGAGTTACTGATGCAAAACGCCGATTAGTATGTTTAATGAATCTAACTACGCCAGTCCGACCGACCCTTTGCCCACCATGATCACAACAAACGTTTCAATTCTCTCTCTCTCTCTCTCTCTCTCTCTCTCTCTCTCTCTCTCTCTCTCTCTCTCTCTCTCTCTCTCACCGATACAGTACGGGTGGAAACTAATTGCGTTCAAGCTGTTGTTTTTTTTTCGAGGTTTTACCACCTCCCTTACAGCGCAAATCGAAATGAAATCTGATTCACTGAACCATACTACAGTGCATGTCAAAATTAATTTTTGAACGCCATTTTTTCTATGTGCCGCTATCAGCAGCTATGACCATAGCGTAACTTTGTGGTAAAATGTTTATTTTTGTACAAAACTCAAGACCTTTCTCTGACAAATACCTATATAAAAACAAGATAATACGTGAGAATGCGTTGTGTACCTACATTTTGTTGATAAAATATGGCATGACCACATTCCCGGATATTATTAATGTACCCGCTTAATAACAGCCGAATATTTATCGGATCACAGTTTTTGATTTGAATAATTGCCGATTTTTGTATTAAATCACATTCAGTAATTTATGCAGATTTCCTGAACTGGGCGAATGTCAAGAAAGGCACTCTGTAGTTTAGGAGACACCACAAATAAAAACAAAATAAAAAATCTGAGATATATTGCATTTTTTTTTAATTATCCATATTAACCAGAAGTCAAAACTAATCCAATTAATTAGTATTAAATTACAAATGGTTATGAAATTTGCAGTAAAATGAACACTGGTATATGCTGCTGGCCGCATTTTAGGTGTCTGTAATAGCTGTTGTTCAGAATGTCACCCTATTGGTGTGAGTTTTCGCTTTTTCGTCCAGTTTCATGAGAGCTTCCACGAAGTCCGTTCCACATTCGCAATTTTTCCCAGGGGCCATTCTTCAAAGGCTGGTCCATCGCAGCTTTACAGAGATATTGTTTTCTGGACGACAATGTTCAAGGCGTTCTGGGTTTCCGATGAGACCCCTTGGGATATTTCGATCTTTAAGGATGTTTGCCAAAATTTTCCACCCTGTCGGTTGAAAATCTTTTCTTTTTCGCAGCAGATCATTTATTAGATCACACATATTGGAGCCCGAAATTATAATGCCGTTATACACGAGTCGATCTTTCTCATCCCAGGATAAATTGGGTATATTCTTTATTATCTGGAGTAACAAAAGCGCCTTCTGCTGCATGGAATTTGGTATAACGGCTAACCAGTCCGGATGATTTTCCACTGAAAAACTTGTCGTTAAGGAGTGTGGTTTGGTGTTTTCTTTGCGTAAATTTGATTGGCGATGAAAGATTGTCTGGTTCAGCAGCCCTTTCTCTTCAGAACCCGATGTTGAAGATTCAGGAATTGGTCTCATACCCTGGTCTATGGGCGGGACAGCTACAGCATTCAGGGGTGCGCGTATTTCCTGCAACTGTTCACTCCCCCATGGTTCAATACACTGAATTCTGCTTGAGGGGAGGCTGATTGAGTCATCTATAGGTTTTGCCCTCAGTGATTCCCCCATCACTAGCGATTTTACTGGCTCTAGCTTATTTGCAAGCCCCAAAATATTTCCACTTGTTAATGCATTGTTCCAACTAAAGGCTGATTTCATATGCACTGGAGGATAGGGTGGCTGGTTACAGACAGATCTGGTTGTTAACTCGGCTGTATTTGGGTTCGCTCCCCCTATAGTGTGTTTAAAATTTACATTTTTGTGTAATTGTCGTCTGTGTCGATAATAATGAGTTTTATGAGAGTAAGATTTTTGACACAATTCACAGACCTAGCGCGCGTTCATCCTTTTCAGAAGCGAGTTAATAGAGTGGCAATACAGTTCCAACACTCTTCCATTTATATGTATGAATAGGATGGGTCCCACCCCAACCTGTCAATCGCTGATTGGCTAATTATATATCAAGATAAGGTAGGTTCTACCCCAATCTGTTGATCATTGGTTACTTCAAATTCTCACACAGTGCATTGTGGGAAATTCCAGTGGTAGAGCTCTGAGGTAAAATAAGTTACAAATTGATATAGTTTACTTCAAAAAAAGAAACATCAAAGTCACATTCATGACAAGCCGAGGTAGCACATCTGAACCACCAACTCTACACTGTTTAATCAGATAATCCATTTAATCAGATAATTACATGTGCATATCGGTTTTTCATTGGTTTTTCATCAGTTTCCATCGATTTTTCATTGTTTTTTATCGGTTTTTCATTGGTTTTTATCAGTTTTTATTGGTTTTTATCAGTTTTTATCGGTTTTACAATTCGATAAAACGGTTTTTAGTGATTTAAATCACGTAAAATGATCACTAATTACCACTAATTGGTCACTAATGGTCACTAATTGCCACTAATTAGTGACCAATTGGTCACTAATGGTCACTAATTGCCACTAATTAGTGACCAATTGGTCACTAATTGCCACTAATTAGTGACCAATTGGTCACTAATGGTCACTAATTGCCACTAATTAGTGACCAATTGGTCACTAATGGTCACTAATTGCCACTAATTAGTGACCAATTGGTCACTAATGGTCACTAATTACCTCCAATTGGTCACTAATTAGTATAAGAGTAATTTTACTGGTTCGGATACTAATTACCAGAAGGCCAAAGTCCAGTCGTCTTTTAGTTAGGGGAGCTGAAAGTGGGGTGTCATGGAACGTGGCCGTTCAATCCACACGTTCCACGGTACCTCACTTCCAGCACTCTAAACTAAAAAACGACTGGACTTCGGGAGCCCTTTTTATCGAGATGATGGTATGTGTCATATGTGGAGTCACTCGTTTGGTCAGTTAGTCTCTGGTTTATTTGCTCGATGGCATTCTAGTCGTTCGAGCAATCTGTGATAGTTAGCAAGCCTGCAATAGTGCTCAAGCCAGTAGTAATGCTACAAGAGTAGCGGGAGACTATAGGATAAGGGGAACTACAGAAGAAGCTCATCAAATGACAGACGGTAGTGACAATGGACAAAACAGCAGAAGAGGGCGAAGACCAATGAAGGCCAAGCGGGTGGTTTAGGGTCCAGAAGCCGACCAGGTATTAGGAGCCATAACTATCTTCACATAGATATCCCCCGTTAAGTATCCTCTAAAACGTATCTTCAAAAGGTATCCTCCAGTACTACACCACCATATTATTGGTATCCCCCAATACACAGATGGGCATAAGAGTTGTACGTGGAGTCTCGCTTTCGAGCAACTACTCGATGGCTTATTTGCTCGATTAGAGTCGAGTTGTTCGTGAAATGTCTGCCCCTGTCACAAGATTCGAGCCATTTGAGTAATACTTATCCCTGTTCGATTGACTCTTGGTCGTACGAATCATATCGGAATTCGGTATACACATGGGAGATAACTCTGTATGGCTACGTACAGATTACGAGGAAATGAAGCATTGATCTGAGTGATTAGTCACCTGCATTTAAGTGAATTGGCTGGATGGTCTGGGTAAATGAAACATATTGTTCGAAACAAAAACAGGAGTACTCGGAATAGAGTTAGAACTAGCCAGAACATGACAGAACAGCTGGATATAGTAACAATAAGCAAAACTGTTCCAGTTGATAAGCTTTTTTTCGCTAATGGAGTATACTCCAGAAAAAACGAATAGGACAGAATAGACAGACACGTTAGCATAGTTTATATGTGCATAGGTAGAAGCAGAGGATTTTGAAAGAATCCGAACTCGTAAAACAATTTTTGGGTCCATTTGGGTAATTCTACGAACTATGCGAACCAATAAAATTACTCTTATACAAAAGAACGTGTCTTATTTGGGTGATTCTACGAACTATGCGAACCAATAAAATTACTCTTATACAAAGAACGCGTCTTATAGCTACTCTTATAAGTAGGATTTTAAAAAAAAAAATCCGTGCCAAATGATGTGCGCTTCGGTAGTTTTATGTGGTTTGGGGGATTGTCGTGTTGTTTATGGTAATTAGATTTACTTCTGTTTAATCGAACACAACCTACGAACATATATCTGTTTCCTTCTAGGCTGTTGAGTCACATAGCAACCACGTGCTGCAATAGAATCTAAGATGGCGGTCTTCAGAATATAAAAGGACGATGGAAACACGTATCACCCTAACAACACGCACTAAGACCGCCTTTCACTATGGGGATGACACAAGATGGTCGCTCACGCGGGCTACCATAACAACCAAAGATGACGTAATTAGGACACGTGACTATGACGTCACCTCGGTGGTCCACGGCGTTATCCATCCAACCGGGCACGGTAGGATACTTGATCTATTTCTCTCGAGCAATTATTTTTTTCAAATCATTCATGGAGAAAGACTTTTATTTATATTTATTATATGTTTGTGTTTGATAACTGGTAAAATGCTAAATAATATTCGGTCATAAAAATTTGTTCACATGTTCTTGTTCTGACAAAATTTATCCAGTAAATCTTAACAAGACAAATCCACACAGCTAAAGAATTTCACTTCTCATATTTTATGGAGAACATCCACAGAATATGCCTAAAAAGAGAATACAGACAATAGCCTCCTGAGAACACACTGGTATTAGTAATTACTAGTATAAAAGGAAACACTCTCAACGACTTAACAGGGATTCGTTATTTTTACACTTTAAAATTACCTCCTGAAGATTGATGTGTTCTTTTCAGAGGGGGATCTCAATTGCTTATTTGTTGGGCAATTTTTACAGTCCTGACTATAAATACCATTAGTTTTCGTTACAGTTTTAAAATCCAAAGCGTTTTAAATAATCGCTACTTTAATATTATTTTCTTAACTTTGAAGGGTAGACAACGAACACCTTGGGGGAAGTTCCTTTCACATTAGTAAATACCTATACCTGCGTGTTTTCAGACGACTATTATCGGTGTTCACTTGGGAGTATTAAATTATTTTTTTTATTGGTTTTTAAGGTCGCATATTTCTACACAATGGCTTATCATGACCATGACAGTTTTATGGGAGGAGGAAGCCGGACTGTCCGGAAAGAATCACCGAGCAACGACGAGTAACTGTCAGCTCCCCAACATACGAACTCCACACATGTATGGCTGACATTGGTGGAAGACAGGTGCACCATCGACGTGCAGTACGCCTTAGTACACAACGCCACCGTGACCCAGACGTGGGCAATGGGAGTGAAGTGTCTTGCCCAAGGCACTACGCAGTTGCAGCAGGTGGGATTCCAACCGAGGACCTCTCGGCATGCAGCCTGCACCTCTACCTACTGCAACACCACGCCCCCTTCACTTGGTAGTAGGGATTTCGACTGTTAACTTTGACCAGCTCTTTAACCCTTTACCCAACGAATCGGCTGCATCCGCCCGCGCAATATGCAAATTCAGCAGTTAAAAAAATAGTGTTTTTGAAAAAATTTCAACAAAACCATATCATGTGACCCCTCGTTGGAACGAGCTCGTCGAGCTCGTTCCAACGAGGGGTCACATAATATGGTTTTGCTGAAATTGTTTGAAAAAAATTTAAAAATGATATTTAAAATAATAAATTTTGATATCGTCTGCGCTGGGTAAAGGGTTAAGAATTATTAACCCTTTGAGACTGTATTTATCCTGACGTTCAAACGTCACTGGGAATTCAGTTTCTTCAACGTTTTTCAAAATGCGACGTCAAACGTCAGAAAGTACAAAATAAGATATTTCACATTAGTGATTATCTGGTTGAGGGCTAGATTATTTTTGGTGGTCTGAATTTGTTATTCAAAACTTGTTTTATTACAAACTATTGCAGAGTACCCACAGGCACTCTCTAATAATTTGTAATAAAATAAATTTATGTAAAGAAAAGATTATTTGTGTTTGACTGAATATGAAATATAAGCAAGGAAAGTTTTGGCTTCTGCTCTGGTGTCCTCGTTTTTGAAAGCCCTGATAGCAGCTTCTAGCACTCAACCAGTTTAGAAGTCTTGACAGCAGGATTATATTAGTATTTTAAGCTGCGATAACATTTGGCTCAACTGTTGTCAATGAGCACTATTCGAGAGAAAAGAGGAATTGAGGATAACTCTTTAAAAAATCGAAAAATAATACAAAACAAATGACTACAACGAATCAACGCACTGTTTGATTTCGTACGTTCTGAGCCGAAGAAAAGTATCAATGCACTGTTTGATTTCGTACGTCCTGAGCCGAAGAAAAGTATCAACGCACTGTTTGATTTCGTACGTCCTGAGCCGAAGAAAAGTATCAATGCGGTGTTTGATTTCGTACGTCATAAGCCGTGCAAACGTATCAACGCGCTGTTTGATTTCGTACGTCATAAGAGATACAAAAGTATCAATGCGCTGTTTGATTTCGTACGTCATAAGACATACGAAAGTATCAACGCGCTGTTTGATTTCATACGTCATAAGACGTACAAAAGTATCAACGCGCTATTCGATTTCGTACGTCACAAGACATACAAAGGTATCAACGCGCTGTTTGATTTCGTACGTCATAAGACGTACAAAAGTATCAACGCGCTGTTTGATTTCGTACGCCATAAGTCGTACAAAAGTATCAACGTGCTGTTTGATTTCGTACGTCATAAGACATACAAAGGTATCAACGCGCTGTTTGATTTCGTATGTCATAAGACATACAAAGGTATCAACGCGCTGTTTGATTTCGTACGTCATAAGACGTACAAAAGTATCAACGCGCTGTTTGATTTCGTACGTCATAAGTCGTACAAAAGTATCAACGCGCTGTTTGATTTCGTACGCCATAAGTCATACAAAAGTATCAATGCGCTGTTTGATTTCGTACGTCATAAGACATACAAAGGTATCAACGCGCTGTTTGATTTCGTACGTCATAAGACGTAAGTAGTATATTGTAGAGGTTTTGACCCTATTCTGGGGGAGAGGGGCCGAGGGGGTGGATGACGTCATCATAATTAAAATGTTACGTAAGGTAATTATTGTTACTTAATGATTTTTTTTTTTTTTAATCACTTTAATAATTAATGTAATTAATGACTGTTGCATAATTAATGTAATTAATGTAATTAATGAGTGTAATTAGGGTTGATTATAATAATTAGTATATTAATAAATGAATTAATATTGACGTACTGGACATATGCGCATGCTATCGGTTGACTGACCCGCAAAATTGAACACTGCGTGTCTGGGTATCATTAAATCGATTTTTTTCTTTTCAAACGCCAACTACTGACAGATGTTGAAGCAATTAAATCTATTGTCACACTTTAACGGCCGGTCATAAATATCGTTAGACTGGACATGCTATCATGTATTTAAAAATCAATATATCACGTGACAAGATGTATCTTGCTTTTACCTGAAGACTGTGAACGACTCCATTGTGGCTATTTTTATCGGTATAATTTGATTTAATAACTTGGCGTGATTCTTACATATTAATAATGCAAGTTTATTCTTCTCGTTTTTATGGCTGTCGAAAAACTCTCATAGACCAAGATATTCTGATTTCACCCCTCACGCGATAAAGTATTTTTTTAACGGTCCAATTTCTACGTTATGACGAGTTCTCAAAAAAAAAATCACAAGAGAAATCGCCATGAGACTACTGTACACGGGGGAGAGGATATACATGGCTGTACTTTATGCCCCAATACTTTGATGAATTAACGGATCATCTGAAAACCCACCAAGAAGGTGCTTTGAACTGTCAATTTTGTGTTTCAATAGCAAATTCAACAAAAGAGAGAGGCAGTGTACATCGAACAGACGTCGATGTCAAGATGTTCCAGTGGACGTTTTGTCTGAAATCCTATACTAGGAAAGATACATTAGAAAAAAAACATGGAGAAATGTCAAAACTCGACATTTAACTGCGCGATTTGCGGGTTTCAGCTGATTCAACTTAACCGTCATCGCGCCACAAGTAGCAGAAATGCACAACTCGATTGGCCGGTGGAGACGTTCCTCATCAAATAAGGGGGGTCAAACGAGGTTATGAGGAGGGGTGAAGGAGACAAGTGTGCGGTCATATGTTTAAAATTTTAATAACCTTAATTGCTATGACGTAATCTCCTTAATAAATAGCGTATATTCATTTAATATAATATATTAATAATTTTCGTTAAATAATTCATTTTTTTTATTCTGCACCCCTGTATCCCCTCACAGTACCTAAAACTTCAATGAACGCTCCTCCTCCAGGTCATCCAATACTAAAAAACTTTTGGAAACCGCTCTCCCCCGCCCCCACCATAATCTTAAAAAGAGTTGCTTTGTCACAAACACACACTTTTTTAACCAATCAGACACCTCCGTTATCCCACACCCTCACCGTCACACCCCTGTATCCCCTCACAGTACCTAAAACTTTCCTGAATTCCCCTCCACCAAGTCATCCAATACTAAAAAAAAACTTTTGGAAACCTCTCTCCCCCCTCCCCCAGCCCTCACAATAGCTAAATTATCTCGAACCCCAGTTCAGTTCTCTAAATGTAATGGACATGTCAGGCCCCCGAATACGCCTTCCCCACAATTTTGAGCGATCAAATTACCCCGATTAGTCTCCTCTCATAACTTACCACTCTCTTAACCCGTATTTACTATGAGATTGTCCCCTTAATAAATAGCGTATGTTCATTTAATATAATATATTAATAATTTTCGTTAAATAATTCATTCCACAAGACACTTGTCAAAAAAACAAAATGGCGGATTAGTTTGACAGAAATACGCGTATCGATTTATTCAGGAATGTCTGTCGGTTGTGTCCTTGGGCAAGACACTTCATCCCTATTGACCATGTGGGGGCATGGTGACGCTGTGCACTAAGGTGTACTGCACGTCGATGGAGCACCTGTCTTCAACCAATGCAGACCCTGTGTAGAATCTTGACAGTTGCTTGCCGTTGCTCGGTGGCTCTCTCCGGCTTTCCCCACCCGTAAAACTGTCGTGGTCATGATTAGTTATTGTGCAGATCTTAAAATCCAATAAATAAATATAAATAAATAGTCGGTTATCAAAACAGCCCTTAAGTGTTTAACAGTTAATTGTGGACCAGTGCGTTTAAAAGTGAAAAAAATTAGGTGATAGCATACGGACTGTGTTTAATCATAGAAAAATCACACCCGCGCTATTACTAACCTGTATGATTTATTTTTGAATGTTCGCTGAAGAATAACCCACCCATCTAAGTAAAAGCATGAAAGAGCTACCATTATCTTATTACCTATGTGAGGTGGGGGTGGTCGGTAACGTTGTGTACTATGGCGTACTACCTTCAGCCAATGATAACCCTGTGTAGAACTTTGACAGTTGTTCGCCTCTGCACGATGGTTCTTTCCGGATTGCCCCAACTGTCGTTAAATAAATGAAAAAAACTACAATTCTATAATAACAGGCCAAGACCCCTTCGTTTTGTCAGGGGGAAAATCAACAGTACTTTCACCCCCCTCATTTTAATAGTTGAAAAGTGCTGTTACTCGATCAAAAAAAAAAATGGTAAAAGGATATGCGACTCTATATTAGCCACCCAAATTTGCGAGACTTGGGGAAAATATAACCCACCTAGAGCTGCACCAAAGCTACGTACACTATTCGAATTCCCGCATTGTGTCCTTGGGCAAGTTAATTTACCCCGATTATCTACATGGGAGCACGATGACGGCGTGTAATAAAGTGTACAGCACGTCGGTGATACGCATATTTTAGAACAATCTAACCCTGCTTGTGCGGATTTCCGACGTTGGTGAGATGACAGTTACTCGTCGTTGCTCTGAGGTTCTCTTTGGATATTCCAGAGTCTACCCGTAAAATTGTCACATTTAATTATAACTTGAACTTGATGTCCGGGTGTAATGAAATAGCGTATTTTCTGCAGACATTCTAAATAAACGCAGCTGGTTTACAGACCTGTATATAATTTTTTCAATTGAGTAAAAATATAGGATAGTTACTGATGTAAAACGCCGATTAGTATGTTTAATGAATCTAACTACGCCAGTCCGACCGACCCTTTGCCCACCATGATCACAACAAACGTTTCAATTCTCTCTCTCTCTCTCTCTCTCTCTCTCTCTCTCTCACCGATACAGTACGGGTGGAAACTAATTGCGTTCAAGCTGTTGTTTTTTTTTCGAGGTTTTACCACCTCCCTTACAGCGCAAATCGAAATGAAATCTGATTCACTGAACCATACTACAGTGCATGTCAAAATTAATTTTTGAACGCCATTTTTTCTATGTGCCGCTATCAGCAGCTATGACCATAGCGTAACTTTGTGGTAAAATGTTTATTTTTGTACAAAACTCAAGACCTTTCTCTGACAAATACCTATATAAAAACAAGATAATACGTGAGAATGCGTTGTGTACCTACATTTTGTTGATAAAATATGGCATGACCACATTCCCGGATATTATTAATGTACCCGCTTAATAACAGCCGAATATTTATCGGATCACAGTTTTTGATTTGAATAATTGCCGATTTTTGTATTAAATCACATTCAGTAATTTATGCAGATTTCCTGAACTGGGCGAATGTCAAGAAAGGCACTCTGTAGTTTAGGAGACACCACAAATAAAAACAAAATAAAAAATCTGAGATATATTGCATTTTTTTTTAATTATCCATATTAACCAGAAGTCAAAACTAATCCAATTAATTAGTATTAAATTACAAATGGTTATGAAATTTGCAGTAAAATGAACACTGGTATATGCTGCTGGCCGCATTTTAGGTGTCTGTAATAGCTGTTGTTCAGAATGTCACCCTATTGGTGTGAGTTTTCGCTTTTTCGTCCAGTTTCATGAGAGCTTCCACGAAGTCCGTTCCACATTCGCAATCTTTCCCAGGGGCCATTCTTCAAAGGCTGGTCCATCGCAGCTTTACAGAGATATTGTTTTCTGGACGACAATGTTCAAGGCGTTCTGGGTTTCCGATGAGACCCCTTGGGATATTTCGATCTTTAAGGATGTTTGCCAAAATTTTCCACCCTGTCGGTTGAAAATCTTTTCTTTTTCGCAGCAGATCATTTATTAGATCACACATATTGGAGCCCGAAATTGTAATGCCGTTATACACGAGTCGATCTTTCTCATCCCAGGATAAATTGGGTATATTCTTTATTATCTGGAGTAACAAAAGCGCCTTCTGCTGCATGGAATTTGGTATAACGGCTAACCAGTCCGGATGATTTTCCACTGAAAAACTTGTCGTTAAGGAGTGTGGTTTGGTGTTTTCTTTGCGTAAATTTGATTGGCGCTGAAAGATTGTCTGGTTCAGCAGCCCTTTCTCTTCAGAACCCGATGTTGAAGATTCAGGAATTGGTCTCATACCCTGGTCTATGGGCGGGACAGCTACAGCATTCAGGGGTGCGCGTATTTCCTGCAACTGTTCACTCCCCCATGGTTCAATACACTGAATTCTGCTTGAGGGGAGGCTGATTGAGTCATCTATAGGTTTTGCCCTCAGTGATTCCCCCATCACTAGCGATTTTACTGGCTCTAGCTTATTTGCAAGCCCCAAAATATTTCCACTTGTTAATGCATTGTTCCAACTAAAGGCTGATTTCATATGCACTGGAGGATAGGGTGGCTGGTTACAGACAGATCTGGTTGTTAACTCGGCTGTATTTGGGTTCGCTCCCCCTATAGTGTGTTTAAAATTTACATTTTTGTGTAATTGTCGTCTGTGTCGATAATAATGAGTTTTATGAGAGTAAGATTTTTGACACAATTCACAGACCTAGCGCGCGTTCATCCTTTTCAGAAGCGAGTTAATAGAGTGGCAATACAGTTCCAACACTCTTCCATTTATATGTATGAATAGGATGGGTCCCACCCCAACCTGTCAATCGCTGATTGGCTAATTATATATCAAGATAAGGTAGGTTCTACCCCAATCTGTTGATCATTGGTTACTTCAAATTCTCACACAGTGCATTGTGGGAAATTCCAGTGGTAGAGCTCTGAGGTAAAATAAGTTACAAATTGATATAGTTTACTTCAAAAAAAGAAACATCAAAGTCACATTCATGACAAGCCGAGGTAGCACATCTGAACCACCAACTCTACTCTCTTTAATCAGATAATCCATTTAATCAGATAATTACATGTGCATATCGGTTTTTCATTGGTTTTTCATCAGTTTCCATCGATTTTTCATTGTTTTTTATCGGTTTTTCATTGGTTTTTATCAGTTTTTATTGGTTTTTATCAGTTTTTATCGGTTTTACAATTCGATAAAACGGTTTTTAGTGATTTAAATCACGTAAAATGATCACTAATTACCACTAATTGGTCACTAATGGTCACTAATTGCCACTAATTAGTGACCAATTGGTCACTAATGGTCACTAATTGCCACTAATTAGTGACCAATTGGTCACTAATTGCCACTAATTAGTGACCAATTGGTCACTAATGGTCACTAATTGCCACTAATTAGTGACCAATTGGTCACTAATGGTCACTAATTGCCACTAATTAGTGACCAATTGGTCACTAATGGTCACTAATTACCACCAATTGGTCACTAATTAGTGGCAATTAGTGACCATTAGTGACCAATTGGTCACTAATTAGTGGCAATTAGTGACCATTAGTGACCATTAGTGACCAATTGGTCACTAATTAGTGGCAATTAGTGACCATTAGTGACCAATTAGTGGTAATTAGTGATCATTTTACGTGATTTAAATCACTAAAAACCGTTTTATCGAATTGTAAAACCGATAAAAACTGATAAAAACCAATAAAAACTGATAAAAACCAATGAAAAACCGATAAAAAACAATGAAAAATCGATGGAAACTGATGAAAAACCTATGAAAAACCGATATGCACATGTAATTATCTGATTAAATGGATTATCTGATTAAACAGTGTAGAGTTGGTGGTTCAGATGTGCTACCTCGGCTTGTCATGAATGTGACATTGATGTTTCTTTTTTTGAAGTAAACTATATCAATTTGTAACTTATTTTACCTCAGAGCTCTACCACTGGAATTTCCCACAATGCACTGTGTGAGAATTTGAAGTAACCAATGATCAACAGATTGGGGTAGAACCTACCTTATCTTGATATATAATTAGCCAATCAGCGATTGACAGGTTGGGGTGGGACCCATCCTATTCATACATATAAATGGAAGAGTGTTGGAACTGTATTGCCACTCTATTAACTCGCTTCTGAAAAGGATGAACGCGCGCTACGTCTGTGAATTGTGTCAAAAATCTTACTCTCATAAAACTCATTATTATCGACACAGACGACAATTACACAAAAATGTAAATTTTAAACACACTATAGGGGGAGCGAACCCAAATACAGCCGAGTTAACAACCAGATCTGTCTGTAACCAGCCACCCTATCCTCCAGTGCATATGAAATCAGCCTTTAGTTGGAACAATGCATTAACAAGTGGAAATATTTTGGGGCTTGCAAATAAGCTAGAGCCAGTAAAATCGCTAGTGATGGGGGAATCACTGAGGGCAAAACCTATAGATGACTCAATCAGCCTCCCCTCAAGCAGAATTCAGTGTATTGAACCATGGGGGAGTGAACAGTTGCAGGAAATACGCGCACCCCTGAATGCTGTAGCTGTCCCGCCCATAGACCAGGGTATGAGACCAATTCCTGAATCTTCAACATCGGGTTCTGAAGAGAAAGGGCTGCTGAACCAGACAATCTTTCAGCGCCAATCAAATTTACGCAAAGAAAACACCAAACCACACTCCTTAACGACAAGTTTTTCAGTGGAAAATCATCCGGACTGGTTAGCCGTTATACCAAATTCCATGCAGCAGAAGGCGCTTTTGTTACTCCAGATAATGAAGAATATACCCAATTTATCCTGGGATGAGAAAGATCGACTCGTGTATAACGGCATTACAATTTCGGGCTCCAATATGTGTGATCTAATAAATGATCTGCTGCGAAAAAGAAAAGATTTTCAACCGACAGGGTGGAAAATTTTGGCAAACATCCTTAAAGATCGAAATATCCCAAGGGGTCTCATCGGAAACCCAGAACGCCTTGAACATTGTCGTCCAGAAAACAATATCTCTGTAAAGCTGCGATGGACCAGCCTTTGAAGAATGGCCCCTGGGAAAGATTGCGAATGTGGAACGGACTTCGTGGAAGCTCTCATGAAACTGGACGAAAAAGCGAAAACTCACACCAATAGGGTGACATTCTGAACAACAGCTATTACAGACACCTAAAATGCGGCCAGCAGCATATACCAGTGTTCATTTTACTGCAAATTTCATAACCATTTGTAATTTAATACTAATTAATTGGATTAGTTTTGACTTCTGGTTAATATGGATAATTAAAAAAAAATGCAATATATCTCAGATTTTTTATTTTGTTTTTATTTGTGGTGTCTCCTAAACTACAGAGTGCCTTTCTTGACATTCGCCCAGTTCAGGAAATCTGCATAAATTACTGAATGTGATTTAATACAAAAATCGGCAATTATTCAAATCAAAAACTGTGATCCGATAAATATTCGGCTGTTATTAAGCGGGTACATTAATAATATCCGGGAATGTGGTCATGCCATATTTTATCAACAAAATGTAGGTACACAACGCATTCTCACGTATTATCTTGTTTTTATATAGGTATTTGTCAGAGAAAGGTCTTGAGTTTTGTACAAAAATAAACATTTTACCACAAAGTTACGCTATGGTCATAGCTGCTGATAGCGGCACATAGAAAAAATGGCGTTCAAAAATTAATTTTGACATGCACTGTAGTATGGTTCAGTGAATCAGATTTCATTTCGATTTGCGCTGTAAGGGAGGTGGTAAAACCTCGAAAAAAAACAACAGCTTGAACGCAATTAGTTTCCACCCGTACTGTATCGGTGAGAGAGAGAGAGAGAGAGAGAGAGAGAGAGAGAGAGAGAGAGAGAATTGAAACGTTTGTTGTGATCATGGTGGGCAAAGGGTCGGTCGGACTGGCGTAGTTAGATTCATTAAACATACTAATCGGCGTTTTACATCAGTAACTATCCTATATTTTTACTCAATTGAAAAAATTATATACAGGTCTGTAAACCAGCTGCGTTTATTTAGAATGTCTGCAGAAAATACGCTATTTCATTACACCCGGACATCAAGTTCAAGTTATAATTAAATGTGACAATTTTACGGGTAGACTCCGGAATATCCAAAGAGAACCACAGAGCAACGACGAGTAACTGTCATCTCACCAACGTCGGAAATCCGCACAAGCAGGGTTAGATTGTTCTAAAATATGCGTATCACCGACGTGCAGTACACTTTATTACACGCCGTCATCGTGCTCCCATGTAGATAATCGGGGTAAATTAACTTGCCCAAGGACACAATGCGGGAATTCGAATAGTGTACGTAGCTTTGGTGCAGCTCTAGGTGGGTTATATTTTCCCCAAGTCTCGCAAATTTGGGTGGCTAATATAGAGTCGCATATCCTTTTATCATTTTTTTTTTGATCGAGTAACAGCACTTTTCAACTATTAAAATGAGGGGGGTGAAAGTACTGTTGATTTTCCCCCTGACAAAACGAAGGGGTCTTGGCCTGTTATTATAGAATTGTAGTTTTTTTCATTTATTTAACGACAGTTGGGGCAATCCGGAAAGAACCATCGTGCAGAGGCGAACAACTGTCAAAGTTCTACACAGGGTTATCATTGGCTGAAGGTAGTACGCCATAGTACACAACGTTACCGACCACCCCCACCTCACATAGGTAATAAGATAATGGTAGCTCTTTCATGCTTTTACTTAGATGGGTGGGTTATTCTTCAGCGAACATTCAAAAATAAATCATACAGGTTAGTAATAGCGCGGGTGTGATTTTTCTATGATTAAACACAGTCCGTATGCTATCACCTAATTTTTTTCACTTTTAAACGCACTGGTCCACAATTAACTGTTAAACACTTAAGGGCTGTTTTGATAACCGACTATTTATTTATATTTATTTATTGGATTTTAAGATCTGCACAATAACTAATCATGACCACGACAGTTTTACGGGTGGGGAAAGCCGGAGAGAGCCACCGAGCAACGGCAAGCAACTGTCAAGATTCTACACAGGGTCTGCATTGGTTGAAGACAGGTGCTCCATCGACGTGCAGTACGCCTTAGTGCACAGCGTCACCATGCCCCCACATGGTCAATAGGGATGAAGTGTCTTGCCCAAGGACACAACCGACAGACATTCCTGAATAAATCGATACGCGTATTTCTGTCAAACTAATCCGCCATTTTGTTTTTTCGACAAGTGTCTTGTGGAATGAATTATTTAACGAAAATTATTAATATATTATATTAAATGAACATACGCTATTTATTAAGGGGACAATCTCATAGTAAATACGGGTTAAGAGAGTGGTAAGTTATGAGAGGAGACTAATCGGGGTAATTTGATCGCTCAAAATTGTGGGGAAGGCGTATTCGGGGGCCTGACATGTCCATTACATTTAGAGAACTGAACTGGGGTTCGAGATAATTTAGCTATTGTGAGGGCTGGGGGAGGGGGGAGAGAGGTTTCCAAAAGTTTTTTTTTAGTATTGGATGACTTGGTGGAGGGGAATTCAGGAAAGTTTTAGGTACTGTGAGGGGATACAGGGGTGTGACGGTGAGGGTGTGGGATAACGGAGGTGTCTGATTGGTTAAAAAAGTGTGTGTTTGTGACAAAGCAACTCTTTTTAAGATTATGGTGGGGGCGGGGGAGAGCGGTTTCCAAAAGTTTTTTAGTATTGGATGACCTGGAGGAGGAGCGTTCATTGAAGTTTTAGGTACTGTGAGGGGATACAGGGGTGCAGAATAAAAAAAATGAATTATTTAACGAAAATTATTAATATATTATATTAAATGAATATACGCTATTTATTAAGGAGATTACGTCATAGCAATTAAGGTTATTAAAATTTTAAACATATGACCGCACACGTGTCTCCTTCACCCCTCCTCATAACCTCGTTTGACCCCCCTTATTTGATGAGGAACGTCTCCACCGGCCAATCGAGTTGTGCATTTCTGCTACTTGTGGCGCGATGACGGTTAAGTTGAATCAGCTGAAACCCGCAAATCGCGCAGTTAAATGTCGAGTTTTGACATTTCTCCATGTTTTTTTTCTAATGTATCTTTCCTAGTATAGGATTTCAGACAAAACGTCCACAGGAACATCTTGACATCGACGTCTGTTCGATGTACACTGCCTCTCTCTTTTGTTGAATTTGCTATTGAAACACAAAATTGACAGTTCAAAGCACCTTCTTGGTGGGTTTTCAGATGATCCGTTAATTCATCAAAGTATTGGGGCATAAAGTACAGCCATGTATATCCTCTCCCCCGTGTACAGTAGTCTCATGGCGATTTCTCTTGTGATTTTTTTTTTGAGAACTCGTCATAACGTAGAAATTGGACCGTTAAAAAAATACTTTATCGCGTGAGGGGTAAAATCAGAATATCTTGGTCTATGAGAGTTTTTCGACAGCCATAAAAACGAGAAGAATAAACTTGCATTATTAATATGTAAGAATCACGCCAAGTTATTAAATCAAATTATACCTATAAAAATAGCCACAATGGAGTCGTTCACAGTCTTCAGGTAAAAGCAAGACACATCTTGTCACGTGATATATTGATTTTTAAATACATGATAGCATGTCCAGTCTAACGATATTTATGACCGGCCGTTAAAGTGTGACAATAGATTTAATTGCTTCAACATCTGTCAGTAGTTGGCGTTTGAAAAGAAAAAAATCGATTTAATGATACCCAGACACGCAGTGTTCAATTTTGCGGGTCAGTCAACCGATAGCATGCGCATATGTCCAGTACGTCAATATTAATTCATTTATTAATATACTAATTATTATAATCAACCCTAATTACACTCATTAATTACATTAATTACATTAATTATGCAAAAGTCATTAATTACATTAATTATTAAAGTGATTAAAAAAAAAAAAAAATCATTAAGTAACAATAATTACCTTACGTAACATTTTAATTATGATGACGTCATCCACCCCCCTCGGCCCCTCTCCCCCAGAATAGGGTCAAAACCTCTACAATATACTACTGACGTACAAAAGTATCAACGCGCTGTTTGATTTCGTACGTCATAAGTCGTACAAAAGTATCAACGCGTTGTTTGATTTCGTACGCCATAAGTCGTACAAAAGTATCAACGCGCTGTCTTAAGACGTACAGAATTATCAAAGAGTTAAATTGGTTATCCTTATAATTCCTATTTTAATTCTTTATCTAATCATACTATTTTTCCTTATAATTGGTCCAAATTGGAGTGGCATCCAAGGAGCGCCTAATGGGTATGGGAGTCGGGAGGGGAGGGGGGGGGGGTGAGCCCACGTCATTAAAAAGGTATAGCCTTCCCACGGATTACTTTGATAAATTCAATAGAGGGTCAAGCTTGGCGCCATTGTATCGAATGGGTTATTTGTACAATAACATTTGCTCCGAGTACAGCTCGACTTCAGGACAGTACAAAACACTCTCGTTCCATCGAGCTGGAATCGGAGTATAGTGTTCACTTCCCTAAATTATGCGAACATATTGGTATGATCATATATAATATCGGAAGTATTCGTTGAAAAAACATATATATTCAAAGCCCATCACCTTTATAACGTAATTTCTAGCATCAATGGAATATCGTAGTTTTATACGTTATTTTTCTAAATTTTCTTTCACTGGACTAAAACATGGTCGGCACAGTGAGTTTTTGAGTAGCTAGCAACCGACACTCCCTCCCTCCTCCGTCAAAGTGGTTAGACTCCCGGTCAGGAATTTCTTCGTGACACCCCTGTATTATAACACTGAAGCTTAGAAATATTCAATGGAGCTCATTAAGCCTGCTGCGATGTGGTGTCGTAAGCAGCTTTGTCTGGGCGATGCCTGATTTGTCCTGTTGTGCGGGAGCACAGTGAAAAGTTCTGACCCATAATTTCTTTGGATAAAGGATCAACACGTTACTGTTCAAACTATGAAATAATTCTTTTATATGTAGTTCCTATCACAAGCTATACATAATCTATATACACAATTCTCTGGGGTTTACGTCATAGCGTTATGTTGTAAATATTGGTATAACGTATTTTCGATAAGTAAATATGCCCGAAGAACAGCACAAAGAGGGGTGAAAGCGCTTGAATAAATGTACATAATATCGTTTTATTTGTTTTGAACTTAGGCTTTTTCTTATAACAACCTGTACATGGCCTTATTTAAACCTTCTGATATGTATATATATAAAAACATACATTTTATATAAATTATGAGTTTGATGAGTATAACACCTTTTACCCTAAAGGGCCTAATTGCAACAGAACAGGTGCCCCTACATGCAGTCTTTGGGTTAACTCACAAGTTACATTCTAAGCGTCTTGATAGTTATTTTTAGGCAAGTCCTGGCTGCCTATTAGAGCTGTAGGTTTTTAAATTTCTTGTTCGGTTTCGGTTTTGGTTTTTCAGGTGGAGTAAAACCTCGGTTCGGTTCGGTTTTCGGTTTGTTCATGAGGCCAAGTAAAATTCAATAAAACTCATTCCGGAGTCATAACTGAATGGTAGTGAAATTGAGTGAAATTCAATGAATGCCCGAAATAAGCTATAATACATGAAGAATCAGGAAGGCCAATATAATAATTACCTACATATACAGAACTTTTATTGTGCTTGGCCATTTTCGAGGTCTGACACCCACACGCAACTTGAGGAAAGCTGCAAACACAACTAAACCGAAGTGTGGGAATTCACAGAATGTAGCCTTCCCAGAGTAGTGAGAGTACCCAGACACTGCCATTGGCAGTGTCTGGGTACTCTCACTACTCTGGAATGGCTACATTCTGTGAATTTCTGCAGCAAGAGAGTATTTAATAAAAAACGAAAAACCTTAGATTACAGGATGTCGACGGTTTCGGTTTCGGTTTTTTTTTTAAATTAATAACCGCGGTTCGGTTTCGGTTAACCTACAGCTCTACTGCCTATATTGGCAGCCAGGACTTGCCAAAAAAACAGCAGCAAAGTTACAGGATGTAGATTGTCAAAATACAGCAAAAATACGTAAAAACCCCAAGGCTTTTAAGGGTTACGACCTATTTCCTTTTATCACACGAGCTTTCAACTAATCATAGCCTTTATCAAGTGACAGACACAGTTTCAACAAATAAAAAAAAACAATAACAAAACATATCAGCAATGAAAGTATTAAAAGTACACATAGTCATTCCTTATAAGAAACATACACAGAACGACAGACACACATGTGTGAATGGGTTAATCGATATGGTACGAGTGCCAGTGCGGAAGGATAAAACGTGAGGCCACAGACCTCGTGCTTTATCCTTCCGCGATGGCACAAGTGCCATATCGATTAACCCATTCACAAGCGTGTGTCGTCTGTTTGTTTATTACACGCTTCATGTCTAAAAAAACATTTTTTAGAAGAACACTCAGCAATTCATTTGACAACTACCAACAAAAAAGAACAGATTTTATCGCCAACCAAATATGCGAGGGAAACCCGTGTTACTATTTCGTCCCGTGAGTTCCAAAGTGTTCTATGTACCTACTGGCACATATAACACATTGGAACTCATGGGGTGATTTTAAGCTGCCGCTGGTGATTCAACATGTTATTGCGTTGCACGATTTGTAGAAAATTCCAGTGAAGTTTCACTTTTATTTAAAAATGGTTCGTCAACGATTTCTGTTCAGATTTCTGAACAGATTTTCATTTTCCACATGGTTTATTGTTGCTGTAGATGGGGATTACATAGAACAGGCGTGTAATAAAATTAGAGCTGTAGGTTAACCGAAACCGAACCGAGGTTTTTAGTTTTTTTTAAAAACCGAAACCGAAACCGTCGACATCCCGTAATCTAAGGTTTTTCGTTTTTTATTAAATACTCTTTTGCTGCAGAAATTCACAGAATGTAGCCATCCCAGAGTAGTGAGAGTACCCAGACACTGCCAATGGCAGTGTCTGGGTACTCTCACTACTCTGGGAAGGCTACATTCTGTGAATTTCCCACATTTCAGTTTAGTTGTGTTTGCAGCTTTCCTCAAGTTGCGTGTAGGTGTCAGACCTCGAAAAATGGCCAGGCACAATAAAAGTTCTGTATATTTAGATAATTATTATATTGGCCTTCCTGATTCTTCATGTATTATAGCTTATGTCGGGCATTCATTGAGTTTCACTCAATTTCACTGTCATTCAGTTATGACTCCGGACATAAGAATGAGTTTTATTGAATTTTATTTGGCCTCATGAACAAACCGAAAACAGAACCGAACCGAGGTTTTACTCCACCTGATAAACCAAAACCGAAACCGAACAAGAAATTTGAAAACCTACAGCTCTAAATAAAATTCAATTCCAAACTGACAATCTCTGATTAGAAAACATCTGGATGGAGGGCATGAGTCTAATGGTTAACTATGCAAACTGTAGGATGAAACCGATGTTGAACGAAGAGCAAGTGGATCTGATAAATGGTATGTGCGACATTGCGAGAAGCAAAATTAAAAAGTTTAAAAACGGTGATTTGATGTTGGTCTATGGTCGTTGTTTGTATCTCAAAGTCAATGAAAAAATTGTGCACTGGTGGATGAAGACGACTTGACTAAATAGAAAACCATCAGTTTGGTAGTGATAACTGTGGACAGGTGATACATGAATGAATGCAAGGCAACACAGTTCGGACCTTACTTTTTTAGAAACGTAACATACATATATAAGCCTTATTAAGATTCCACTTTAAAATAATGTTTTTGTCTAGATAAAAAGTAAAGAATGGAAAAAATTAAAATAAATTAAAAAAAACAGCATTTTCCAAAAAATAAAATACGATCTCTAAACACCAGAAATCCTAAGAAGAGAGAGAAGACGATTCGTCAAGTTCTCGAATCGAAGTGACATATTCAAGGAAGTGATATAGTGAGATGGATGGGAGATATCAAACTGGAACAAGAGATGATGAGATTGAAACACCGGAACAGATGAAGAAACGAACCACAGAGCAACGACGAACACCTGTCAGACTCTCCAACGTACTAACTCCATACAAGCAGGGCTAGCATTGGTTGAAGACAAATGAACCATCGACGTGCAGTACGCCTTAGCACACAACGCCGCCGTGTCCGCACGTGGGCAATTAGGAATAAGTGTCTTGCCCAAGGACACAATGCGGTTGCCGCAGGTGGGATTCGAACCGAGGACATCTCGGCTTGCAGCCAGCATCTCTACATACTACGCCACCGCGTTCCCGTGATCATCATAGAAAGTGTAACCGTGACATCTGTATTCTCCAGTACGATAGGAAAATTCACCAGTAGAAAATTATCCTGGAAAGCTGACACACTCAAAAAGATTAAAGTTTTTTTATTACACGCCTGTTCTATGAAATCCCCATCTACAGCAACACTAAGCCGTGCGGAAAGTTAAAATCTGTTCCGCACATGTGTGGAAAGGAAATCGTTGACGGACTCTTTTATAAAGAAGCGAAATTTCACTGGAATTTTCTGCAAATCGTGTACCGCAATTACAATTTCAATCCCTAGCGGTAGCTAAAAGTCATCCTCTGCGTTCCAATGTGTTCTATGTGCCAGTACTCAGTATTGGAACTCAGAGGACGAAAGAGTAACACAGGTTCCCCTCGCAAGTTTTGTTGGCGAGAAAATGTGTTCTTTTTGGCGATAATTATCAAATAAATTGTTGAGTGTTCTTCTAATAATTGTTTTATAGACGCGAAGACGTGTAATAAACACAGAACGACACGCGTATGTAAATGGGTTAATCGATATGGCACTTGTGCCATCGCGGAAGGATAAAACTCGAGGCCTGTGGCCTCTCGTTCTATCCTTCCGCGCTGGCACTCGTGCCATATCGATTAACCCATTCACACACGCGTGTCGTTCTGTATTTATCTTATGTGAAACTCAGTTCCATATTCGACATGGTATCCATATCGTTGAGGGATAGACAGATTTCAAGCAAAGAATATCTCTACATTCCCATGAAAAGAATATATTCGACGCATTGAAAGAAGGCATAAGAATCAAGATGCTTCCTATTCCAAAAGAGGAGATGAAAAATAACCTGATAGAAAAATACTAGAACCCACGGAATCATTTCGTAAACTGTTGGGGAGGGGTACAAAAACTGATAGTATATAAATAAATAAATAAAATTAAATAAAATAAAAAGAAAATAATGTATTGTGTAAAATGGAAGACGTCTATGGACATGAATAAGGTAGAATACAAAGGGAAAAAAACTAAGGCCAGATACTTCCGGACATCTGATAAGATAAGATAAGATAAAAGATAAGATAAGATAAAAAATAAGATAAAAGATAAGATAAGATAAGATTAGATTAGATTAGATTAGATTAGATTAGATTAGATTAGATTAGATTAGATTAGATTAGATTAAATAGATTAAATAAGATTAGATTAGATTAGATTAGATTAAATAAGATTAGATTAGATTAGATTATATAAGATAAGATAAGATAAGATAAGAGAAATAAGATAAGATAAGATAAATAAGATAGATAAGATAAGATGAGATAAGATAAGATAAGAGATAAGATAAGATTAGATTAGATTAGATAAGATTAGATAAGATTAGATAAGATTAGATAAGATTAGATAAGATTAGATAAGATAAGATAAGATAAGATAAGATAAGATTAGATAAGATAAGATTAGATTAGATAAGATAAGATAAGATAAGATAAGATGAGATGAGATGAGATGAGATGAGATGAGATGAGACTAGATTAAATAGATTAAATAAGATTAGATTAGATTAGATTAAATAAGATTAGATTAGATTAGATAAGATAAGATAAGTAGATAAGATAAGATAAGATTAGATTAGATAAGATTAGATAAGATAAGATAAGATAAGATAAATAAGATAAGATAAGATTAGATTAGATAAGATAAGATAGGAGATAAGATTAGATTAGATTAGATAAGATAAGATAAGATAAGATAAGATGAGATGAGATGAGATGAGATGAGATGAGATGAGATGAGATGAGATTAAATAGATTAAATAAGATTAGATTAGATTAGATTAGATTAAATAAGATTAGATTAGATTAGATAAGATAAGATAAGTAGATAAGATAAGATAAGATTAGATTAGATTAGATTAGATTAGATTAGATTAAATTCGTCAGTACACATATACACAACACGATTTACATATAAAGCACATATTTACAACATATATGATTACAATATACATGCAGAAAGTATAAAATTCCTTTTCTGTGTCTGTGTACAGATGTCTGTATACCGACGGGGGAAGGCATAGCCAGATTGGCTGTCTTCCTGTCTTCCCCTAGCAAGAAAGAAGGTAAGAAACAGAGATGCAGATAGAGAAGATGAAAAAATGAAGAGAAGAAAAGACGTCGGAAAGAGTAGAAAAATACTAGTACAACATCGTGAATTCATTTAATCGTCCTGAAAATTGATCATCTTCTGCCTGAGCGGATGGTGTGTGATGTGGTCAAAGCCTGGTTCAGCTGGACTACCCAGATTCGAGCCTCACCATTGCATTCCTCATCTTCAAGTTCAAGGTGAGAATGTAACAATAGATTTGCCAATAATATACGAAATGCAAGGGTGAAGGGCGAATCCGGTGGCCAGCAGGGACGAGAATGCCAGACACTTTGCGGTGAAAAAAGAATAACCTGCATAGGGGAATCTTACCAATACACCTATTACTGAGCTAAGTATGTGGTTCAACAAATACTCGATTCGTTAAAAAGGTGGAGGTGCGGCCAACAGATTCATCAATAATGTCCTTTTCGAAATACATCTACCAGGAGATGGATTCATGAGCCGGGTAGAAAATTGAACAAGAGACTGAACCCCAAGCTGACACTTCAATTGCGGAGCAAACCCATCAATAGAGCTGATCAAGTGGCCTATACTCAAGGTCTATGTTACGCGAAATATCTCGACATTAAAAACTTGAAATGATGTGTGAGATAAGAACATGTTGAAAGATCTAGAAAATAAAGTGAATCAATCATCGAGAGAGAAATTCGAACGTTCGATACGGTAGTCATTAATATGATCGGTATCAAACGTCAATTCGGATTGGAAAATTAAAAAAAAACACCAATGCCTTAACCCCCTGCACTCTGATGTCGAGAATACTCGACACCTCCCCCACTCTAAGCCCCACCACACCTCCCTGTCATCCATGGTTATCCCCCCTGTGTTGTCAGAAATTCAGAAATTTAGATTTTGGTTGACAGAGCTCAATTGGAGCTCTGTCAACCAAAATCTAAATTGCTGAATTTCTGACAACACAGGGGGGATAACCATGGATGACAAATCAGACGTTTCGTCATCAGAGTGCAGGGGGTTAACAGATCAATTACACAAACTCGTATAGAGATAATTTGTTCCTACTCCCAGAGTTGAAATCAAACGCCCCAGACCTAATGGATATATATTTTTTCTCCAAGAGAAGGAAACTAACACAGAGAGACTGATAGCTTACAGCTGACGAAAAGAGAATCTTTTGGATTTCGACTGAATCTCGCAGCTGGAGAAGCCACATCAATTTTCTAAGGTAAATGAAGCCAATATGGATTTAGTATTCTATATTTGGCGATACGAGAGATAAAAGAACTGGAATTGATTTTGTTTAATTTTGAAAGATAGAATACCATGACAAATTTGTAAATTGAGATATGTTTACAGTGATTTTTTTCCCTTGATGTCCATTCTGTTTTATTAATAATGCTTAACCCTTTGTACACGAGATGCCTTTTTTTCCGGCCCAGGAATATGATACGCCATTGTTTCATTAAGTATGCTGGCGGCTAAGTGAAAGACTGTAGTAGAACTATTAATATTTTCAACGTGCAGCCTTAAGGCTGCACGATGAAAATATTAATTGGTCTATCCCCAAATAACGAATATGGACTCTTCCAATTACTGCGTTGAGCTTAAATGGACGATACCATCAGGGTTTAAAGGGTTAATTGTTGGCCCTTCATTATTATTTTATCAAAAATCTCTCATTAAAAGTAAAGAAAAATGTTTCTAGAAAATTAATTTTGATTTTTAATCCAAATTTTAGTAATTCTTGAAACTGAAAATTTCCACATTGTTTTCTGAATACAGGCTTCCCCGATTGAGTTCGGCAGTTTTGTAGTCATAGTTTAGTTTACCTACACTGTTACAATAGTTTAGTGTACCTACACTGTTACAATAGTTTAGTTTACCTACACTGTAGTCATAGTTTAGTTTACCTACACTGTTACAATGTTTAGTTTACATACACTATTACAATAGTTTAGTTTACCTATACTTTTACAATTGTAAATATCAACTACAAAGGCCACGAATGATTCCACTTCATTAAGGGTTGATATTCCACCTCCCTTATACAGAATCAATTGTTGTGATTTCGCGAGTTTTCTAGCACTTCCAGGTATGGAATACCAAAGAGCAAGATAATTAACAATTAACTGGTAGAGAGCAGGAAACATGGACTTTATTCTGAAGGGGTAGGTACCACAAAATTTAAGGGCTTCATAATCTGTTGATGTGCTTCAAATCATCTGTGAAGTGATATTGCTTTATTACACATCCATTAAACTTTAAACCCCTTGTATTCAACGGAATCGCCGCTATGATATAAATCATTCTGTATTCAACGGGTGATATACAAGCCGGAACTTTTTTACCGCACCGTTTAGTTACGCTTCGAAAAGTTTCCAAATTTCGTTGTACAATTGTCGACAGTCTGTCGCATAATGTGAAAATGGAAACGTCCAAAGCAAAATGAAGTCTGTTCACCAAAAATTAGTTAACCAAAAATGAGATAATATTTTAAAAAAAAAACCCAATCATTTCCAACCAGAACATTAACCCAGTACGTGGCAGTCTCGTTTTGTGGATCTAAATATATCTAAATCGGTCAACTTTATTTCGGTAAATCTTCGTACATCTTGACACGCTTCGAACTTCTTTTAAAAATGTTTATCCCAGCTGATTTACAAATCTGGACAAATTTGTACCTTTTACTAACAGTAATAGCCACCAAATGATTAGGCGTGAATGGGCACCAGCCGAAGAGAAACAGCGATACGAATTTCAACAAACACTGGTTCCGAAAAGGTTGTTTTGATTTTTTATCGATCCATTTGATCAGTACAGCTTAAGTCAAAACAAACGGACTCTTCACATTTGGGTTCAAACGTGGGAATTAAAACTTATTGATTTAAATGAATTTTAATGCATGGGTTGTGTAATAAATACAGAACACGATGTGTGTTTGAATCGGTGGGTGTTTTACATAACTCGTGGGAATGGCTTAATCATATTTCGCGAGAGCCGTAGGCTCTCGCGAAATATGACTACGCCATTCCAACTCGTTATGTAAAACACCCACCAATTCAAACACACATCGCGTTCTGTCTATTTATCTATTAGGATTTTTCCATGTTACAATATATAGGAGAGCGACTTCGCTTGAGTTTTCGGTGTGCGTTAGTAGTGTATTCTCCCTGTATTCCATTTAACACATTTCCTACGTACTAACAGAGCATTGTAAAGACTCCGAGCGTATACTTTCTACGGATTCATGTCTCTAAACTGTATTTATAATTTTATTATTACTTGGCACCCTTCCATAAACTGTAACAAGGCAAAGATGCACAAAGAAATTTTGAGGACCAAAAATAATTTAGCACTCTACCAGTTAAGAGAGAAATTTTGGAAAATTTTACACCTGAAATCTACTGGACATTACAAGTATTAAAGTTAGAAGGAATACACTTAATTTTTTTTATATAGATTTTTATTTACAGGCATCATTGGTACATTATTCGGTACATATCGCATAGTAAAGATATCATACATATTTTTCAGTTATTAAGTTATTATTATGATACAGAGGTTTATATCAGAAGCTGTTTTATGCTTGAATCATAAGAGAAGCGATTGTCTGTATTTCTATTATAGTGAGAGAGAGAGAGAGAGAGAGAGAGAGAGAGAGAGAGATGCCTGCTGTGCTGTTCATTCAGGCTTGCAATAACAGTCACATCATCATATAGGTAACGCTGTGTAGACTGCCACGTGGCCCCGACAATTGACACGCTGGGCAGATTTGATCCCAAGTGACCCGAAGTGTAAACATTCCATGCCTGCTGCAACTGCGTGTATGTATTGGATTTGGGTTAGTAATTAAGAAGATGTCTCAGGTTCTGAAGTTAGCCCCTCCCATCTAGCCCAGCGCTTCTGAAAGCGATCATACCTGCATATTCGGTAATATGCCGCTCTTTCAATGTTATAATATCGCCGAAGTTGATGTTTTATCTGTGATATCGTTGGGTAATGGTTAGTGAATTTTGTTTTATAAATGCAAAATTTAACGAATATAAAAAATACTGATGCAGTTCTTCAACATGACCTTCAACTGGACTTGCAAATAATACAGAGTCTTCAGTTGTTTGTAGGTTTTCACCGGTCTTTGCAATAACCCATACTTTTAATTGTTCCCACAGCCGTGATATTACCGGCATTCAGAAAATAGGTGAATGATTGTTTCCGATTTCGTCTTACAAAATGTGCATAGGTTATCCGACATAATACCACACTTATATAAGAGGGACCTTGTTCCAAGAATTCGAGTGTTTATACGATATTGGAACCCCTGATATTTACTATTAATATTACATTTGTAGGGACATATTAGGGCAGATTGCCACCAGTTATTTTTAAAATTTATGTCACAATCCTTCTCCCATTTTCCTTTAAATTTAACTTCGTCCCTCCGCCTCTTGGGAATCATAAATATGCTTTTACAGCCCCTGTTTGAAAAAGGAAGTCTAGCTGAAAGTGTCTGATTGGGCGGGATAAAAAACACGAACATTACTTGTATTATAGATAAGCCTAATGTAGGTGGTGACCGCTTTCTTAGTTCCAGAAAAAGTAATAAATGCTGTCTCTATTTTATGTATGTATTTGAATTTTTCATAAGATAAAAAAATTTCCTTTTCATCCAAAAGACCGTTAATAAATGTAACCTCGTTGTCTTCCCACTTTTGAAATACACTGGTTTGTTAAAAATCTTGATATTTTCGTTATTCCAAATACACGACGATAGATAATTATCGCTGCTTTCTACCTTTAGCTCTTTGCAAAACAAGTGTCAAGCTTCAAATACATCCCTCCAAAACTGTTTTTTTTTTAGGAATTTAGTGAGTCGATAAAAACAGTTTTTATCTAGAGAAGGCGTTATAGTTTTCAACAACCCGTGTAGAGGCGTGTTCTCAGAAACAATACGTTTGACCCATGAAATTTTCAAAGAGCTTATAAATAATGGTATATCGATCATTTTAACCCCACCTCTCTCGTACTCCTGTACTATAGTTTTACGACTTATTCTATGGTGGCCATTTCATATGAATGGATATAGGACACCCGCCAATTCCTTAATAAATTTACTCTTAGGATTGGGGAGACTTAAGAACAAATGTACTAATTTTGAAAGAGCAAACGATTTAACTACTGTGATTTTTCCTAAAACATTTCTGTTCCGTTTTGTCCAAGCCGATACGGTTTTGTGTATATCATTCATTTTGGACAAATAGCTATCTTCTGTTATAGCCTTAAGGTCGAGGGACAATTTACCCCTAAAACTGAATGATTTAGGGTTCCACTTCAATTTCCGCCTATCACATATTTTTTCAGTGCAATCTTTCTTGGTACCAATCCATACTGCTTCCATTTTGTTATAGTAAATTCGTAATCCCGACACTTTTTCAAATCTGTGCAGCATGTCCATTGCCGAGTCCAGAGACCTGGGAGAGCCATGAAGAACAGAGATGTATCGTCCGCGTATTGGGTGATTTTAAATTCTATTGCCCCAATACTGATTCCTCGTATATCTCTACACGACCTTATTAGGGGCCTACAGTATATTAATCTCCTTGTATGGAATCGTAACTGCAGAAACTGAAATCAAAGCATATGTGTACAACACACACACATGCAGACACGGGACACTTACACATACGCAAGAACTCACCTACACGCACACACACGCACACCCACACGCACCCCACACGCACACACACAAAAACACCCTGACACACTCACATACAGACACACACACACGCACTGACATGTACAGTACGTGAAGAGTTGATTGTAACTAAATCACCCGCGGAGTGGAGTTATCACCCAAGCTATAACTTTCAAATTTTGTACATATCGACAAAATACACAAGCAATGTCTCAGCCAATGGACCTCCGGGTTTTACCCGGAGGTCCATTGGCTGAAACTTTGCTGGTGCTGGTTATGCTTTGCAGCAAATTTGCAATTATTGCTCGGGTGGAATCTCCACTCTCTGCAGGTGATTTAATGATAATACACTCTCCACGTACTGTATATAAAGTCATAGACAGGTTAGACTGTGAGCATAAGAAGGACTGGCAGCTGAAGTCACTCAGGGATGATTGGTACCATTTTAAAACTTTGTACTATCCACCAGACAATGGAAGAAACTTATTTTTGTTTTGTTATTCTTCTTTCTTCTATCTTCAACATTCGTCTTTCTAACTTTTGTGTCTTCTGTTCTCTTTACTCATCTCGTCTTCCGTGTGTAGATATGCAGGTACAGTCACGTGTTTCCAATACAAGCTCAGCTGAGTCAATATGGCGATCAAAATAATGTCTATGAGCTGTCGGTGGGGGGAGGGGGGGGGGGCTTGGAGATGGTAAAAAGCGCAGAGATGTATTCAACTATTTAACAGAAAAAGATTCCTCAGTATACTGTCTTCAGAATGTCAACTTTACTCCGGATATAGAAACTCGAATAAGAGTTGAATGGGGGTTTGAGTGCTTATTCAGTTCCTATACTAGTTCTTCGAGAGGGGTGGCAATACTTTTCAATAACAATTTCGATTTCAAACTCCATAAGTATAAATTGAATCCCCACGGGAATTATCTAATAATTGAGATCGAAGTTGAAGAACGTATTTTTGTGATAGCGAATATATATGGTCCCAACCCAGATTGCCCAAACTTTTACAGGAAGTTAATGGAGCTCATTTAATCTACTAATTCTTCCTGCCAGTATATATTATGCGGGGACTTTAATTTAGTTATGGATCCTGTACAAGATACTAAGAGTCAAACTACCTCCATATAAATAATCCATCCGCAAGACAAAAGTTATTAGAAATCATTAGTCTTGATCTACAAGATATTTGGCGTGTGAAAAACCCAGATAAGCAAATGTTTACTTGGCGCAGAAAGAACCCGACAAAACAAGCCTGCCTTCACTTCTTTTTAATTTCCAGTCATACCTCGTCATGTGTTGATAACTGTAATATACATCCGGGTTATAGAACCGACCATTCAATAATTGACTTGGAACCTAAATTTAATAATTTTCGACATGGGCCTAGGTTTTGGAAATTTAATAACTCACTACTCAGCAATAAAGATTATGTAAACTCTATAAAACAAACTATTTTGGACAAAACAGGGCAGTACAAATCCAGAAATTCTCAAGATCCGGAATATACATTCGAAATTAACGATTAGTTATTTTTTTTAAATTTTGTTAATGGAGATAAGGAGTAAAACGATACAGTTTACCAAAAAAATAAAGAAAAAAAGCGTAAACTAGAGAAAGAATTAGAACAAAATTAAAACCCTAAAAGAAACGAATGACTTAAGCCATTCTGGGCAACTGGACAGGACTAAACAACAATTAATAGATATCAGACAGGAAAAGATAGAGGGGATGGTAATAAGTTCTAGAGCTCGGTGGGTAACTGAAAGAGAAAAAGCCACTAAATACATTCTAAATTTAGAAAAACGTAATTATACTTATAAAACTATCTCATTTATTTATTTATTATTTATTGGTGTTTAAGGTCACATACTTATGCACAATGGCTAATCATGACCGTGACAGTTTTACGGGCGGAGGAAGCCGGAGTACCTGGAGAGAACTACCCTAACTCCGCCCTGTAGCACAGGCGTGGTTAGATTGGTTGAAGACATGCGCACCATCGACGTGCAGTACGTCGTAGTGCACGGCGTCATTGTGCCCTCATGTGGACAATCGTGGTTAAGTCCTTGCCCAAGGACACAACGCGGTAGTCCGAATCGATCGCTCAGACGGTCACCTATCCGAGGATTAACCGGGATCAACGTTGCTTAACTTCAGTATCTGACAAGAACCGGTTACCGCAATGCCACCGCGCCCCAAAACTATCTCAAAAGTGCAAGATGATGACGGAAATAAGATTCCAGATCAAAACAAGACACTTGCTGAAACAGTAAAATTTTACGCAAACCTATACAAAGAAATATATTTCTATGAACACCCCCAATAATAAATAATAATAATAATAATAGTTTTTCCTTCTTTGAGACGGAAAGTGAAACAAAAACGTTTAGCGCCACAGAAGCCGAAAACTTAGAAAGAGAAGTAACGTGTGCGGAAGTTCTTAGCAATCTGAAAAAAATGAAAAATAATTTTAGCCCCGGTTCAGACGCTTTCACAATGGAATTCTTCAAATTTTTCTGGAGAGACATTGGTAAATTCCTTGTTCGTTCACTCACTTATGGTTTTCAAAGTGGACTCTTATCCGTCACACAATGTCATGGAGTACCGAAGGATAAGAAACCCCGAGGGTTTTTGAAAACACTGGAGACCAATTACGTTGTTAAATATTTCCTATAAGATCTTATCTGGTTGTCTATCGAAACGTGTGAAAGGTCTATTACACAAACTCATCGACATTGACCAGAAGGGGTTCATTAAGGGTAGATTTATTGGCGAAAATATTAGACTGATCTATGATGTTATTTACTCTACTGAAATTCTAAAAGAAACCAGGCTTACTCGTTCTTATAGACTTTGAAAAAGCCTTTGATTCCGTATCATGTTTATACATCTCAAAAGTATTGGATTACTTTAAATTTGGGCCAATTTTCAAAAGATACATTTTAACAATGTATAATGGTATATCGTCCAGCCTACATGTGAATGGGGAAATTTCGCCTTAAATCAAACTTGAGAGAGGCTGCCGACGGGGAGATCCCATTTCGCCATATATTTTTTTATTATGTGCAGAATTCCTGGCTTCAAAAATAAGATCGTGTAGCGATATTCGAGGAATGTACTTAATTTGATAGACTTTCAACCACATATACTTGTGGATGTGAAACCCCGCTCTACTTGTTTATAACGCAGCCCCAAGAAAGACATCAACAGGAATGATAAGCTCCAAACACCCAAGTCAGAATTCCCTCGCAACAACAGGGAGCCAGATATTCCTAAATCACACCAGAGATCTTCAGAGAACATACAAAAATGCCAACGATTTTGGAACCAAAACACATGTGAAAAAATTGAGATTCAACTTAAATTTACACCAGGGGCGAATTGGTCACTCCGAAAATTCCCTCCTTCAGAGAGACGGGGAAATTTGGAGCAGTTAGGTTTGTATACAACCGATTAACCCTTTACCCAACGTAACGGCCAAAACCGGCCAGCGCTATTCTCAAAAATTGCCAATTAATCTTCATTATTTTTTCATTTTTTGTCTCAAAAACATAGGTTATGACCCCTCGTTGGAACGAGCTCGTCGAGCTCGTTCCAACGAGGGGTCATAACCTATGTTTTTGAGACAAAAAATGAAAAAAATTAGTTATTCAAGAATTTTTTTTGCAAGTGTCGTCTGCTTTTCATGTTAGGTAAAGGGTTAAATGCTAGATTTAAATTGAAATATGAGCAACATTGGAAATCGACCAAAGCCAAATGATTTTAATGTCAATACAATCTCTATCTTCGTCTTACATCAGATCTGATCAAGGAGTTAATTTAGAATATATGACAATGGAGTATAGAAGATGGAAATCGGGATTACTCGGCGTATATTAAGACCCAAATCACGATTACTCGGGGTATATTAAAACGGAAATTAAAATTTCATGGAAGATTATCAACATGGTTCATTGTTACATAAAGATTACTACATTACCAGTACATCAGACTATCAAACAGGAAATCAAAATGGCAGGCATGTAAATTCTAATTCGTCGTGTGATAACTATAAGGTTCTAACTTCCAGTGGAAGGGTTAGGGTCAGGATTCCTGTGGAAGGTTTAGGGTCGGGATTCCAGTGGAAGATAGAACCTTCTGGTTCTCACACGACGAATTATCAACAACATAGTGGTGAGGACAGAACTGCTTATCGCAAGCCTCCGCCTCACCCTCGCCGCCAATATTATCAAATTGGGAGATAGACATCAAGACGCAGAATGTAGGCCTATAGTGGAATACCAAGATTACCTAAAGCCCAAGAATATAATGAAAATATTAACTGGCAGTCTTTCCGTCTTAATGTCATGAAATGCAAAACTGGACTGATTGGAATGTAAAAATAATCTTTGCTGCTGTCTTATGGGTAAAGCAAGTGAATATTATGCCACTATTAACAAACACAATCCTACAAGGCATTTTGGGGCCTCATGCATAAGTTAGAAAAAAACGTTTTGGGATGTATGAATTACCCGAGACAGCTCAGATGCAGCTGGGCCAAGCCAGACAGAACCTGGCATGTCATTGGAGGAGTGGACAGACCACTAAGTTTTGACACTTTCAGTGAAAGCATGTGGTCGCCTGCCTGATGAACAACGTTTAGTCAGTCTCTCATGAGGTTGTGACATAGGGCCATGCGAATCACGAATTTTTTATTCGAATCGAACCTCGAATCCTCAGATCGAATCACGTCTTTTATTCGAAATCGAACTAAACCTCGAATCGAATCAGAAGCGTTTCGAAGATGGCCGATGAGAGTGCTATAAAAGTGATTTGTTACGACTGTGATGGCTCAAATCCTGACTGATAAAATAATCCATGTACATCATCAAGGCGTGCCTTCGTCGAAGGATTGTCTTGATGATGGAGTTGCAATATTACCCTGCCGGGATTATAAGTTACGGGGCGTTTAGTTGGCAGATACAGTGTCATATACGGCGAAGAGAAAACAATATTAGGTGAGGCGAAGCCGAACCTAATATTGTTTTCTCGGAGCCGTATATGACACTATATCTTACATCCTACAAGGATCTGGGGATTTCATTGGTTCAAAGACGTCACATGCAGACTGCATATAAAACCATATACTGCCTGTCAATATCAATATACGCTGACAGCTATGGGTAATCTCCCCTTTGTTCGCTGATTATTCAAAATGGCGGCAGCCGATAAGCGCTTCAAGTTGAAAGATTGAGTTTTGGAAGTACATATTGGGTCTGACGTGCAGGTTAGGCAACTTAAAAGGCTTCATATTATGTGGATGTGTGTCATGTTACCTTCGAAATGAAAATGTTTGGTATGTATGAATTTGCCTTGTTACATTTTATGGGAGAGTGCCTGTAGGCACTCTCTCCCATAAATTGTAACAAGGCAAAGACACGTGAACACATTGTGAGACTTCTCTCATTTAATTTTGATCGCTGTTGTTATTAGTTCTGCGCATCGATGCAGCTGTCGGTAAGATATATTCGTTACACAGTTTGTTGGTGGCCTAATATGGTATATATGGTGTCAATTAATTCCATATTGGACGAGAGCTTCGCTCTCGTCCAATATGAAATTAACTGACATCATATTTACCATATTAGGCCACCAACAAACTGTATAACTAATAGCATATGCCAACTAAACGCCCTGTAGCGTTTTTATTATGCACGGCATGCTAAAATGTCATTAGGGACGTTAACTCAAGGAATAGTTAAATGATGTTCACTTCTCGAAAAGTGTAAACAAAGCAGATGATGTTATATGGTGGGTCTTCTGTACGACTGCGCTGCAGCATATTCGTACGTGTAAATTAAAAGCTGAGGCGTGTGGATATAATGATAAAACAAAATGGCTAACGGGCACCAAATATTAAATTAATATTGGGCGCTTTTCAGCCAACCTAAACCTAATATTGCGGAGTCGATGTCTCTTAGTAACTTCATTTTATTGGATAAACAAATTTACTAGCATAATAAAATAGTGTATCGTCCACATTGCCTCTAAATTTTAAATGTGCTTTTAACAGTGGTAGGGACTAGTGATACTGGAATAAGCGTGGTTGGTGGCATGATGTTACTGTAGCGGAAGTTACACTCTGTCCTTTATTTTAACATTATCTATGTAGATTTTGCATTGGAGCGTGTTGTGAGACTGCGAAGAGCACTGATACTGAGATATATTCATGTGAAGAAGATTCAAGAGGAAACGAATCGAGCAAAGTTTCGTGGGGCCTTATTTTGTCACGAAATATTTGAAAATGCGGCGGGGCTTCATGCTCCCAATCAGAAACCCACTAGTATAGAAGCAGAAGCTGATTCTGTGAAATGGAATCAACAAACCTCATTGGCAGGTTATGGTCGGGAACTCTGGAAAGCTCTTTCTCGAGATGAAACAATCTGCTCCAAATTTGGGAGTTTGAAAATGAAGCATTACGTTCAAACTACGCTAGACTTCACAGAGCAAACACATTTCATACGCCCATTACAGCAAATACTACAAATGCTGCTGATTAAAATGTGAAGGAAATGAACAAATTTGTGACGGATTTTAGGGTGTTTGCCGCGTCGGTCATGGATACCAAGAAAGCTGTGAAAAATTCTACGACCCACTTGACTGTGCCAGTAGCCAATTTGACTTTGAAAATGCCCCAGTCTTACGACCGTGGGATAAATTATGGGCTATCACAAAGTCGCCACCTATCCAGCGGACGTCGTTGTTTTGAATGTGGTTCCCCCCACACACATGGTCAGAGAATGTACCGCCCAAAATGTCAAAAATCGACCGGCAACCCTGTGAAAGAAAAAACAAGAGTAAAAAATCAAACTGCAGTACAATTTAATGGGCAAGGGGATCTTTAAACATGAACGGTCGGAGGAGGAAGAAGAGGAGGAGGACTAAGACTGAACCCATTAGATAATATTAGTTACACAGGTTGTTGGTGGCCTAATATGGTGTCAGTTATTTTCATATTGGACGAGGGTGAAGCTCGAGTCCAATATGGAATTAACTGACACCATATATACCATATTAGGTCACCAACAAACTGTGTAACGAATATGTCTTACCGACTGCTGCATCGATGCTCAGAACTAATAACAACAGCGATCAAAATTCAATGAGAGAATTCTCACAATGTGTTCACGTGTCTTTGCCTTGTTACAATTTATGGGAGAGTGACTACAGACACTCTCCCATAAATTGTAACAAGGCAAATTCATACAGTTTCATTTCGAAGGTAACATGACACACATCCACAGAATATGAAGCCTTTTAAGTTGCCTAACCTGCTCTTCAGACCAAATATGGGCTTCCAACACTCAATCTTTCAACTTGAAGCGTTTATCGGCTGCCGCCATTTTGAATAACCAATGAACAAAGGGGAGATTACCCATAGCTGTCAGCGTATATTGATGTTGACAGGCAGTACATGGTTTTATATGCAGTCTGCATGTGACGTCTTTGTCTAACCGGGTTGTGGGATGACAAACACCGACCAGGTTCAATAAATTTATTGATACATCAAACGTTCATTATCACACCATTATGAAACCATTATGACACCATTCTGTAAAAACAGAAAAATATAATGTGTGAAGGTCGTTAAGAATAAAAGTCATCAAAAGCCAATGATCAACAACTATAGGTATAATGGTGTTGTGCTGTCTGAGGATCTGTGGCAGGTAAAATGATCAACAGCACGATAAGGCGATTATTGTTTTCACAAATCAACCGAACTTTTAGAGAAGTGACACAGACTTCAAGTTCAATATAATCAATCGTGATTAGTTAATTAAAAGCATGCCGATTGCGTCCAACCGTGACCATTCAAGCTTGAAAGAAATCACTCACAGTGCTGACCAAACAGTTTGACCGGGATGATAATTAACTCTTAACTCGCGGCATCAACGGCTACCCGAATTAAATAATTCCAACTCTTCCACATTTGAACCAATGAAATTCCCAGATACTTGTAGGAGGTAAGATATAGGCCAATATGACCACACACGTCCATTTTTTTTTATTTTAGGAATTTTACGGTTCTCCCGTATTTGGGTGAGTTTCCTGATATTACTGTTTTTCAACTCAATGATAAATAATCTTTTACTGTACCTTTTATTTTGGAAAATGTCAAATTAGATACACTGGTAGACAAAGTGGCAAAGGTTACAATTATTTCCGATACGGCCTTAGAGCATTCGGATGAACAACCAGATATGGTTAAAAACATTAATGTGAGATCTGTATCACGCGATCTGGAAACGATTCTTCGTAAATTGTTGGTTCTGTTTCTATACAAATAGGAAACTTCAAGTACATGAGAACAGTATATATAGCTCATCAATTGTTTTAGTGTTAGAGTGCAGCTCGATTAGATCTGGCTAAAGGAGTTTTGTATTTGAGAGATAAAAAATTCTCTTATTGACCAAGTATGTGCTAACCTAGTCGAAGAGAGATCAACACTATCCTCTATAAAAAGGTGGTCATTCCAGCAGATCATTATCAGAATACATACAGTACAGTCTCCATGGACTGGTCGTAATCCACGCGTGGACAGTGATGTCTACGCATGCGTTCAGCAGGTAATAAAAATTATCATCACATAGTTAAGCAATAGTGCATGGCTTGGAGTTGACTACGCCCAAATAGCGCCCAGTGAGGTGGTGTAGTTCCCGCCGCGAAGCGGAGGGAACTACACCACCTCACTGGGCACTATATGGGCGTAGTCAACGACAGGACATACACTAATCCTTATATTATATCGAACGCCCATCAAGAAAAACATCTGTCCGATGTGTTAATCTATTATCAAGGTAGCAGCCCTACCAACCAGCGTTATATAGAAAAAATACCATGTAGTTTTTAAAAAACATTTTCTTCTTCCAAAACACGGCTAACTTGGATTATTTATATGAGCAGAAGACAGACTGTGAATCGGTCCGTAAGGGTAAACAAAACATTTCCCCCAAACGGAACTGTGTATTCTAGAATCGCGCAACTCGCGAATGAAAACTAAAATTTTCGTAATTTGACAACGCAGTTTGGTAATTTCCACGCATTTGTCACATATATACATTACCGAATGGGCCAGCACGGGATACAAACTCCGAAGATTCAATTGAATTCCATTATTTATTCGTTTACTGCCCAAAACATACAATTAAATAGCGAAATAATATGAGCAGCGAAACAAACGATTTTTCATATCCGGACGCGTTCTCATGAACGTTGGACCCAGGTATGGATCTTTCTCTTCGAAACGAGATATGGATCATCTTCTCAAGGAGTAAAATGACTCGGAAAATGTGACTTCAACAATGGAAAATCGATACATTTTTCCACAAAGATTTCTTTCCGGGTCGTTTTGTGGATGTTGTGTCTGTGTGAATCGATTTTTAAATTTAACCTGATCAGTTTTATTCGCCCAGTATGAAAAGAAAAATGATATAGTAGTGTGCTAAAAATAGAAAACGTGTAGTGCCTGGGTGTAGTGCCTGGCCAGTTCTGTGGATGCAAAATACACGAAATAGAGTATCATCTTTCAGCCAATCAGAATGCAAGGAAGTCACGTGAGATATAATATTTTTAAAGAACGAAGCACCGGGTTGTACCCAGTGCTTCATTAATTAAAATTTTGATGATCATTCCTATAATCAATGATTGCAATATTTTATTAGTGGAAATATTGCCCACCCGTGTCAGTGACCAGTCCATGTCGGTTGTACTGTTGTAGAACCTCACTTGGATAAGGATTTGTCGATCCCTAGAACAGCTCACTCTGAAAGAACAGCTCACTTTGAAAATACTGATCCATTACTTAGAGCTGTAGGTTTTTAAATTTCTTGTTCGGTTTCGGTTTTGGTTTTTCGGGTGGAGTAAAACCTCGGTTCGGTTCGGTTTTCGGTTTGTTCATGAGGCCAAGTAAAATTCAATAAAACTCATTCTTATGTCCGGAGTCATAACTGAATGGTAGTGAAATTGAGTGAAACTCAATGAATGCCCGAAATAAGCTATAATACATGAAGAATCAGGAAGGCCAATATAATAATTACCTAAATATACAGAACTTTTTTTGTGCTTGGCCATTTTTCGAGGTCAGACACCTACACGCATCTTGAGGAAAGCTGCACAAAACTAAACTGAAATGTGGGAAATTCACAGAATGTAGCCTTCCCAGAGTAGTGAGAGTACCCAGACGTTGCCACTTAAAACTCTCACTACCCTGGAATGGCTACATTCTGTGAATTTCTGCAGCAAGAGAGTATTTAATAAAAAACGAAAAACCTTAGACTACGGGATGTCGACGGTTTCGGTTTCGGTTTTTTGAAAAAACTAAAAACCTCGGTTTGGTTTCGGTTAACCTACAGCTTTACCATTACTGACATTTATTAAGTTGAAAGGGGGAGCGGTGGCGTTGTCGTAACGGTTCTTGTCAGATCGTCAGATCATCAAAGTTAAGCAACGTCGAGGACGGTTAGTTCTTGGATGGGTGACCGTCTGAGCGATCGATTTGGACTCCCGCGTTGTGTCCTTGGGCAATGTACTTAACCCCGATTGCCAGCATTGAGGCACGATGACGCCGTGTACTAAGGCGTACTGCACGTCGATGGTGCGAATGTCTTCAACCAATCTAATCCTGCCTGTGCAGCAGTGTAGAGTTACGATGCTGGGAAGCTGGCAGCTGCTCGTCGTTACTCGGTGGTTCTCGCCGGGTACTCCGGCTTCTTCCATCCGTAAAACTGTCACCGACACGATATGACCTTGGCTGTTAACGTGTTGTTAAACCTAATAAATAAATAAAATAAATTAATTAATTAATTAATTAATTAATTAATTAATTAATTAATTAATTAATTAACTTAAAACATCATGATATAGTAATGCAACAAGGCCGCGTTGAAGAAGGCTCTGTGATACCAATTACCGCAAAAAATAGAGAAAATGAGATTAATCTATTTATTTATTTATTTATTTATTGATGTTTAAGGTCACATATTTATGCACAATGGCTAATCATGACCGTGACAGTTTTACGGGTGGAGGAAGCTGGAGTACCCGGAGAGAACCCCCGAGCAACGACGAGCAGCTGCCAGCTCCACAACATCGTAACTCCGCACTGCAGCTCAGGCAGGGTTAGATTGGTTGAAGACATGCGTACCATCGACGTGCAGTACGCCTTAGTACACGGCGTCATCGTGTCCCCACGTGGGCAATGGAGAGGAAGTGTCTTGCCCAAGGACACAACGCGGTTGCCGCAGGTGGGATTAGAACCGACGACCACTCAGCTTGCAGCCTGGACCTCTACCTACTGAGCCACCGCTCTCCCAATGAGATTAATCAAACCACTATGTCTGAATATCTTAGATTCTGAGGTTCAGTTATTAATTAATTATACTTGTGTTTTAGCGAACATGATTATGATCTTAGTAACGTTGCGGCACCAGGACATCATATACACACGGGGGGTGCAAAACACAGTGATACTCGAAAGTAACATACCCCAGTTTGTTTTGTGGACGAGGAGGAAAAGTTATTAATTCTAAAAGCCGGTGTAATTTAACTTTCAGGTTGTGAATGGGCGTCGGTCCTGGTACTAATCCGGAAATGTTGTGGGGCCGTTAGATGGCGCCTTGAGTTTTGGCGTATAAATCGTCCCCTGAGTTCCAATGTGTTCTATGTGCCTATTGACACATAGAACACATTGGAACTCAGGGGACGAAATGTTGTTATTTCTAAAGATACGTTTTACCCATGCCATTAATAGATGACTGTGTCGACACGTTGACTGGAAATAATTTATTTAATGAGAACCGGGCTTACTTTCAAAGTTCCCATTGCTGAAGATGACCGAAAGAAAACGCCTTTTATTACAAAATATGGATAAAATGAATTTTTGAATATGAGTTTCGTTTTGTATGAAACACATATGTTTTTCCAGGTTCGTGAATCTTGGACTAAGTGGATTAAATTGAGAAAGTGAGAAATATTTCTGGCCTTTCAGATGACATCTGTGTCCTTCGCACCGATTTTCATCATCATGCATTTTGAAAATGGTAGAAAGGTTCTAGATCGTCTCAACACTCCAATCTCGGCATTTGTTTTTTGTCAACAAAAAATAAAATATGTTGTGAATATTTAATTTGTATTACCCGAAAAATGTACATATGATTAACATATTCGTTTTCATAAACATCAAAATATACTCGCCCAAAAAAGAAAGTGTGCATTGCAGAAATTGATCAAACTCCAAAAAAATAATTTCGTAGGTGTAAAGAGTGTTAACCTGTTCATGAATAAGTTATATTGCACACAAAAACAGCTTGCTTTCTCCGTTAAAATTACATTAACGTTAAATGACGTGCTGCACGTTTGTGAAAAGGCATGTTTTGCACGTGGAGAGTCTGAAAATCCATGCAGCAGTGTGAATCCTTGGGTATTTAAACACTAAAGTAAGGCCTTCCTATCGTTCACATTCAAACTTGCGCTGCTGTTAAAACGACTCCACATTAGCATGCCAAGATTGACAATGAATCAACGTCTCCTTGCCCTGGGTATGATTAGAGCTGGCAAAACATACAGAGAGGTTGCCCAGCATTTGAACTGCCACCGTAACACTGTAGACAGGCTAGTCCATCGACATGCACAACATGATGACGTTGGAGACCGACCCCGCTCCGGGAGACCCCGAGTTACCACCCCGACACTCAATATCTGGTATGACCTCCGTCTGCATCGACTACTGCTGTGCATCTACGCCTCATGGAAGCGAACAAGTTAGCATGGAAGTGTTGTGGGATGTTGTTCCATATTCTGATAAGCTGTCTTTGGAGTTCCACAAGCGTTGACGGTGCATGGGGAAGCCGGCGTAGCTGACGTTTCATTTCGTCCCATACGTGCTCAATGGGTGAGATATCGGGCGAATTTGCGGGCCAGGGAAGAACATCCACTTGTTGTTGCTGCAGATACTGTTGAACAACACGAGCTGCGTGGGGTCGGGAGTTGTCCTGCTGTAGAATGACGCCGGGCCGTGACGTTGCAGAAATGGGACAACAACAGGTGTAAGCACTTCATCGCGATATCTGGCTGCATTGAGATTGCCATCAATAATGACCAGCTCAGTTCTGTTACTGGCAGTGATGCCACCCCACACCATGAGAGACCCTCCCCCATAACGGTTTCGCTCCACGACACATGGATCTGCGTAGCGTTCGTTTCGACGTCTGTACACGCTCTGGCGGCCATCTGATGATGAAAGATGGAAACGACATTCATCTGTGAATAAAACACGTCGCCACCAGTGTAAGGGATGCCTGAGATGTTGTCTACACCACTGCAGTCGAGCACGACGATGATGTGACGTCAAAATCGGACGAATTGCAGGTCTTCGAGGACGTAAGCCGTATTCTCTCAGCCGGTTGATTACTGTTTGAGGATGTATCCGTCTCAGGTTAGGGATGTTCCTGGCTGTCGTCGTTGCCGTTTGTTGTCGGTTCCGGACGACACGGATATACCGATCTTGTGCAGGGGTGGTAACTCGGGGTCTCCCGGCGCGGGGTCGGTGTCCAATGTCATCATGTTGTGCATGTCGATGGACTAGCCTGTCTACAGTGTTACGGTGGCAGTTCAAATGCTGGGCAACCTCTCTGTGTGTTCTGCCAGCTCCAATCATACCCAGGGCAAGGAGACGTTGATTCATTGTCAATCTTGGTATGCTATTGTGGAGTCGTTTTAACAGCAGCGCAAGTTTGAATGTGAACGATAGGAAGGCCTTACTTTAGTGTTTAAATACCCAAGGATTCACACTGCTGCATGAATTTTCAGACTCTCCACGTGCAAAACATGCCTTTTCTCAAACGTGCAGCACGTCATTTAACGTTAATGCAATTTTAACGGGGAAAGCTGTTTTTGTGTTCAATATAACTTATTCATGAACAGGTTAACACTCTTTACACCTACGAAATTATTTTTTTGGAGTTTGATCAATTTCTGCAATGCACACTTTCTTTTTTGGGCGAGTATATATATCTATATATACTTACATGGAAAGAATCAAAAATTTGATTTTCCTTACAGCCTTGTGTTTCTGTGTCGCGAATAATATCCATAACAGAATGAAAGTTAATAATCATTCTAAAAGATTGAATAGAGATGTGAGATTGCCTTGAACCACATAATCTCTTTTTCTCGTCTCTTTCTTCCCTTATGCACCATGCACATACACCGTTTCTAAAGTAGGTTATTTTGTTGGGAACCTGCTTAAAACCAACGACATTTTTGTAAGCCATGCAGACTTGCTTGAGAGAATGGTGATTGATGGTGTTTAGGTGACTAGTTTTTGAGACTTTAGAAGTATTTAGTGGCATTTTAGATTGCCAAGTTACTGTCAGGTCCCGTGTTGTATTTGAGGCCAATAATGGGTTTTCAGGTTCAAGCACCTCTGTAAGATTATATCCATCACAAACATATCCATCGTTATAATTTGGTAAACACGTTGGGGTTCTAAAAGTATTATCCGGTTCTGGTTGTAATCTACACGGACTATTTGGCGCATTCAGCAGCTGATTGATAAACTGTGTTAAACCATCCGTTTCGTCATATTCTTGGAAATGGCAGCGATATAAATTAATATTCCAAAACAAGAGGTGACTTGGTTGTATTGTATTACATCTCGCACAGTAAATGTTTCTGTACGAGAGTTTTAGTTGTGTGTCATAAACTGGAGTCATGCTCAACACGTCAGTTTTATTTATGTTAAAACACTTCGCTTCTAAATCGCTTTGAAGCTTGTCTGGCGAACACGACGCAATTAAATTGTAACTCTTGGCGTACCCAATCTCGGCACATTCCTGGCGTTGTGCGGTTGATCTCAGTAAATCATCGAATGTCTTATTTAAATTTCTTTTTGCGTCTAAACAGCAATCGCCAAATATAATACAGTCGTTATCACAGATACAATGAACATTTGATCGGCACGTATCTGCATGTCCATTGGTGTAGCATAGGTCATACTTTTCAATAATAGCATACATCGTGACGTTATCCGGATTTGTTTTGATACTGTTTGCAACAAATGTTTTTTCACGAACTTCATGTACAACCGAGCGCCGATTACGCCATGCATGATTTTTAATCGTGTTATCATCTTCCACTGACTGAGTTAAAGTGACAAAAAAATCTGTTGTTGTGTTCACACCTTGCTCAACCAATTTCACCATTCGTGATGACGAAAGAATGGAATTCTTGACTGCGAATAATCTTCTGTCATGAAATGTTTCAGTTTGTCTAATGTCCTTACCTTGTTTCTTACTACCTACGTCTGGGTGAATCGAGCGTACATCTGTACTCCCTCTCACTGTTCTCCATGAATCAGTTTCTATCCACACCAGAAAACTACATGGTGATAGAATTAAAATCATAAGAAATATTTTCACAGGTTTATTCATTCTGTAAATCTAAAAGATCAGAAAGTAAGAGTCAATTAGGCTTAAAAAGTTAAAACTCTGTTTCTCGGACCCTCTCGCATGATTCTTTTTGCTGCCGCAAAAACCCTTTTTAAAACTAATGTAAACTTAAAAAAATAAAAATTGAATGGTTTATGTCTGATATTTTACCTAAATTAATAAAATTGTTTAAATTGTCCCTTGAGTGCAAACAATGCTTTAGCATTTCAAACCATTCTTGCACTCAAAGGGAAGAAATACACCACCACCCATGCTATTCTGCAGATTATGAGGCATAAAACATAAAACAAACCAATCACATGAACTTTTGACGGCAGAAATACTTACAAAAATAAAAAATAAAATAAAAAAAACACCCGCCCGCAAGCAATTTTATAAAAATGGCATGGGAAACAGAAGATTTACTTTGTTGGCCTAAATACTATCTGTAGCCATAAACTATCTTGTTTTGGAGACTTTTTAATTTAACCCTTTACCCAACGTAACAGCGGAAACCGTTCAGCATTATTGTACAAAATCGCCGATTAATTTTCATTATTTTTTCATTTTTGTCTCAAAAACATAGGTTATGACCCCTCATTGGAAAGAGCTCGTCGAGCTCGTTCCAATGAGGGGTCACAACCTATGTTTTTGAGAAAAAAATGAAAAAAATAGTTATTCAAGATTTTTTTTATAAGTGTCGTCTGCTTTTCATGTTAGTTAAAGGGTTAATGAAAACAAGCGAATTTCCAGAAATCATCCAACGATTGATCAAAACCAACGCCATTTTGAAGGTAAACACAAAAAAAATTTAAAAAGGCTGAGCCTCAAGCCTGGAAATAAGCAACCTGTAATCTGTAGAATGAGGCTCCGAGAGGGTGAATTTGCTGATGCCACCATGCACAACAGGGTAGCATTACTAAATATACCCTCTGTGAACCTCTGAATCACGGTCTCGAGCCTAAACAGAAAGAGGTACCCAGAGGATAAATCAACGTGTGGTAGCCTCATCAAATCCCCCCCCCCCCCCTGGGGAATTTCCAATGCAAATGACAGATTGCTTATTCCTGGGCGTGCGGAGCCTCAAAATGAGGTTGGCAGTAAAAGGTATACCAAAACAAAATAATAAAATCGGCATCGCTGGCATCGCTGGCATCGCTGGCATGGGATGCGTAAATATGAAATGAAAACATAAAATCGCACAATTTCAAATTACCTAAACACAATGTGGAGTTTCATAGTTCTGTCATGTATACGGAGCAAAGCCAAGTTTAAGTTAGCGTTTTTTTAATGAAAAATGTCAAAAATAGGATAAACATTGAGGTTACGTCAAAATGAGGGCAACTCGAGAAACAAAACAAGTCTATCACTTAACCCTTTACTAACCTGAAAAGCAGACGACACTTGCAAAAAAAATTATTGAATAACTAATTGTTTTCATTTTTTGTCTCAAAAACATAGGTTAGGACCCCTCATTGGAACGAGCTCGACGAGCTCGTTCCAAAGAGGGGTCATAACCTATGTTTTTGAGACAAAAAATGAAAATATAATGAAAATTAATTGGCGATTTTTGTGAATAGCGCTAGCCGGTTCTCGCCGTTACGTTGGGTAAAGGGTTAATTTTCGAGCTATACAAAATTTCCAGTAAATTCGACACATTTTAATTTTTGACCCTATGTCCATCTATCACGACATCTCAGAGTATTCTGTGAATTCAAAAATGGCGATGAATGCGCATTACGTCATCAGGAAAGTCGGCTATAACCGTTGATAATTTGCCAGGTCGGTGCCATATTTTTAGATACAGTTTCTGGTGGCGCTGATATTTCTAAGAGAGGCTTCATGCAGGAGGTGATATTGAAAAAAACGTTAAAATTTTTGTTGTTTTTGGATAAAGGTTGGAACTCAGGAAACTACTAAATTTTTTTTCTGTGACGCTGATGTGCATTACGTCATCAGAAAAGTCGACAAAACCGTTGATAATTTGCCATGTCGGGACCATATTTTTAGATATCGTTTTTGGTGGCGATGATATATCGTCGCCTGAATGCTAGAATGATCTATGTCCCATAGGGAAAATAATATACAGTCCCATAGGGAACATAGAACATTCTAGCACCAAGGCGACGATATCTAAAATATGAAATAGAGAGGCTTCTTGCAAGAGGTGATATTGAAAAAAACGTTAAATTGACGTTGTTTTTGGATAAAGGTTGGAACTAGAAAACTACAAATTGCTAATTGTGTCACTAGAAGTCACCATTACCAAGTCTACCAAATGTGGTCACTGTCGCTCTAAAAATATGGCTGTAGTATGCTGTACAAAAAAGAAAAAAGTGCGATCGATCCCAATAAGTGATTTTAGCTTCTGTGAATGACTTAATAATGAGGTGGATTCAATCAGGGTTTAATCTCGGGAACGGGAATTCCCGGGTTCTCGGTTCCGAAAGCCGGTCACGATACCCGCCGATAAGGCGGTCCACACCGATAGAGCGGACCACGCCGAAAGGGCTACCCACGCCGATAGTGTGGCCCCACGCCGATAAGGCGACCCACTCCGATAGGGCGGCCCACGTCGCTTTGGCGGCCAAGTCTGGTGTGTATTGTGAATATAGTTTCAAAATTCCGAAAGACAAAAATTAAAATGAGTAGTACCTTCCGTCCGTATAGGACCCCTCTTCCCGATATACTCTGTACAAGGGAGGGAATTTTTGGAGAGGATTTCCTATACACTCTATACAAATCCGTCATCTCGGCCTACAGTTAAAACTAGAAGTAGAAGTCATGTCATGAAATGCGCACAAATAGCACGTCCATCTGCTCGTTAATCTACGCGTTATGACCATAGTAGGGCTATCAAATTCTGTACATGTGGCCTGTGCACAAGCAATTTTTCAGCCAAAGGACCTCCGGGTAACCCGGAGGTCCATTGGCAAAATCATTGCCTGTGTTTGCTATGAATAATCGGCAGAACCTGTCGTGCTTTAGATGCCATTCGATATGGCAATTGCGCGCAATTCTTACGCGCAGTGAAACCTAGATAAGCGCACAGTTCGTGACAGGACTTCTAGTTTTAACTGTATTGTTCTCCCATTGTTTGGCTATTGTATATGAATGGCACGGGGCTCTGATATCAGAGGTGTTCAAGAGGGTGAATTACGGTTCTGACTATTGTCTGAGGATAAAGTCTATTGTTTTACAGTCTTGACAAGTCGCGTCCCAAATTGTCCCACGACCTTACCCCATTGTTCCAGGTAATTGAACGTGGAGGTGTTCAAGATGGTGCGGCACTGATTCATCGGAATTTTCCATCGAACGGTTTTGGGCATGTTTGTGTGGAGGTAGTTGAGTCAGCTGTAATTATCCAATGGGTTTTGTGAAAGTATTCTTTTTTTCTGCTCGGACTTTGTATTCTCTCAAAGATCATTGCATGCTCAGAGGAACAGATATGGACATTAGTAGTATATCATGTACCCGATCGTCCCCCATTACCCGGATTTTTGACAGTGCGGCTAGTGTTAAATTCCCATAGGAACCGGATTTTTACCGGTGCAAAATGTCGGCACCGTACATTTAGATCCGGTAAATGGTGTACGTACTGCATATATAGTGATATATGTAAACACAGGGCTCTGGTTATATAGTATGGATGTGTGATAGAAAATTAATGGGAAAGGTGAGTTTTCTTGAAAGTTTTTTTTTCCCCGCTTAACGGTTGGCGTTGCTATTGACGTCGTGACGTCATGATGCGCACGCTACGTCAGAGAGATGGCGACCATCGTTGTTGTCCACTATACAATCTGACATAACGTTATTCGGGTCAGGGGGTGTCGGACTTCTCGTAGGGGGGTGGGTGGGTGATGTGGTAGTAGTGAGGTATGTATCCATGTTGGTATACTATTAGCCCTTGGGCCTTCATATTATCCTATGCCTGTCATGGATAGGTCAAGCAGTATTGTGGGGATGGGGGTCATGTATGGTCGCCCAGTGCGGTATTGCGAGATAGTCCTTGGTGGTTTAGGTTGGCAGTATAGGATGAATGGTCTGTTGGCCTATTACCCCCCAGTACTATTGACCTACCGAATCCTTTGTATTATCGTATTGGTAGTTCGTAATGCAAGGTCAGGCAGTATTATAATCGTTTGTTTAGAATGGGGGCATGGGATGCACGGAATATACCCTTGTAGGTCCCCTGGTAGTCCTCGGTATTATTAATCAACCGATTGCTTTGTATTATTATGACTGGTATAGGTAGTACGTTATGGCAGGTATTGTGGGTTGGGGTGGTAGTATAGGAGGGAAGTGTAGTATGGGCGATATATACCTCTGTGCCCCCTCCCCCCGAAAGCCATTGGTACTACTAATCAACTTAATGCTTTGTGTCATCCTGACTGGTTTAGGTAGCATGGTATGCGGGGACAGATGTTATTGTGGGGTGGGTGGGTGTAATGCATGGTCGCCTAGTGTGGTAGTATAGAATGTACGCTTTGTATCCATACAGGGCCCATGTTAGCCCTTAGTACTATTAATCCATCTAATGCTTGATGTTTTCCTATCACTGGTATAGGTAGTATGTAATGTTAGGCCAAGTGGTATTGTGGGTAGAGGTAATGCCTGGTAGTTTAGGACGGTAGTATAGAATGAATGGTATATACCCCCGTAGGCCCCCTGTTAATGCTTGGCACTATTAACCAACCGATTGTTTGTTTTATTATATGGCTGATATAGGTAGTACGTTATGGTAGATCAAGTGGTATTATGAATCTATCGAGTAGTTACTGATAAGTCATTGCTCGAACGACTCGAATCCCATCGAGCAAATGAGCTATTTAGCTATCAATTGCAAATGAGCTATCGAGCAATTGCTCATTCGAGTGACTCGAACATACGACTCTTAAGCCTCATTTCGGTATTTATGGACACCCATGGCCTGGTATTGTATTATTTGAGGATACCTTTTATAGGATACTTATCTGAGGATACTATTGCCTGTTTGGCCCAACCTTCTTGGCCACCCCAAGACATACCTATTCCAAATTCCCCTTATAAGCTAACAAGCGGTTACTGATAAGTCATTGCTCGAACGACTCGAATCCCATCGAACAAATGAGCTTTAGAGCAATTTCTCGATTGAGTGACTCCACATATTGCTCGAACGACTCGAAGTCCATCGAGCAAATGTGCTATAGAGCAATTGCTCGAACGAGTGACTCGCGCATACTGCTCGTGGCCCCATACAACAAAAAGGGATTCTATAGCCCCGACGTTTCCCAAAAAAGGATTCCACAAGTGGGATTCTATAAGTGGCTTTCCACGTTTCTGTACAACTTGCATATAGCTCGTATACATCGATCCATCGTTGGTGAACGCGAGCAAAAAAAACGTTTTGCGGATTCCAGGACAGCATCAAAAAGGGACAGGAAAAAATCCCACTATGGGTATTCCCATTTCTGACGTAAGTGGGGATACCCATAGTGGATTTTTCCAAACTTAAAAGAAAAAAACTAAGTTTTCTTTTTTTTTTGGAAAATCCCACTATGGGTATTCCCATTTCTGACGTAAGTGGGGATACCCATAGTGGATTTTTCCAAACTCAACAGAAAAAACTAAGTTTTTTTGGAAAATCCCACGATGGGTATCTCCATTCGTACAGTATAAATACAGCTCCTGCGCGCTACAATCATCATTGGCGAAGATCCTCCATGGTTTTTAGTTATTATATTAAAGACAGAAGATTTTTATTTACTTAAAACATAAAGATAATTATACATTTAATTTTGAAAATAATAAGTAACTCACATTAGCATACTCAAAGGAAATATTAATAATTTAAAAACGAAAAAAAATGTTTTTACAGATGGATGCCAAACGTCGAGGTCAGCTTTTAAACGAATATGAACGTGCCAAGAAGAGCATTCAATCGGCTGACAGAAGCAGACGTCTTGGAGAGATGGAACTCAGACGCGAAGCCACAAAAATATTTAAACCCGTGACGGAGGTTCAAGAGCGAAGCAAGAAGGAGATAGTTGAAGAATTGAGACCCATAAAAGAGAGTTCTTTGAGAATGGGTTCGTTGCCCGGTAGTTTTACAAAACAGTATTCCTTTCAATCTACACCGGATTACGTTCCCATGAGAATCGAAACCGATGTGAGCGAGAGCGACGATACAGCTTCGACTATCACCACTGATAGTGTCGCGTCGTCAGAGGATGGTGGTATGAGAGATATGTTGTATGGAATTAATAAGGATTCGGACGGTAGAACTTTTGTGGGTGACACAGAAGTGGAAATGGATGATGATGATTTAATCGTCGGTTCGAATAAGTATAAAATAACTGATGGACGGCGCAAATTGCTCCTTTTCGACAAGCCTGGAGATTACACGGAACAGGATTTCGACAATTATTGCGACATTCTGGTTCAGACCCACGCCATGAAGAGAAATAACGATGCCAGAGAGACGAGACCCAAAGCCAACAGAGGTTACAAGTGGACGAAAGTGGTGAAACCCATATGGGATATGAATAAGAAGTTCGTCGAATCGGTGACTGGCAAAGGGGTGAAAACCACTTTTCTTCTGAGCGATTCTGACGCTCTGTCTCAGAGATTGAGTTTGTTGATGGCAAGTAGACGTGTTGGTAACACAGGATTAGATAATGAAATAGTTACTATATGTGACGAATTGCTAAGACAGAAGGTTTTGAATAAAAACCATTATAAAAGGCTGATGAACGAATTGAAGGATTGATGTATATAATAAGTAGAGAGAAACAAACAAACAAAATATATAAAATAAAAATAGTAAATTTTACACTAGAATAATAAAAGTATTTAAACAACAAACGATTTACCAGTGAAAACAAAATATATATTATAAAATAAAAATATATTGGTGATAAAGAACAGGGGATACGTTAGAACTTACGTTCAAAGCGGTTCTGGCATCATCGATTCTATAATGCTAGTGTTCACGAGTGATGCAGGTAGAAAACTCGCATCGACCGCGTTTGAGGTTGGTAAGAAGACGGCTTTGGATGCTGGTAAGAAAGCCGCTTCCGAAGCCAGTGGTAGGATAGCTTCTGTGGCTGGCAAGAGGGCAGCCGACGCGTTGATCGACAAGTTGATCAGTCCACCGGCGAAGCGAGCTACGTTAGAGCGAACGCCGAAAAGTTGGAAAGATTTTAAGGATGCTGTGGTACCCATACAAGATTTAGCCAAAATGACGAGTGGATCTGGATTGAAGAGAACTCACGACGGTGTAATATAAATAAATAATAATATTAAAACTGAGTTTGATAAAACATAAAATTGTGTTTGAAAAAATCTAAAATAACAACAACAAAAAAAAAATAAACAAAGATGAACATTAAAGATATGTCTAAAAACGAGGCCGCGACTAAGAGGTCGAATAATGAGTTCTTTCCCAAAAGCATAAGAGGATTGATAGTGGGAAAATCGAATTGTGGAAAGACCAATGTGTTGATGAATCTGTTGTCCCGACCCGACTGGTTGGATTACAACAGATTGTTTGTGTTTGGCAAGAGCTTGTTTCAACCCGAATACAGATTCCTTCGAGAATGCATGGATCGTAGATTGCCTAAGGACGTCATAGCCAGAATTTTTGACAGTAGGGAGGAATTCGACAAAAGTGAAGCTTCTCTTTCGACCATTTTGGACGGTGTGGCGATGGAATTGATGAAGAGAAATGAAATGCATCTTCGAACGTCGAGTGTCGATTTTATGAGAACGCTAGCGACGTTCCGGATCCTAGAGAATTGAAATCGGAAGATAAGAATCTCATGATTTTCGACGATCTGCTTTTGGAGAGACAGAACCGATGCGAATCGTATTACGTTAGGGGTCGTCACAGCAACGTGGACTGTTTCTACCTGTAGCAGAATTATTTTCGAATGCCCAGACAGACGATAAGGGAGAACGCTAATTTTCTATGTCTATTTCGCCAAGATCCCGAGAATCTCAATCACATCTATAGCGATCACGTCGCAAACGACATGAGCGCGGCGGAATTCAGGAGATTCTGCAAGAGGGTTTGGGATGGAGGACTTTACAATTTCATCGTGATCGATTTGACAAGCGAATTTAATCGCAGAAAATATCGGTGCGGATTCGACAAGTTTTATGTTTCTGATGATAATAAGATAGAGCGTGAAAATAAAAATTAGAAATAATAAATCTTCAAATAACTAGTTTTGAAAAAATAAAAATAAAATTAAATATAATGTTTGAACAAGGAGAATTGTTAGAATGGATAGCCGAGAATACGGCTGCAAAACAATCCATTCAAATCGTGGTGACTGGCGATTCGACTCGATTCACGACGAAATTCGAACCTTCCATCGAATTGAATAGAGAGAAAAGATATGAGATGGCGTTGGTGAATCTGGAGACTTATTATTCCTTTCCCAACGTCACCAAAAAGAATAACTCGTTCAAGTATTCCGACGGAGTAGATTGGTTGGAGATTCGAATTCCCAAAGGAAGTTACGACATAGACGATTTGAACAATTACATTCAGATGCGAATGAAGACGGATGGAAAGGGAAGCAACAAGATCAGACTCGCTCCCAACCCTAATACCTTACAGACGATGTTGGATTTGGAAGATAATTTTCGAGTGGATTTCAACACGGACGATTCTATAAGCAAGATGCCGGGTTTCGATCAAAAGATGTATCGAGGCCATGCGGCATCTGAAAATACGGTTGACATTCTCGCAGTCAATAGCATTGTGGTGAACGTGGACGTGATTGCTGGAAGCTACGTGAATGGTAGCGCTCAACCGACGATCTATTCCTTCTTTCCAAACGTGTCGCCAGGTTATAAGATCGTGGAACGACCTTGAAATTTAGTTTATCTACCAGTGATTTTAGACACGTTGTATATTCTCAAAACCATGTTGACGGATCAAACTGGTGAACTGTTAGATCTTCTCGGAGAGAGGGTGACGATACGATTTCACATAAGAGAAATATAAAATTATTTAATATATATAATTATCATTAAAACAAAAAAAACAATTGAAGAAAATATATTTAAAAAAAAGAATTATGGCACAATACGTGGTTAAAAACGTGAACATATCCGCAGGACAGAGGAAGAAACTTAAGAGAGCGTTAACAACTCAAGGCGAGGCGGTGAAATTCAAATTCACTCATGAAGATCTGAGGAGTGGCGGTCAGGATTCGATCGCCTGGACCAGAAGTCAAATCAAAAGGATGGAGAAAGCGATTCGTGATGGAAGAGGGTTGACGGTGAGATTGAGTCCCGCTCAATTGAGATACAATTTGAGAATGAAAGGCGGTTTCCTACCGCTATTGGCAGGAATCGCCGCAAAAGCATTACCCTTTGCCGCAAAAGCATTACCCTTTCTCGGAAAGACTCTCGGCGTGGGAGCTCTCTCAGGACTCGCGAGTTCGGCAGTTGAGAAATGAATGGGTGGCAGCGGACTGTTCTTGAAGAAGGGAGGAGCCGTGTGTCACGTCCACGTAGACGACAGCAGTAAAGGATTGTATCTAGAACCCGTTAGAGGTGACAACTCTTTGAGTGGAAACAGTCTCTATCTAAAGAGTGGTCGGAGCGTTGAGCGACTCAGCAAGGGTTTGTTGTTTGGTGAGAATTCACCATTTAAGAATATACCGATTTAGAGTATGTTATTATAATGTAAAAATTATATAATTATATAAAATATAAATCATAGAAAGTATAAAATAATATAAAATGGATAAAAAGATGGAAAAACAATTAGACGATAATGATGAATATTGCGAGATAGAGTGCAAAAAAGATGTGGAAAAATGATTAGACGCTAATGATGGATATCTTAGGAAAGAACTGATAAAAGAGTTAAATAAAGATCGGGATAGATGGTTGAAATTTAAAAGAATGAGACGTCTTCCACCATCACCACTACCTTCTGAAGAGAATGGTAATGATGTGAGTGTTACCGAGAGATGCACAACATTCGTTCATAATTATGATTCGGATAAACAAATGTGTTCTTATAAAAAAACGTAACACTTGTGTCTTCTCCTTTTTCGAAAATGTGTTGAATGTTTATCTTTACTTTTTTGAGTTTTTTTTACATCGGTGAACGTGCTCTCACCACCCGATTTGTCTACGAGTTTGAGTGAGATTTTTGGATATATGTAACTTCCATAGGACAACGACAAATCGTCCTTGTCGAATTCTCTATCTTTGGTGATGACGATTTTCTGTAGATCGCTTTGATAGTCATAAAACAAATCGAGCGCGGCTTTGTCCAATTTCAAAGGCATGTTATATTTGTTGTATTTGCACTCTAGGCCCTTCATCTCGATCTCATTCAATTCGATGGAGTCGTATCGTTGTAATCTATAGATTTTAAGACCGAATTTCTTACACGTTTCTACTCGTTTCAATTTCAATTCACATCTTTTAGGTGTTGTTGTCATGATCGATTATTTGGTTTTTTGTTTTATGAATTCTTGCAAATAATGTATATTTTAAATTTTGTATTTAATAATTTGTTAAAAAAGTTTGTTTTCTTTTTACTCTTTATATATATATAAAAAAGTTTTTTTTAATTTTAATTTTCTTTAATGTGAAATTTTTTTTTTGTAAAAGTGTTTTTTCTCTTTATATATATAAATAAAAAGTTAAATTTTAACATCCTTTTTTCTCGTATTAATTCAATTTTTTCACGTTAAGGAATATAAAAAATTTATTAATTTCATTAAAAGAAAAATTTTTTGGAAGGAATTAAAACATATATATATAAAAACAATTTTAAAACATTTTAACAAATTATTAAATACAAAATTCCAAAAAAAAAAATATTCTTACAAATGGAGCAAACAAATAAAAAAATGGAAAATTTAAATGAGAAAACCGTGCCTCAGTTAAACGAGATTTGTAAACTATTAAAAATTCCACATTTCAGAAATCATAGAACTAAATCAAAAAAAATTGAAGTCATACAGGAATATCATTTGCGAAACGATGGAAAGAAAAAAAACGAAAGATCGGAAGTGGATAAACTTAAACAGTCAAAAAATACATCGGTTGTGAAAAAAAGGAAGACAACTAAACGAAAAGCCGTTGAAGAACTTCAAGTTTCAAAAGAAAAGAAAAAAAAAACGAAAACGAAAACGAGTGATGCACTTCAGAATCTAGACAAACGAGATATATCAAGCGAAATTCGACAAGCAATTGACGAAGGGAAAGGAGAAGAATATGTAGCATGACTCATCACAGAACTATTCCAATCGAAGCCTGTAGAATGGGAGAGTGTGATCAAAGGCGGTTTTAAAACTTTCGACGTGGTTCCCTCGTTCAAGAAAATCGATCTGAAATTGTTCATGGAACGGGTGAAGAAAAAAGTATTGGATTTGTTTCACGAACACATGAACGTGGGACAAAAAATTAAGATGATATTCCATTGCGTGATGAATAAAATCGACGTGAAGTCTGGCGAAAGCCTCATGACAAATGACTTTTTTAGATCTAACATCGAACCCGTATTTCGAGGTTCAGATTTATCGGACATTTTCGAAAAGATGAAAGACAAGATGTTGACATCTCTTGCGAATTATCAACATGAAGGTAGTAATTGGACGTTCGATGAGGTGATGAAACTCGAAATTCATTTAACTAAAAACGATTCGTTGAAAGGGTCTTCCTACATGGAATTACCGTATTTCTTAGCTAAAAAAATTGCTGTCATCAACGTGAGAAATAACTTTGATCAGTGTTTTAAATGGGCAGTCACCTCCGCTTTATACCCTGTCAAAATCCATCCTGAGAGAGTTTTTCATTACGAGGAGACTTCTAAAAATCTCGATTGGACCGGAGTGACTTTTCCAACGCAGTTAAAACACATCGAACGTTTCGAGGCTCAAAATCCCACCGTAGCGGTGAACGTCTTGGGACACGATGATGAAAAACGAATGACCTATCCTCTCAGACAGACTTTGTATCTCGAAAGAGAAAAGACGATTATTTTATTATTGATTTCAAATGGTGACAATCGTCATTATTGTTGGGTTAAAAATCCAAGCCAATTACTGTCAAGACAAAATAATAAACATAAAGGAAAGATATGTTTATGTTGCAACTGCATGAACACGTTTCACAGCAAAAAATCGTTAGCGAAACATCAGGAATATTGCAACGAAAATCAAGGTGTCATCGTCGAAATGCCCAAACCCAACACCATCATGAAGTTTGAAAATCGCAATAGAAGGTTAAAAGTGCCATTCATCGTGTACGCTGATTTCGAATGCTTCACTGTGAAAATGAGTTCCTGCCAACCCAACGCTCTTTGAAGTTACGCTGAAAGATATCAAAAACACACGCCTTTGGGTTATTGCATTTATGTGAAATGCACTTTCGACTCGCAACACGACATGGGTCCCTTCACCTACACAAAACAGTGTGAAGACGACGACGTGGCTCAAAGGTTCGTGGAAGAGTTAGAATCGAAAATTCAAATGTTATACGATAAATTCAAAACACCGGCAAAAATGATCATCATGCGAGAGCAGCAGGACGAAAATAACAGAGCCACCGAATGTCACATATGCAGACAATCGTTCAACGAGAATTCGGAGGAAAATAAGGTCAGAGACCACGATCATTACACTGGTCTGTATCGCGGTCCGGCTCACAGCAAGTGTAATTTAAATATCGAGACGCCGTTTTCTATCCGGTGATATTTCACAATCTCACAGGTTACAACAGTCATCTGTTCGTGAAAAATCTCGGCACCTCCCACAAAGAATTAAATTGCAACGTGAACAGCGAAGAAAGATACATTTCCTTCATGAAATGGAAGCTCATGGAGAAGAAAAGAGTAATCGATGGAGAGACGTTGAAAGAAAAAACGAAATTCATTCGTAGAGGCATACGTTTCATTGACAGTTTTAAATTCATGTCAACCGCTCGGGAAAAATTAGTCAATAACATGAGCAAGGATAAATTTAAAATCACGAGTGAACATTTTGGAGAACGAGTAGACGTCATGTTGAGGAAAGGAGTCTATCCTTATGATTACATGGACGATCTAAAGAGATTCGACAGCACCACACTACCTTTAAAAGAAGATTTTTATTCGAAATTATACGAATCCGACATTTCCGATGAGAATTACGAACACGCTAAAAACGTGTGGAAATCATTCAATATGAAAACCATGAGAGATTATCATGATCTCTATCTGAAGACTGACGTTCTGCTCTTGGCAGACGTGTTCGAAAATTTTCGAGATGTCTGTCGTCGAAATTATGATCTGGATCCCGCTTGCTATTTCACTGCACCCGGTCTGGCGTGGGACGCTCTGTTGAAGACCACCAAAGTCCAATTGGAATTATTATCCGACGTGGACATGTTGCTCATGTTCGAAAGAGCTATGAGAGGTGGCGTCTCGATGATCTCCCACAGATATTCTGAACCTAACAATCCCTACATGAAAGAAGGTTTCGATTCGAAACGGTTGAATAAATACATAAGTATTGGGACGCTAATAATTTGTACAGTTGGGCTCTGAGTCATTCTTTACCGATTGGAAATTTCGAATGGGTAATGGAACAGAAATGATGCAAAAATGGAGAGACTATCCTTGCATTTTAGAAGTCAATTTGAACTATCTGGAAGAATTACACGTGATCTACACAATGATTATCCGCTGGCTCCTGAACGAATGGAACCGAACGAAGGAGATGAGAAAAAACTCATTCCCAATTTATTTAACAAATGCAACGTCGTCTACAGTGAGAATTTGAAACAATACGTCGATTACGGGATGAAATTAGTCAACATACATCGCATCATTCGATTCAACGAAGAGCCTTGGATGAAAAAATACATCGATCTCAACACGAATCTCAGAATTCAAGCCAAGAACGATTTTGAAAAAGATTTCTTCAAACTCATGAAGAACTGTGTGTATGGTAAATCGATGGAAAACATCAGGAAGAGAACCAACGTTCGACTCGTCACGTTTGAGAAAAGATCTAAAAAATTAGTGGCAAAACCCAATTACAAATACCGAACCATATTCAACAAAAATCTAGTGGCCATTCACATGCAAAAGACGCACCTGAAGTTCGACAAACCGTATTATCTCGGACCAATCATCTTAGATATCAGCAAGTGATTGATGTACAAGTTTCACTACGATTACGTCAAACGAAAATTTGGTGATAAAGCCAAACTACTGTTCACCGACACAGACAGTTTAGTTTATGAGATAGAGACGAAAGATGTCTACCAAGATATATCTCCGGACATGGCTGCGTGGTTCGACATGAGCAATTATCCCATCGATCACCCGTCCAACATTCAGTCGAATGACAACAAGAAAGTGTTGGGTAAATTTAAGGACGAGAGCGGTGGTAAACAAATCCTCGAATTCGTGGGCTTGAGACCTAAACTGTATGCTTATCGTCTAGAAGATGAAGAGATCAAGAAGTGCAAAGGGGTTAAAGCATGCATGGTGAAGAAAAACATCTCTTTCCAAGAGTATGAAGATTGTCTGTTAGGAAGTGGTCCGGTGTATAAGACTATGAAATCAATTCAAAGCGAAAATCACGACTTGTATACCGAAATAGTCAACAAGATTTCGCTGACGGCCGACGACGATAAGAGATTCATGTTAGACAATAAAATAAGCACTTTAGCACTCGGACATTGGACTTTGGATCTAATTTTAGACGATAGGATTTCAGATATGATTGTGGATGATAGGATTCCAGAAAATCAAGAGGAATTAGACGGATTCAATATTATGAAAGTCGAGAAATTAGACGGATTCAAGATTGTGGAAGTCGATAGAGTTAGTTTAAAAAGAAAAAAAAGAAAAAAACATCATTTTAGTGAATTATAATAAAATAAATAAATGAAAAAAAAAAAAAAAAAAAATATACGTATTTATGAATAAGAAAATAGAGATATCCGTAGAAGGTGTCATCTTACCTAACGAACCCCTATACAACATTGATCTGTTGAATGCGGTGAAGGATTTGAAAATCAAAGATTTTCTAGGAGTGTTTTCCAGAGATGCCTTGCCGAAGAGAAGACCTCAACAATCGGAATGCGGAATTTTAAATTTAGACGATTTATTGGGTGAAGGCACTCACTGGGTGGCATGGTTCAAGAACGGGGAGAAGAAGAATTATTATTTTGACAGCTACGAAATCTCGCCGCCGAAAGAAATAAAGAACTATTTCAACAAATCGATGGTTTGTTACAACACGGAACGAGTGCAATCGCCAGATCAAGTGTTTTGCGGTCACCTGTGTCTTTACATTCTCAAGAGATGGTCTGAAGGAGATCGGTTTCAAGACATTCTCAATGATTTACATTAGAGAGAGATTTTTTTTTATAGTATATAAAGGTAAAAAAATTATTAAAAAAATTTTAATCGAATAAAAACGAAAAATAAAATAAGTAAAATAATTCATTTTTAATAAACTGCATTTGAAATATATTTTTAAAACAAAAATCTCAAAAACAACATGCCAGTTGATAAATTTGGTTGTAGTGATGACGAAAGTCAACCTAAAAAGAAGAGGAAGACGCTCGAAGTCGGCGATGGTTACGACGTTGCGAACTTGGACAAACGTTATGTTCGGAGATACGAACCTCGAGAGGAACCTTTGAACATAAACGATAAGAAGCTCTACAATCTTCCCGAGCCGATAGATCTCGCAGATGCTGCGACTAAAAAATACGTTGACAGGGGGAACGCAGATTTCGAATGAATCATGCTAGATAAATACATGGATAAAGCCATGACCGACGATCTCGATCTGAAATCTAAACGTTTGGTGAACGTCATGAATCCCATAGATTCCACCAATGCTGCAACCAAGAAATACGTGGACGACTCTCACGCGAGATTCAGCGAACATCTGAGAAATAGATACGTTCAGAAAACGATGCACTCGGAATTGAACGCCAATTCTAACAAGATAATGAACGTGGCCACTCCCACGAATCCCAAGGACGTGGCGACCAAACATTACCTAGATCTGGAACAGAGAAAGTCTGACAAACGAGAAATGAAATCAGATCTGAATGCGGGATTCAACAAGATATTGAATATGTCGAAGGTCGACGACAGGGATGCGGACTCAACTGCGGTCAACAAGGGCTACATAGATTCTGCCGTGATATGATCACAAGAATACATAGAATCACAAGTGGGCGATCTCTACATGAACAAACAATCTGGTGGAACCATGGAGGGTGGTATCAACATGAACGAATGACGAGAATTTATTCGGTCTCAATCACGATCCCGAATTTGATTCCAGCACAGTCAACAGGAAGTACGTAGATGACAACTCAGTCTGGAGAAAGGGCGACATCATGGAAGGTAAACTAGACATGGGTGGACACGCGCTCACAAATCTACCAGATCCTGTGAACATGACGGATGCCTGCACCCTGATTTCGGTGGTGGAGAAAGTCAAATATGATAGACAATTGATCACCGTGTGGGCTGAGGAGACCGGCACGTTAGAGGAGGGAAAAACCGAGTGGTCTTTCAGAAACGGAGGTAGCAGATCGAAACATGGTCAGGTGGGATATCCCATGCCGTTAGGAGGTGAAATCATTCGAATGAGTCTGGATTCCTCGGATTTGAATAACAGAGTGGTCGTCAATCTCGTGGTGAATGGAGTAGAGAGCGATAAGAAATACAGCATCAAAAAGACTGAGAATCAACATGGCACGCCTCTCAAAGTGAATACCGGAGACAGGATTAATTTCGTTACGAAAACCAATAATCCCAAAGCCATCACTTCCGTGGTGAATCTACTGATCGAACAAGATCCTTTGAACAAACAGTGAACGCGTGGAAATAATTTTAAAAAATAATGTGTGATTATTAAAAACAAAAAAAAAAAGTAATGAGATTTAGAAAGATGTTCAATTTCTCTAGATCTCATTACTTTATTTATTTTTTTTTTTTTTTTTTCTGTTTTTAATAATTACTCATTACTTTTTTTTATTTTGTTTTTTATTTTTTTTCACACACGTCTCTCATCGAATGATTGACATCTTATTTCCATCCGATTCAAATTGTAATTCTCTGTCCGACAGGACTAGAGCGAAGGCTTCAGTTTTTCTCGGCATGTTCCTCTCGAATTGCATCTTGATCTGAATGTCTAAGATGCTACTCTTGAGTCGTTCACTCTGTTTACTGATGTCGAATATGAACATGGGATACATCGACTTGTATTCGCCGGGAGATATATTAGGGTTGCTCATCAATTTGTCTAGACCGTGATACATCTTTCTAAAATGCAGAAATCGTTCTTGTCGAACGACGCATTGTAATCGATTGCTGGATATCTCGTGGCGTTCAGAAACACTTGCATGTTTCTCAAATGGCAGTGATCGAACAGCGACGCATTCTTTTCCTGAGACCCGTCCCTATTGGTCTGAAACACAACCATGATGAAACGCGGGCTCTCGGAAGTGGATTTCACCGTCAATCTCCAATCAAAGTGATTCGTGGAGAGTGGAATGCTAGCCGTGTCACACTGTCTCATTCTAAATCCCACAGGTAATTTACTCTTGGATTCTATGATCTTGTAGAGACGCGCTTTTTCCATGATCGAAGGCTCCACGTGCGGAACGAACCATGATATCTAGTGTAGAGTTAACTTAACCGCATCGGACGCAGGGAGTCCCACTATTGCGTCATCGTTTCCTCTTCGAATCAACGTCAGATTGTGTTTGAATCCGTACATGATCTTGTTGTAATCGTCCGCGAATCCGAAGATGTGTTTCAAAGGTATCCTGAACGAAAACGTTTCTTTAGGTCTGGATGTCTTGACGACGTAGTCAAATATCGCGGCGGCGCCGGCGTTAACAGGGCCGACGGTGTCTTTCACCCACAACTGATTAAGTCCTCTGGATTTCAAAAAATCATCTGGATACGTCAAGAGTCCGAACATCGTGGTGGCCTGACCGGGATCAAACACAGATTCTATCTCTTGTCCAGATAGCATGTATTTTATATTACTGAATAGTTGCATGATGCCATTATTGGCTAGAGTAACCATGTCGTCGTTGGCGTAGTCGCTCCCATCTTCCTTAGTGAGACGTCCCTGCACCACTATGTAACTCTCGCTAGGATGGAAGAATAGATCTTGAGTTTCAACATTGATTCTTATCTCTCCCACATTGTTCAAACTCGTTCCGGTTACCGGTTCATATTCGTGAACCTCATATTCTTGAATACTTTCATCTTTCACTATGCTTTGTGCTATATCTAGTATATTTGCCATTTTTTGAAGGGTTTTTGTTTTTTGTTTATTAATTAGCTTGCTGTTTTTTTAGCTTGCTTTTTTTTTTATCTAAAAATAGTTTTAATTATTTTTTTTATTATTATTTTTCTCTCCTATATATATATGTGTAAACAAGAAATTGTTAAAGAGAGTAAATAAAAAAAAATTGTTTTCTTTATCAAAACTTTGTCTTCTGTAATTGTTGTCGTAAAACTTTCCGATGATCTCTTCTCCATCCAAAGCTTCGATTTTGTAAGTCACCGGATCGGTGTGAAATATTTTGATTATCAGGAAGATTTCCAAGGTCCATCGAGGAGTATAACCCTTTTCGAAGTGCTTCTTATAAGCGTAGATTCTCACTCGATCACCGACCACAAATTTCGGCGTTCTAGACTTCTTCTTGATCTTAGATCTCTCAGGATATAGATTCGCATAGACCCGTTTTTCGTTTTGAGGATCGCTAGCTTCCGTGGGAGTCATCTTGATCGATCTGTGTCATGTGTTGTTGTAATCTTTAACCAGACCGTTCAGAGCGTATATGTATTTCTTGGTCGAATTCGCCGTGAAGTATCTATGCATCTTTTCCTTCATCATTCGATTCCAACGTTCCACCACGCTGGCTTTCTCTTCGTTTTCAATCGAGTAGAGGACGACCAATCGATGAACGTGCTTGTTGTAGAATTTCTTTCCCTTATCCACCCACAATTTATTCGGTTTTCGAGAAGACGAGTCGAACACGCTCTTCAGAGCCTCGGCGACGCAAGGTCCCGATTTATTCTTCAAAGCTCTGATCCAACCATATTTGGAAAACACGTCGATGACCATCAATAGATATTTGACACCCTCGTTCCACCTCGAAAATGATCTCATGTAGACCAAGTCGGCAGACCAAATATCATCCAAACCCTTCACGACCACCCTTCTCTTTCGAAATTTACGCACGATGGGTTTGTGTAACTCCTCGGCCAATTTGCTTGTCAATAATCGTTTCTTCTTCTTTTCAGATGCGTTTCGCACTAATCAGATTACCGACCAGCGAACGTTCTATCTTCTCTCTCCTGGTCGGATTCGATATACCTCTCAATTTCGCCAACATGTTTTTATCGCAGACATCGTTGTGAGTCTTCATGTTGGGATGTCCGGCGTAGCATAGATCGTGATCATACGCGGCCGCGTCCACCCTATTCACAGGTTTGCTCCAAAATTTAGGAGTCATATCAGCGTTGAGTCTCTTGTTCAATTTCATTCCAGGTCCCGTGAAACTGTGACCAGGCAGATGCATTTCGAAAGGTAGATTATTGATCATTTTATTCACGATGCCTTTACCTTTGCTCGCGTTCTTTTTTTGACGAATCGAGTCTTGATAGAACCACACACATCGCAAATTCCGCAAAGCATCTGTCTGTCGTTTTTAGTTTGTACTTCTTGAGAATTACTCGTCTCGGTAACTCTCTTACACTTTAAGCAATACATTTTTTGAGAGTTATTTAAATTAATTTCGTTTTTATTTTATATATAAATTTAATATTTCTTTTTGAAAAATTCTGTTCTTATTATATATATTTTTTTTTTCAATCGCTGCTCTTGAGTTCTATCATCTTACTGAACTCCTCCCTAGCCTCATTCCTCCCCTTTTCCACGAGAGAATCCTTCATCTCTTCCTTCATGATCTGACGAGTCTTGATTCTCACAGCTTCTTTCGTGGCATCATATTTCGTTTTCTCGCTCAATATTGTGAAGTATTCTCCGTCCGATATCCTACCATCTTTCAACGCCATTGAGATTATTTCAGATATCGTGTCAATCTTGGAGTCGGCCAAGACGCGAATCTTTTCATGTTTCCTTGCCTTCAGATATAATTTCCTACTCAAAAAGTTTCCGAGTGTGCTAAACAATCCGGTGGCGAGAGCCACTCCTTCTACGGTCAACACGATCTGAATACCGACCACGGTTGACAACAATCCAATGCCGGCCACGTGTAAACCCATGGAAATCATGATGAGTGTTGTGTCGACCACGTTGACGAATTTCAGGAAACGTGAATACTTCTTCTTGAGAGAACGGCGAGAATCTCTCTCTCGAGTCAGATACAATTGGATTCTACTGATTTGATCGATGCGATACCTCTCTCCTCTTTTTTTTTCTTCTAGGCAAAACGCCATTTGGCTTCTCATCCTCGTCGTCATCTAACGTCGGATACAATTTATTTCTGGTTCTCATTTTTTGTGTTTTTTTCTTTCTAATATTAGATAAAAAATTTATGTGTATTTATTTTTTATTTTCTATTCTCCCTTATTTATATCAATGAGAAAACTTAGACGTATGCTTCATTCAGCAATAATTTCATGATGCATCCCTTGTCTTCAAAAGTCAGACTTCTACGCGCCAATTTCAGTTCTTCCGAAACTGTGGGCTTGTCTCGATTCTTACAGAAGACTAATCTCTTCCAAAACGTGATTACTTCGTCGAATCGAACGCGTTCGAATGCTGGTTCAAAATACTTGACGACCATATCTTCCCTTTCCATCGTCAGACACGAATGATTCTCGTGATCAAAGTCTAGATGATCCCGACATCCGATGCATCGTTCTAACAAGAGGCGACCTAGTTGTTCGTTCACACAGAATGCGTAGGCTCTCGTCAGCATTTTTAAAAGAAACCTTGCTCTAATAGTCTGGGAAGCGTTCATGATTTACATATTTTTTATTAGCTATTCGATTTGATATTTATTTTTTTAAATAACTATTCTTTTTTTTTTTCTCTCTTATATATATCAATCACTTTTTATTTCCTCGCCTCAAAACCAATTCCAATTGAGAAAAAAACATTTACAAAATAAACCTCTCTAAATGAGTTTTGCTCTCGAATGTGTTAAATCGTAACTGCGCTTATTCTCACCATAAGGAAAACTCGAATAATTAAATCACAAGTAAACATATCAGTAATGTAACGCTTTCAAAAAACGCGCTTAAATCATATCAATTAATTTTTTGAACTGTTTCCGCTTTCATCCATAGAATAGTTTTTCAATTAAACCATTTAACTGACAATTGACTCATTTGAATGAAAACCCGTAATACATTTCGAGCGTGACAAATGGCGTTCTCAGTAAGTTTATACAGTAAATGTCACTTTGACATGCGGCCTGCTTGTCAGTTTGATAAAAACAGACTGACGATTGTAGACTGACACCTGAATGGAATGGTTTAAGGTGCCGAAGGTGCGCAGGGACGGTATGGGGAACAAGTCCCCTTTCAACCCTCTGTGACTGGACAATAAAATCCACAGCGCTTCCTTCATGAATAATTATATTCACGTGCCAGAACGAGCTTCATCGCAGAGTAACTCGGTGTAATGATACACATTATTTTGATAAAATTTATTATTATTTTACATTTGGATTCACGTAGATTTCTTCTCACCTTTTTTTCGTGTGGCCGATCCTGGAGGATCTTCGCCAATGATGATTGTAGCGGGCAGGAGTTCTATTTATACTGTACAAGTGGAGATACCCATCATGGGATTTTCCAAAAAAAACTTAGTTTTTTCTGTTGAGTTTGGAGAAATCCACTATGGGTATCCCCACTTACATCAGAAATGGGAATACCCATAGTGGAATTTTCCAAAAAAACTTAGTTTTTTCTGTTGAGTTTGGAAAAATCCACTATGGGTATCCCCACTTACGTCAGAAATGGGAATACCCATAGTGGGATTTTCCAAAAAAAACTTAGTTTTTTTCTTTTAAGTTTGGAAAAATCCCCTATGGGTATCCCCACTTACGTCAGAAATGGGAATACCCATAGTGGGATTTTCCTATCCCAGAATCCACAAACCACCTTTTTGATGCTGTCCTGGAATCCGCAAAACGTTTTTTGCTCGCGTTCACCAACGATGGATCGATGGTCTAATCCACGATGGGAACGTCGAAAAAAATTTTTAAGAAAATGTACATGTACAATTTCGTACATTTTTCACTTTTTTGAGCAACGTGTTGAATCTACGCGTTCGCCAACGGGTATTTGAACGTGAAAAGTATGATCTGTGAGCCTCAAAACAATTGCGGATTCTGGGACACCATGAAAAAACGACATTTTTGTGAACGTGAATGCGATTTAACACTGAATCCTATGAGAGTAAACGCACCATGTACGTGTACGTATACGGTACATGTACAACGTGTCCTGGAATCCGCAAATATCACCTACTCTTGTCACAACATGGGAAGGGAGAGGGGTGTAAAAACATAAACTTGTGTAAATAGTGTTGAATTAAAAAAATTAGAATCAGTCACTTTTCATTTTTTGAGCTCTAAAACATACTAAATGTTCAAGTAAATCAGACAAACTTTAATTTTTCCAACGTTGACGTTCTATCACCCCAACGACAGCCCCCGACGAATTGTTCGTCGACTGAGAACCGATGACATTTTAGATATGTCTTTTATTGGAGAATGGATTTTCATAGTGAACGTTCAAGAAGCTGGCAGATATTAAACATTCTTGAACGAAAGTCAAAGTGATTTCATTTTGGATAAAGGCAAAAATTTGAATTCTAAGCAAATGCCTGTATAAGAGCCATCGGAAAAGTGAACGCCTGTGGAATGTAATATCTGTGTGCATATTTATACGGAGTCAAAGAGAAATGTACAAAATTAACCCCCAAACTGGAAATGACGGAAAAAACTATAAAATGACGATAAATCGAAAAACAAAAAACAGTTTATCTCCTAACAGTTTACCTCTGTAACATACTAAAATTAAAAAAAAAAACTGACACATTTTAATTTTTTACCCCATGACGCCACCATAGAGTCTGGCCATAAGGATTTGGAATTTCCTAGAAAGGCAGCAATTTTTAGATATATGTTTTTGTTGGACATCATATTTCTAAAATTTGATCGACAGGGGCTTCATACAGGAGTTGATATTAAAATATTTATAAAAAACGTATTTAATTTGGAATTGTTTTGGATAAAGATCGTTGTCCCTTTATCCCGATAAATTATGTCTTTTGATTGGTCAGAATGCCTTGGACAAACAGTCATGACAAAGGGTGCACCCAGCATTCAAGGTATATGAGAGCATGCAACATCCAGGGTATAACCTCACGCGAAACATCGGGGGTATATGGTTCGAACGAAAGCTTTCCGCGTTTGCTCGACTCGACATAAAAATCGAACCCAAAAACCTGAAACTAGTCACAAATATCATCAGATTTCCGACAATTCGGCCATATTCTGTCATTAGAAATTAAATAGTCAAATAATTGAAATGAAACAATTTGAGAAAAGTAAAATAAGAGCAAATAATTCGTCCCTGGGTGCCAGTAGGTACATAGAACACATTGGAACTCAGGGGACGATATGTCAACAAAATACTGTTCACTCGTTTCCTTAGCGATCCAAAGATGTAACTCTATCTGTAAAAACAAAACAATTAGCGGAGCGTGAGAAACGCGTCCCCAAATTTATTTTCACTTTGTTTCTATTGTGTTTCAAACGGGACAAAAACGTTATCTCCGCCGACAGTTTAGGTATATGGAGATTCAATACCCGAATGTCTCATTTAAACACCTCGCATGCGGTTCGGTGTTTAAAAACAGACATACAGGTATTAAATCTCCATATACCATACATGTCGGCGGAGATAACTTATAATAATCAAAGATTATCCGAGTCGGAATCTGTATATCTTTGTAGACACTGAATTAAAAACGTATAATGTGTGTAAGAGAATAGCTGTTTAGGTAACGTTTGAACTTCGGGAGAGAAATTTTCTCTAATATGCAAAGGAATTCCACTCCATAACTTTTATAGTTGAAGAAATGAACGTGGTGTTTGGGTTTTGCAAGTTTTCTTTTTCGTCAGCAGTTAGAAGTTTAGACTTTCAGCTCCCAACCTGAGAAACTTCACGCAACAGGCGCCTCCTTCTTGCCACTCAAAACAAGCTATCGCCTCCGGAAAAAAGTCTGTAAACCTGCGTTATTCCATCATTTAAAGTCGTCTTGGGTTGCCCCTTCAGTTAATTCGAATGATGCCATCGATTCCACGAATTTATATTTAATATTTCACAAAACTAGTTGGCTTGGCTGACACAGAACTCAACGCGACGAACACGGTAATCACTTCGTTAAAATCCAAGATAGCAGTTTCGAAACAGGCGTATTGGGTTGGATGTCATGGTGTTTGGTGTGCCTTTTTGCGACAGATTAGGACAAGGAAGGAGGTTCCTGTTAATTCGAAGCTGTACTCTTTGGTCATGGAAAAAGACAATGGTATTCTGAGTGACGAGTAATGGGGTTGGATGTCGTGGTGTTTGGTGTGCCTTTTTGCGACAGGTTAGGACAAGGAAGGAGGTTCCTGTTAATTCGAAGCTGTAGTCTTGGGTCATGGAAATAGACAGTGGTATTCTGAATGATAAGTAATTGGGTTGGAAGTCGTGGTGTTTGGTGTGTCTATTTGTGACAGAGTAGGACAAGTGGGTTCCTGTTAATTCGAAGCAGTAGTCCTGGGTCATGGAAGACAGTGGTATTTTGAGTGACAAGTAATTGGGTTGGATGTCGTGGTGTTTGGTGGGACTTTTTGCGACAGAGTAGGACATGTGAGTAGGTAATAAAGGCGGATTCTCGACCACTTGTACACGATTTTGTACATGTACACGTACATCGATGTACACCTCCATAGGATTTAGTGTTATAATCGTGTACAAGTACACGAAAATGTTGTTTTTAGGGTGGTCCAGAATTCGCAAGTGGATTCTAAACCACTGGATTCTATATAGACATCGCTCAAGAGTGAAAAAAATGTATGAAATTTTAAGAAAAATGAGGTCGATTTTTGGTCTAGAATCCGCAAATGGGTTTCGCCCATAGGATTAAGTGTTAAAATCGCGAGCAAAAAACGTGTTGCGGATTCTGGACCATCATCAAAAAACGGTTTGCGGATTCTAGACCATCCGTATCTGTACACGATTTTAACACTGAATCCCTATGGAGGCGTACACGGAAACCCATTTGCAGATTCTACACCAGAAATCGACTTATGTATGGTACATGGAAAAGAGGTGGTACTGAACCCGCAAACCCACGATGAGAGTAAAAATTGTCACTCATGTTTTTGTTCTGGTGTGAATGAAGGTTTTCGTTCAAAAGAGTCGACTATAAAACATGAGTGTCAGTTTTTGTTCTGGTGTGAATGAAGGTTTTCGTTCAAAAGAGTCGACTATAAAACATGAGTGTCAGTTTTTGTTCTGGTGTGAATGAAGGTTTTCGTTCAAAAGAGTCGACTATAAAACATGAGTGTCAGTTTTTGTTCTGGTGTGAATGAAGGTTTTCGTTCAATAGAGTCGACTGTAAACATGAGTGTCAGTTTTTGTTTCTGGTTTGAATGAAGGTTTTCATTCAAAAGAGTCGACTATAAAATATAATCTGTAAAAAAATAGACATTCATGTTTTGTTTCAATGTAAACGAAAAAAAATTGAGTTTAGAAAAATTAGAAAAAATCGGAGGTAAAAAATCGTTTGTTCACGTTTTGTCACTGCTAATTTTGTGAAATAAATTTTAATAAAACACTTTATAGAATGTTTCATTCAAATAAAAATAGTTCGTAATTGACACTCATGTTTTTGTTGTGGTGTGAATGAAGGTTTTCGTTTAATGGATCGTTTTAATAATAGATAATAAAACGCATTTTTCCACTCAAGTTTCATTCAAATAAAAATAGTTCGTAATTGACACTCATGTTTTTGTTGTGGTGTGAATGAAGGTTTTCGTTTTGGATCGTTTTAATAATAGATAATAAAACGCATTTTTCCACTCAATTAGGTTTGAGTGGTAAATTTTTAATATATTCGTGATAATGTTCGGAGATGTGAATGAATCCTTTTAACAGACGTAATTATTCTCAAACGCGTTAAATCAGAAACCGGTTTCTTATGTGCTAAAACTTTTAAACTTTTTCAAAGTTCTTTCAGTTCAACACTGAGTGAATGATTTTGAGATATGAATGAAATCCTTTTAACAGACGTAATTATTCTCAAGCGCGTTAAATCAGAAACCGGTTTCTTATGCGCTAAAACTTTTCAAACTTTTCAAGTTTTCCCAGTTCGACTGAGTGAATAATCGGTGATGTGATTTTTAACGCATTCGGAGGCAAAACGCATTTATATGGGTTTTATCGTGTAAAATGTTTTTTCTCAACTGGTTTTTTAGTTATTATATTAAAGACAGAAGATTTTATTTACTTAAAACATAAAAAATAATTATACATTTAATTTTGAAAATAATAAAATAACTCACATAAGCATACTCAAAGGAATATTGATAATTTAAAAACGAAAAATGTTTTTACAGATGGATGCCAAACGTCGAGGTCAGCTTTTAAGCGAATATGAACGTGCTATATACAAAATGGACGACTGAAACACGTATCACCCTAACAACACGCACTGCGCATGCGCATTAACACCACGTATCACTATGGCGATGACGTCACAACATGGCCGCTCACGCTCATGGCGCCACTGGGTCACGTGACATGACGTCTCTTCCGAGGTCATCCAAATAGGTCCTCAAAACCACATTACATACTACTAGTCCCAGACCAAAATGGTACTATCCTGTTATTATATACTGCAGACACCTTCTTATCCCGCGAGATGCCTTCCGATGGCTCCGGAGGAAGGAATCCTGGCAGTTGAGGACAAACAGTTCCCCGGTTAGGGCAGTCTCCATTTTGTAGATAACTGTCCAATACACTGCTTTGGCCCTAACTTCGGACGCAGACGGGTGGTCAGAAGGGCCCGGTCCGGCCAATCGGGAGCCTTTACTACACTTTTGCCATTGTCATCGTATACTGACTTTTATCGAATTTTAAATTTTTGAACATCTTTCTTTTTATTACACTGTTTGAGCTACAGTTAAAACTAGAAGTCCTGTCATGAAATGTGCACAAATAGCACGTACATCTGCGCGTTAATCGACGCTTATGACCAAGGTAAGGCTATCAAATTCTGTACATATGGCCTGTGCACAAGCAGTGTTTCAGCCAATGGACCTCCGTGTAACCCAGTAGTTTTCGTCTATCTGGCCATGTTCCTTTGTTCTGGAGTATACTACAGTAGCATAGAAGAATCTATCAACTGGAACAGCTTTGCTTATTATTACTATATTTAGCTATTCTAGTCTATTCTTGTCAGTTCTGACCCTATTCCAAGTACTCTTGTTGTTTCATTTATCTAGATCATTTATATAGATTATAACTAACAAATCAGATTGCTTGATTTCCCATAATCTGTATGCAGAGTTATCTCCCCTTATTACAACGGAGTCGTATCCGATTCTCATCCCCTCTATATCCAATGGCCATATCCCCAGGCACCCCAATTTCGGCACCCCTTTTTGTCGTATGAGGCCATGAGGGCTATGTAAAAGCCCTCAATGAGGCCTAATTTACTATCCCTCATAGCCTCATTGAATGTTGAGGTTACGAGGACCATTAAAAATCCCTCAATGAGGTATAATTTACTACGACTCTTAGCCTCATTTCAGTATTTGAGGATACCTATGGCCTGGTATTGTATTATTCGAGGATACCTATCGAGGATACCTTTTGGAGAATCTCTTTTTGTCGTATGAGGTCATGAGGGCTATGTAAAAGCCCTCAATGAATCCTCATATATTATGCCTCATAGCCTCATTGAATTTTGAGGTTATGAGGACCATTAAAAATCCCTCAATGAGGTATAATTTACTACGACTCTTAGCCTCATTTCAGTATTTGAGGATACCTATGGCCTGGTATTGTATTATTCGAGGATACCTATGGAGGATACCTTTTGGGGAATCTCTTTTTTGTCGTGTGAGGCCATGAGGGCTATGTAAAAGCCCTCAATGAGTCCTCATATATTATGCCTCATAGCCTCATTGAATTTTGAGGTTATGAGGACCATTAAAAATCCCTCAATGAGGTATAATTTACTACGACTCTTAGCCTCATTTCAGTATATGAGGATACCTATGGCCTGGTATTGTATTATTCGAGGATACCTATCGAGGATACCTTCTGGAGAATCCCTTTTTGTCGTATGAGGCCATGGGGACCATGAGTAATCCCTCAGTGGGGTCTAATGTAGTCTTACCAATCGCTTCCATCTTGTCGCCAAAGCTCCAATGCCACTACAGGTCTATGGCCTATCTGTCCTATCATTAGCTTCTACAACAGTCTTGTTCCATTGCGGCCTTGTACCAGTACTATTTGACTAAGCTATCATCCATTAATATTGACTTGTATCACTACTTCATAGCTATATGCCTTCAAAATATTCAATCAGATTTCGCCTGTATACATATAAGGCATTCCGTAATTGAGATTCCTAGCCGATTCCGTAAAATTTGGATTCCGCGATTTAATATTGACACTCGAGGGTATGGAAAGGGATTAATTGGGAAAAAAATGTCATGGGATCCCAAAATGGATTCTGGGAGAATCCGAACTAGAACATTACTCCGCGTCAATCGAACACACCCCCGGTACCCTCTCGGTACTATAGCACTGCGTGCTACTATTAAAATCTATGGTTTCGCGGTCCTAAAAAGGTTTCTTGGAGAATCCGTATCAAATAAAGTCAATTTCGGTGATTTGGGGTGGATTTTGGTGATTTGGAGGGATTGTCGGGTTGTTCGTGGTAATTTGCTGTACTCCTATTCACTCGAACACACACCCTCCGAACATATCCCTGTCCTATAAGAAGGGATTAGGTAACAAGATGTCGGCCTCTAGTGTACAAAATGGAGGACGGAAACACATGTCACCCTAACAACATGCGCTGCGCATGCGCACTAACACCACATATCACCATGGCGATGATGTCGCAACATGGCCGCTCAAGCGGGTTACCATGACAATACAACATGGCGCCACTGGGTCACGTGACAGGACCTCACTTTCGAGGTCATCCACCGAGGTCATCGAAATAGGGCCTCATAACCTAATTATACACTACTGGGGCTGCTTATTTGGATATTTCTCAGCAAACCTGCTCAATGAAGCAAGCCGTCGTCTATCCGCCACCCGAGGATCCGCATAGTGGGGGATGGTCACCCCCCCCCCCCCCCCCAGACCAATCTCTTTCAACTTCGCGTTTACATTCATTCCATTCTAATTGATGAGACTATTGCCTGCTTTAACCCTTTGAACTATAGTGGTATCTTCCAAGCCAATTCTATGGCTGCAATTAGAAGAGTCCATATTCATTATTTGGGGTAGACCAATCAACATTTTCAACGTGCAGCCTCGGGGCTGCACGTTGAAAATATTGATTGGTCTACCCCACACATTTACTGAACAGCCACCCTATTTAATGACGTTATGGAGTATCATGTTGCTGGCCGGAAAACGGCCGTTAGGGTTTAAAGGGTTAATCTGAAAAAGTCGACTCACCTGTCAAACTGCTCAATCTTTCGCGTGGTGTTTTTACATCCAGTTGAACACAATACCGGAACAGACTGATAGTTTCTGGGGAGTGATTTATCTACCGATCCGCTTAATATTGATTTCATGATGCAAGGGATATAACTATTGTTCAATAGTCCAGGCACATTAGACATAAAAATGAGAAAGTAAGGAAAAAAATCGGAGAAAGCTGATTTTTTTATATGTTTCCGGGACACACATTGCGGATAAAGTTTGAAAAGTCCCCGCGAATCCGAGTTGAGCTTTTTTAGTTATAGCGTTTTTTTGATGAAAAAAAAAATTTTAAAAAAAATTCGACCCAGCTCCATATTTCTCATTCTTATTCGCCTTAGTAGGGTGAGAATCATAAATATCGTGCTGAATTATATTGAGAATACATATCCCCAACAGAAAATGCCAACTTTGTACCAATCCTCACACTCAATGGTGAAATATTCACGAAAATGTACAAAATTACGAAAAAAAATTTATTGTTTCCATACACACAACGGTACACAACGTCCATTAAATCAAATCTACGACTACTTTGGGAGTTAAATTATATATCAAAAATTGCAGAAAAGCAGTGGCTTTATAATGATATATAACAATAGTCATTTATTCCATAATGAACTGGTGAAACGTGTGAAATATTAACCATACCCCCTAAACTCAAATTCAAACGGCATCGACTTTTCTCATTCAAATACCGTATTATAGCATCATTGTTTCAATTTCCATGTTCGATTAAATCACATAATGTGGTGTTCGCCTACACTCAAGATGCATTGGCATGTAATGTGTGCACTCCCTTTATATATATTTAGGGGCAATTGGTTCGATCATGGCTGGTAGCGGCTTGGATGAACTTTGGGGGACTGTTTATGCTGGTGGGTCAATCCATCATTTGATCAGTGGTCATGCATATTCAAGAGCAGTTCGTGCCCATTTGCTAACACAAATTGCCATTACAAAACTTGTGTTTGAAGAAAGCCGAACACTAGATAACATAGACTTGCCAGAAGTCAATGAAATATTCTGTGGACTTGCCAGAGGTGACTGTACAACAGCTGACGCTGTCAATCAAGAAAGTGTCAACCATCTACTGTCAAAATTACACGAACTGCTCCAGAATGCGTCCGTAGGACGCACAGGAAAGCTTTGGGTACAATACTACGAGCAAATAGGTCTTCTCCAGTTGTTCTTGAGAGCAGAGCGCACAGGCGACTGGGAACTCCACACATATTGTGTTCGCAATATGATTCCAGTATTTCACGCAGGTGGTCATTTTGCATACGCAAAAAAGTTCTCATCTCTATTTGCAGCAGATGAATGAGCTAACAGAAATAATGCAACAGGATGATTTGAAGTTGTTCACTGAGAAAGGTTACTTTACCATAAGGCGCTCAGATAAATTCTGGGACGGGATATATTCTGATCAGACCATAGAGGAGTGTTTAATGAGAATGTTCAAGCTCCCTGGTGGTCTCACACATGGCAGGGGAATAACCGATAGCACTGTTGCGAAATGGGTACATGGACTACCTCTTTGCCTTCGGATATGTAATGCTCTCGAAAATTTTGTTCATGTTCACCAAATTATTGAACTGGCTCAGAGTGCATTCCCCCTTTCAGAATAGAGATCCACTACAATTAGTCACTATAGCGACCGGGCTTGTGGCCGACGAAACTGTGAACTGTGACCAAGTTCGCAAAATTGGTGAATGTTGCGTATCGAATGTTGTAAGCAAAACGTTCAACAGCATCAAACTACGACGTGTTGACACTGTGAAGTCTTTCGCATCGGTGGCAAATAGCATCAAAGTCCGTGGAAGTAAGGTAGTGATTGACCCCACAATTCTGTTCAACCGCATCACATGTGTTATTCAGTCACAAGCAGAGATGGAAGAGTATCTCAAATATGAACTCGCCCCGAAACCACCAGCATTGTTTGATTCTGCTGGAATGAGGAAGACACAGAAAAGCACGCTCGGTAAGATCCTCAAAACATACGGTTCCGAGAAAACTAAAATCCCAGAACATTCTCTGTTTGTTGTAGATGGTGGATTTTTATTAAGGGCAGTTGTATGGCCTAAACAGTCGTCATATAAGGACATATGTACATCATATTCCAATTATCTAGTGAGACATTTTGGGGCGAACGTCGTGGTTGTTTTTGATGGTTATGCTTGTACAATGTCGACAAAGGGCATGGAACAAGCCCGTAGATCTAAAGACAGGTATTCCATTGATATCAATATCTCACCCGAGTTACCAGCCACCACACCCCAATCCGATTTCCTTGCAAATGCCAAGAACAAAACCCAACTGATCGATCTTCTAATGCAGGAGCTATCTGCTATCAATATTCAGTCCAAGCAGGCCGAGGCTGATGCTGATGTACTGATAACCGAAACTGCACTTGACATCGCTCAAGATGACAACAATGTTGTCGTTGCGGGAACAGACACAGACTTGTTAGTCATTCTTACCTCTCGAGTTCAACCGGGATGTAATATTAACATGATGTATTCCATTACCCCAAACTTACTAGTTTCAGTTAGTGAAATAGCAACCAAAATGGGTGACCATAGAAGCAACCTCCTTGTAGCACATTCTATAAGTGGTTGTGACACTACTTCTGCACTCTTTCGAGTTGGTAAGAAGAAAGTATTCAGTACAATTGTCTCCTATGTTACTAGCGACTCACAACAGTATGTCAACACAATTTTGGCGGATGACAGTACACCAAGTGCAGTAGCCGCTGCCGGGGAACAACCTCTCCTGATCTTATACGGGAGTAAAACTGTTTCCTCTCTCGACCAATATAGATATGTCACTTACAAGCGTTATGTAGCAAAATCTAAACTGAATAAACCCATCGACCTAGCCTCACTCCCACCAAGCAGCGATGCTGCACAACAACATGTCTACAGATGTTATCTCCAGGTCCAACAATGGCTGGGCACTTCGCTTCCTCCGACGGATTGGGGGTGGTCGCTAGACAATGGACTTCTTGTACCGACTGCAGCCACAAAGCCATGTGCCCCCGATAACCTACTGAATCTGATCAGTTGTGGTTGCAAGAGTGCTTGTACAAAAAGGTGTGGATGTAAGAAGGCAGGACTCTCTTGCTCAGGTTTGTGTAATTGCAGTTCGGATTCTTGTAACAACCACAGAAACACTGTCCTGTCGGAAATTTCTGAGTTCGATGAATAATATGTATATAGGTCATGTCATTTCTGTATATAGCGTTGATAATAGTCAATGTAACTTAATCCATGTTGATTGATTTGTACATTCTGTAAATATTATTCATTGATTTTTGTACATTCTGTAAATATTATTTATTGATCTAATGCTGCCAGACACAAACGTGTCTGTTCGGTCCCAAGCCCGAAAATAGTTGAGTTCTCATGCTGACGAAGTTTATGCCAAAAGGGGAACTCGGCCAGAAGCAGAGGGGGTCTTCCATAATGTCTATTTTGTAAGCAATGATAAAAGTCTTCAAATGGTGGTGGATTTTTTATCGTCTGTCCAACTAACATCCCGTTCTGTACTACGACCCTTTGGGCAAATCCGTTAGGAAAATCGTCATTTTTTGCGTAAATCCGATACTTTTTTGTGAATTTTCAATAATTTTTCGCAGAAATTGTCACAGAATGCACATTTTCCTCTAGGTAAATGTATATTAGACATTATGTAGCTCGAAATACGCGTAAACAAAAAATACAGTTGGATCAATTCGAGGTTACAAAGTTCGTGCGATTTTTTTTTATTTTTTTCAAACGCGTTTTCGAAAAAAGGCTGTAGAAAAAAAAGCTCAACTGGGATTTTAGGGGACTTTTGTCTAATCGTTCAGTGACATGTACTCGACATTCCCTGAAAAAATCAGCTTTCTCCGATTTTCTTCCCTGGTGAAACCTAATGTTCTTGGGTTACAAGCAAAGATGAAATTCGAACTCGATAACAGTAGTAATGCCAAGAGTTATTAGCTTCGAGGCGCGTTGGATATTATCGCCGGGAGAAAAGTAACCTCATCTCATTGGCTTTCAAACATTAATACCAGGGTTGGCGATCGATTTTAATTTAAATTTTTGAAAGGTCGAAGAAGGAACATTTGCATGTCGAAAGAAAACTTTAACCTCCAAAATGGGAGGATTGAGTTCGGTATGCACATGTGGGTTTATCGACCTCTCAAAAACTTTATGTATATTTTTTGCTCTTGAGAGAGAGAGAATACTTTATTTGCAGCACATGTATTTACATAAGACGAAGTTCTACAAGAATGTACTCATCATTTTTATGAAGTATTTATGAATTATAAGAAGATATTCGGCATAGATGTTCTGCAGAGAATGGCCTAGCCGGATTGGCTGTCTTCCTGTCATTCCCTGTGGTTTGTCTGTGGATTGCATTGACAGATGCAAGTAAGTATAAGAAATTGATGTTGATGAACGACTAATATGCACGTTGGTGGTGAGGGCGTGGCGAGGTAAAATGGACGTTTCACACTTGTGTTATCGATAATGGATGAAAAGATAATATATATCGCCCTTCCACCCAGCATCGACCACAAAAGTGTATATGAATACATACATAGACACACATATACATATATGTGTGCATATGTACGAGTGTGCACAAGTGGGCAAGTATATATATGTAATGGCCTATGGTCACACCTATTAAACACAGGAATATCATTTAATGGAAGATCGGTGAAGATGCAACTGCTTGACTTTAATTTATTTATATACAGTTAAAACTAGAAGTCCTGTCATGAAATGCGCAAAAATAGCACGTTGATATGCGCGTTAATGTGCGCGTTATGACCCAATTAAAGCTATCATATTCTGTACATATGGCCTGTGCACAGGCAATGTTTCAGCCAATGGACCTCCGGGTAACCCGGAGGTCCATTGGCAGAAACATTGCCTCTGTTTGCTATCAGTAACCAGGAGAACCTGCCGTGCTTTGGATGCCATTCGATATGGCATTGCGCGCAATTCCAACGCGCAATTAAGCCTATATAAGCGCACTATTCGTGACGGGACTTCTAGTTTTAACTGTATATACACATATGTAACCGTGCTCTTTGTATATTTGTAAATACTTTTCAGCTTTTAAGACTTGTAAAATTGATTAAAATATTTGGTTGTGTATGTGCATGGATATATGCAGAAGCACGTGAAAATGTTTGCATGGGTGTATATACGAGTCTTTTCTAAGGGTGGGCTGGGGCGGGTGGGTGACCAATCGATCGGAACTCAGCACTCTGTGAAGATCCGCACCGTTAAACTCCGTCTCTCATTGGCTCTGTGTGTCATCCTTGGTATCATTCTCCTCTCTGGGGACATTGAAGTTAACCCTGGGCCATCCAGAACTGAATCAGCAGTTACAACCAGTATTTCTATATTCAATTATAATATCGGAAGCATCAGAAATAAGCTCGCTCATATTAGAATTGATATAGATGACATAGACGATTTTGATATAATCTGCTTTACCGAAACGCACCTCGACCCCAGTTTTAATTCCGACAATGTGCTAATCCCGGGTTACCTCCCACCAGTCAGAAAGGACAGCAACCAACACGGTGGCGGTGTCGCGGTTTATTTCTCAAATGAAATATATGCCAAATGAGTACCGGAACAAGAATTTGACCAGTCGCTCTTATGGTTTGAGATTACCTCAAAACGCAAGTTCTTGCTCTGTTTAGCATATCGATCGGTTCAATTCTCTAGTAACGAATGCTGGGAGAAGCTGGAAGGCGCCATTGAAGACTCACTCAGTATAAACCCGTCCCTGATAATCACCGGAGATTTGAATAGCGACCTTCTTAACCCTTCTAGTCGTTTAAATGAAATTATAAATTATTGGGTCCAGGACATTTTCCCCTAGGACATTTTCCCCTAGGACATTTCCCACTAGGACATTTTCCTCTAGGACATTTTCCCCTAGGACATTTTCCCCTAATTATTCATCCCCGGACTTTTTGCCCTAGACTGATTACTCATAGATTTTTCACCCAGGACATGTTCTCATACATTTTTTTAAAAATTTCTCATGGAATAAAATAGAAAAAAAATTGGAAGAATAAAAATACAAATGTAATTAAGGTTTAATGTAATAGTTTATTCTTTTTAAAAATAGCTAGTACAAGATAACAATATACATGTAGCAAGTAGCACAAATAAAACTATGATAAATCAAGCAACAATAATACAGCTAAGAATAAATTTACAAGACGACTTAGATGAGAACACCCTTGGTACAAACCCATAAAATTATAATTATATTACGAGTAGTGTTGCCCATGGCTTTAAATTATCACCTGTTAGTGCTTATAGTACCATTAAAGTCTTCATCTCACAATATATCAAAGCACATATCATCTAGCTTACTGTTTATACAGCTAAACAACTTGATATTGTTATGCCATACAACACACTGTGTGTGACAGATTGATTTATACAGTAATTCAACCTATTTTATTTTTATTTAGTACTTTGAAAATAGTGTGACATTAAATGGAACAAATTCTTTCTTTTTCTTGTAACAAAATCTTGAAATTAATTTTTTTTTTTAGTTTGGGGAAAATGTCTTCTCTTTTCTTCCTAACTAGGGGAAAATGTCCACCCTCTCATTTGAAATTAGGGGAAAATGTCCTAGGTGACACTTTTTTAGGGGAAAATGTCCTAGGGGAAAATGCCCGGAACCCTAAATTATTACAACCTCCATAACGCCACCAAAGAACCGACTCGTGTAACACCAACCTCAAGTACTTTATTGGACCCTATAATAGTAAGTGATGGTTTTGTGGTTTTAAACTCAGAAGTTCACGAACTTGGTGTCTCCGACCATAAGGCTGTATCAGCAGCTATAGAGACTGGCATAACACAGAACGAAACGAAAACTCGACAGATTTGGAATTACAACAGGGATGATTTCCCCAAAATGAACACTCTGATATCCGAAACAGATTGGTCTTCTATTTCCGACACTGCTACACTTGATGCGTCATACCACAAATTTGCAACAATTGTTTTTTGATATTGCCACAGAATGTATTCCCTCTCACAGGGTAGCCATCCGTCCTAATGATAAACCCTGGTTTGACTCGGTTCTTCGCTGAGAAATTCGTCAGAGAGATCGTCTTCGTAAACGAGCTTTGAAAGACCGAAACCCATTAATAATTGAAAAATATAAACATGCCCGTAACAAAGTAAATAATATGAAAAAGAAGGCTAAATCTACTTATTTTTCAAATCTAGATACTTCACTTGCAGTGAGTAGAAACCCTAAAGTCTTTTGGCACACTGTCAAACAGTTACTAAATAATTTTTGGAGTAAGCCTTCCGCCCCTTTCTAAACCACAAAGATGATGCAGGCAGCACAGTTATGATAACAGATAACAAGGACAAAGCCAATCTGCTCAATAAAACATTTCTATCAAATAGTAAAATAAATGATGATAAATGATGATGGACATAGCTTACCTGATTTCAGACCAAAATGTTCTGAGAGCCTGTCTGAAACTGACTTTTCCGAAGACGAAGTGATCCGGATTCTTAGCAATCTAGATACCCAAAAAGCAATTGCACACGACGGTATTAGCAACCGCATGCTAAAAGAAACCAAAACCACAATATGCAAGCCATTGGATCAGTTATTAGGCTCCCATTCTCCTTACGTGTCTACCCATCAGATTTGAAGCTGGAAACAATCGTGCCGATTTTTAAAAAGGGAGATGCCCATGATCCTAATAACTACAGACCAGTCTCTCTTCTTAGCTGTGTCAGTAAAGTTATGGAGGGGATTGTTTTTAACCAAATGTACGAACATTGTTGTGTTAATAATTTATTTTTTAAATATCAGTCCGGTTTCCTGCCCCAGCATAGCACCATTTACCAACTCATCGAAATATATCAAAATCTCTGCTTGGCCTTTGATAGGAACCAGTTTTCTCTTGGAGCATTCTGTGATATATCAAAAGCATTTGATAGAGTGTGGCACAAAGGACTAATTTATAAACTGAGACAAAACGGTATACCTGGACCACTCATCGAGTGAACCAGCAGCTATTTTTCTGATCATAAACAAAGGGTAACTTTTAACTCAATTTCCTCCGAGTACTTACCTGTTAATTGTGGTGTTCCACAGGGTTCTGTCTTGGGTCCGTTCCTCTTTTTGATATACATCAACGACATTTCTGAAAATCTGGATTCACCGGACGTGTGTCGATTATTTGCGGATGATACAAGCTTAACAGAAAGTGGGCACGAACCGGATGGCATTGCTACAAAGTCCAATGAAAACCTCAAAGTCATTTCCGAATGGGCAAATACATGGTTAGTTACGTTTAACCCTTCAAAAACCGAAATTGTTCTATTCTCCAAGAAACAGGTTAACCTAAGTAATGCTGTAATGTTTGGTGAGACGCCACTTGAACTCGCAATGTCACACACCCACCTCGGCCTGACCTTACAGGGGGACCTAAATCGGCATAGCTAAATTAATAGACTATGTAAAAAGGCCAACGCCAGGCTACCCCAGCTAAGAAAACTTAAGAATATCCTTGGTAGAAAAAGCCTTGAAATTCTATATAAATCATTTATACTCCCTATTTTAGAATACGCGGACGAGGTATGGGCTGGCGCACCGGATTACCTACTTTCAAAATTGGATAGAATCCACGCCGATGCAGTAGAATAATATCCGGTCTAACGAGATCTGCCCCAGTATCTATTCTACTTGCAGAACTTGGCTGGGAAACCCTTAGACATAGACGCCATCTTCATAAAATGATCACATTTTTCAAAATTGCAAATAACCAGGCCCCCAGATACCTATCGGACTAATAACCCCGAACGTTTGAGGACATTTCCCCGTATAGCACCCGGTTCCATTCCAAATTCCAACTACCACTTACACACACGGAAGTATTTAAGCGGCCATGTATTCCCGCTTGCATTTCCGGATGGAATGCACTACCTCCAGAAGTTAGATAGTCTGATTCACTGAATAACTTTGTTAAATATTTCAGTACAGGCGTGCGTAGACCACCTAAGTACTTCAACAATGGCGATAGGGCGGTTAATATAAGCTGCAAAATTCCCGTATCGACCTAAATTTTTATAAATACTCTAACTATATTCAAAATACACCTAACTGTTCATGTGGTTATGAGACCGAAGACGCGAACCATTACTTCTTCAACTGCAGTAACTACTCAGACGAAAGACTTGTCCTACAGAGAAATCTTGTGCATCTGCCAATAAGAACGGGCAATGATTTTCTTTATGGTATTCCAAACTTACCGGATTCCGTCAATATTCACCTTTTTCGCAGTGTACAAAATTTCATAAAAGCCACGAAGCGGTTTTAAGACTAGACCGCTAGATGAGCACAGGAGTCTAAAAGCATCCTTTTCCTATTCTGTTGATCTTTAAAGTCAGTGGTCATTTCTGTTTACCTCACACATGGCTCACTTCTTTTCTTTTGTTTGTCCTGTCCGTCCTGGTTATTCATGTAGTAGTGGTGTAGACTCCGTCGGAGTCGCGGTTGTGCCGATATGTGGCCCAAATGCTTGTTGTTGACCCAAGCCAACAGTGTTGTAGTGTGGCATTTCATTCCCCCCCCCCCCCCCACACTTCTTTGTTCTGTCTCTTGCAAAGTTGAGTACCCATCATCTTTCTGCTCTAACTTTGTACATACACAACATTGTTTCAATATATACGTACGTTTTGTTTCGACAGTACATATAAATTCATGTAACTACTTGCAAACATGTCATAATTTGTAATTGTAAAAGTATTTCAAGGAAAGGATATAATCTAAGTGCTGGGCACTTGTTATCCAATCCTTTTTGTTGATTATAAACAAATAAAATATGTTTAATGTAATGCAATATGTATACAAGTTTGTTAAGGCCTAAATAGTTAAAAAGCTGTTTCTCAGCCCCCCCCCCCCCCTCCGCATGGTCCTTTTGGCTGCTGCATGTCCTCTTTTGACAATCAATGCCATGAGCAACGGTTCATCGCAATGTCTTTGTTACTTGAAATCAACTGAGACAAATACATTTAACTGAAGTAAAATACACACAAAAATACCGTTATTACGTACAAAAAGATTAGTTATGTAAACATGGGTAATTATTTATGAAGCCGATTAGATTATAAGGTCTCTTTTCATTAATTTACTATAACATTAACTGAAACAAATCGAGAGCATATCGCCCCGTTGATTGCGTACGTAAACATTAAATAAAGGGAAATCACTGCAGTCTGTTATGATAAAAGTTAACACTTTACCGAAACAACGTCTGCTGACGCCTCGGTGGAATATAAATTTCATGCAGGGAACGTGAGACCATGTCCCCTATCATCAAACAGAATAACTTATAATGTCTGATATTTTACCCAAGTAAAATATACATTTCATTAATAAGACCTAAGAAAATTAACAATCTGTTTCTCAGGCCCTCCCGCACGGTCCTTTTGGCTGCCGCGTGCTCTCTTTTTATAATCAATGTAAACTTTAAAAAAAAAAAATTAAATGGTTTATGTCTGATATTTTACCCAAGTTAAAAAATTGATAAATTTGTCCCTTGAGTGCAAGAAGGCTTTGCAATGCTTTAGCATTGCAAAGCCTTCTTGCACTCAAGGGACGGAATACACCACCACCCGTGCTATTCCGTAGATTATAAAGCCTAAAACGTAATCCAAGAATATGAACTTTTGATGGCAAAGAAAGAATTACAGAAATAAAAAAAATAATAAAAAAAACACTCGCCCGCATGCAATTTTACAAATAATGGCCTGAGAAACAGAAGATCTACTTTGTGTGGGCTAAAATACTTACATGGTAGAGAATTTATTAGAGTTTTATGACAGTGCTGCTAAATTACACACCAGCTATAGATAGAGGTGACCGGCCATCTGGTGCTCTCAACAGGTAATGGTCATAACAATTATTTATTTGTTATTCTCTCCCTGATTTTGGAATTCTGCCGATATGTTGAGATGGATGCACAAGTAAAAGATTTTGCCCAACTGAGTACTCCAAGGCATGTGTATGTTTTCGTTGGGCCATCAAGGACGTCTGCTGAACTTGGTATTACTAATTTCGTGCTCAAACTCTGCCCCACGAAACCCATGATCGAGATATTTTTTTTTCTTTGGGGTGGGGGGGGGGGGGGGTGGGGGTGGTGGCACACTACACCCCAAAAGTTACGTTCCTACTCGATAGGAACTTTCATGGCTCACAGAATTTCAAAAATAAACGTCAACCAACAGGTACTTGAATGCGGGGAGGGGGGTGGGGTGGGGGTGGGGGTGGGGGGCTTTTAAAGTAAATATTCTCTGAAAAAAATTAAACAATATTAAGATTCCTTTTACTGAACTTCTGCCTCAACCCGCCTCCGACTCATCCCATCCGTACACAACCTCGGCCTCCAAAGAAATGTTGTCCCCCATATGAATGAAATAATTTGTAAGAATCTTATGGTAAGAACAGTACGTTTAAGTAGTAAGCCATAAAGATTATTCTGTGATAAAACAAGTGCAATGCCGATCGACAACAATCAGACAATAGTCCCCCCACGGTAGGCGGTGTCACCAAAATTTTAAATATTGCTTTGATTTCTGAGAGAAGTTGGTAACAGAAACACACAAACATAATAACGTACAAATATGACTGAAAAAACATGCATGCTATGTTATTCATCTGATGCTATACCAAACATTACTGAAATCGGAAATATCGTTCAGAGGTTCTAGGCAGATAACTAATTACACGCAATTTCCAACAAAAATGGCTGCCAGACGGCCATCTTGAAATTTTTCGACAGAAAATTGCTGTGCATCAATTTTACATAATGTCTGATCATTGTAGAAAATTTGAAACAAAAGCATCACTAACATACAGAAGTAAAACTTGATAGAAACTAACGCTAACCCCAACCCTAAACTGACTCTAACCCTTAATATAAACCCAGAAAATTCGCAGTTTGCCTCATAATTCTCATATCTTATTAATTAAGCTCGTAATATATCAAATAAGCTCATAATATTTCGGTTCGGTAAGCTCATAATGCCTGTCCGGACAAAAAAAAACCTCGTAACTCCCGTATTATAGCGCGCGGACGGACGGACGGACGGACGGAGTTGCGGGCTTAAAAAATTATGAAAAAATTGATTATTTTAATTCGTTCACACAACGGTTAAAACCTCGTTTTCTGGAAAGATTTCGGGGGGGGGGGGGGGGTACCTGCCTTATTGTGTGACTTGCAATTACAGAGTAACTACCATAGAAATCAGGATAGCATTCCCCAGTAAACAAAATGCAGACGGAACCACGTATTATCGATCACCTTTAGCACTACCCCCATGCACCAACATGGCAATTTATTTATTTATTTATTGGTGTTTAAGGTCACATACTTATGCACAATGGCTAATCATGACCGTGACAGTTTTACGGGTAGGGGAAGCCGGAGAACCTGGAGAGAACCGACGAGTAGCTGACAGCTCCCCAACATCATAACTCCGCACTGCAGAACAGGCAGGGTTAGATTGGTTGGAGGCAAGCGCAACATCGGCGTGTAGTACGCGGACAATCGGGGTTAAGTGCCTTTCCCAAGTACACAACGCGGGAGTCCGATTCGATCGCTCAGACGGTCACCCATCCGAGGTCTAACCGGGCTCGACGTTGCTTAACTTCGGTGATCTGACGAGAACCGGTCACTATCAACATGGCAATAACATCGAAACATGGCCGCCTACGTGGGCTACCATAACAATATATGTGACACCTACTATAAACCGCGGCACGACATCACATAAGATCCCCCGATGGGAGCCCCAAAATGTTGATCGTCCAGATCCTGGCAAATACTTCTAATACCACCTCCGGGTATGGCGTTGAAAATATCCACGGTACCCAGATAGCATGGGGGAACTATTTGAAGCAGAATTTTACAGTTCCGAGCCCAGTTTTGTTAATTTAGTCAAAACCCCGCGATTTCTGTTAACGTTTGAGAACAAATGTTCAAAATAAGACAAAATGCATTCTTCTCTTTGTGCATGTTTTACGTCTATCGTCCACTTGAACATAAAACAGAACTGAATCCGACACCAGGCGATCCTGGCCGTCGAAAGTGTCGTTAAACTCTAATAAATAAATAAATAAATAAATAAATAAATAAATAAATAAATAAATAAATAAATAACGAATTCTAGTGAATATAAGCCTTTCTGTGTGTTCACACGACCATTATTCCACAATTCTCCGAAATATCGCGATTTCTTTTTCAATAAAATTACACTTTTTTTCATATCTGTGCCCGGTGAGGTGTATTTTGAAAACTAGATAGTTTTTTAGTTTGCCTCTACATTAATAAGTATAAAGCGACCGCTCGTTTCGAATACGGTAGAGGTTGAAAGGTACAGTTTTTCCACTTTTGGTAGACATTTTCGCAGTGAGAAGCATATGGGGAAAATGTGTTGCCCTAGTGTTGGATAGAAATCATGTTGTTTCTCATTGGAAAAAAGGTCTATTTATGAGAGAAACTACGAACCACGAAGAAAAAATAATAATGAAGGCAGTAAATTTATACCCGTCGTTTTGACGTGGATAGCAAAGTAACTAGAATAAGGACGTACCACAAGCGTTTTTACTGAAAACGAAAATTTCTTTTTAACCCTCTGCATATTGGTATCAAAACAACAAACTTTGATGCAGCAAATTTTTCCACACTGCAACTAGCAACTTAATCAATTCCATTTTGTTTGACGGAGCTCAATGAGCTCCGTCAAACGAATGAATTGGTTAAATACCTAGTTGCATTATGGTATCATTTGCTGCTTGAAGGTTTGTTATTTCGACACTAATCTGTATAGGGTTAATTATAGTGTTAATTACACTGATCTATCACACGCCAGTTCAATGAAATAGTCCAGGCACATTAGACATAAAAATGAGAAAGTAAGGAAAAAAATCGGAGAAAGCTGATTTTTTTATATGTTTCCGGGACACACATTGCGGATAAAGTGTGAAAAGTCCCCGCGAATCCGAGTTGAGCTTTTTTTAGTTATAGCGTTTTTTTGATGAAAAAAAAAATTAAAAAAAAAATTCGAGCCAGCTCCATATTTCTCATTCTTATTCGCCTTAGTAGGGTGAGAATCATAAATATCGTGCTGAATTATATTGAGAATACATATCCCCAACAGAAAATGCCAACTTTGTACCAATCCTCACACTCAATGGTGAAATATTCACGAAAATGTACAAAATTACGAAAAAAAATTTATTGTTTTCATACACACAACGGTACACAACGTCCATTAAATCAAATCTACGACTACTTTGGGAGTTAAATTATATATCAAAAATTGCAGAAAAGCAGTGGCTTTATAATGATATGTAACAATAGTCATTTATTCCATAATGAACTGGTGAAACGTGTGAAATATTAACCATACCCCCTAAACTCAAATTCAAACGGCATCGACTTTTCTCATTCAAATACCGTATTATAGCATCATTGTTTCAATTTCCATGTTCGATTAAATCACATAATGTGGTGTTCGCCTACACTCAAGATGCATTGGCATGTAATGTGTGCACGCCCTTGATGTGTACTCATAAACAAATTTGTATTATACAGACAACGCAATATTTAGGGGCAATTGGTTCGATCATGGCTGGTAGCGGCTTGGATGAACTTTGGGGGACTGTTTATGCTGGTGGGTCAATCCATCATTTGATCAGTGGTCATGCATATTCAAGAGCAGTTCGTGCCCATTTGCTAACACAAATTGCCATTACAAAACTTGTGTTTGAAGAAAGCCGAACACTAGATAACATAGACTTGCCAGAAGTCAATGAAATATTCTGTGGACTTGCCAGAGGTGACTGTACAACAGCTGACGCTGTCAATCAAGAAAGTGTCAACCATCTACTGTCAAAATTACACGAACTGCTCCAGAATGCGTCCGTAGGACGCACAGGAAAGCTTTGGGTACAATACTACGAGCAAATAGGTCTTCTCCAGTTGTTCTTGAGAGCAGAGCGCACAGGCGACTGGGAACTCCACACATATTGTGTTCGCAATATGATTCCAGTATTTCACGCAGGTGGTCATTTTGCATACGCAAAAAGTTCTCATCTCTATTTGCAGCAGATGAATGAGCTAACAGAAATAATGCAACAGGATGATTTGAAGTTGTTCACTGAGAAAGGTTACTTTACCATAAGGCGCTCAGATAAATTCTGGGACGGGATATATTCTGATCAGACCATAGAGCAGTGTTTAATGAGAATGTTCAAGCTCCCTGGTGGTCTCACACATGGCAGGGGAATAACCGATAGCACTGTTGCGAAATGGGTACATGGACTAGCTCTTTGCCTTTCGATATGTAATGCTCTCGAAAATTTTGTTCATGTTCACCAAATTATTGAACTGGCTCAGAGTGCATTCCCCCTTTCAGAATAGAGATCCACTACAATTAGTCACTATAGCGACCGGCTTGTGGCCGACGAAACTGTGAACTGTGACCAAGTTCGCAAAATTGGTGAATGTTGCGTATCGAATGTTGTAAGCAAAACGTTCAACAGCATCAAGCTACGACGTGTTGACACTGTGAAGTCTTTCGCATCGGTGGCAAATAGCATCAAAGTCCGTGGAAGTAAGGTAGTGATTGGCTCCACAATTCTGTTCAACCGCATCACATGTGTTATTCAGTCACAAGCAGAGATGGAAGAGTATCTCAAATATGAACTCGCCCCGAAACCACCAGCATTGTTTGATTCTGCTGGAATGAGGAAGACACAGAAAAGCACGCTCGGTAAGATCCTCAAAACATACGGTTCCGAGAAAACTAAAATCCCAGAACATTCTCTGTTTGTTGTAGATGGTGGATTTTTATTAAGGGCAGTTGTATGGCCTAAACAGTCGTCATATAAGGACATATGTACATCATATTCCAATTATCTAGTGAGACATTTTGGGGCGAACGTCGTGGTTGTTTTTTGATGGTTATGCTTGTACAATGTCGACAAAGGGCATGGAACAAGCCCGTAGATCTAAAGACAGGTATTCCATTGATATCAATATCTCACCCGAGTTACCAGCCACCACACCCCAATCCGATTTCCTTGCAAATGCCAAGAACAAAACCCAACTGATCGATCTTCTAATGCAGGAGCTATCTGCTATCAATATTCAGTCCAAGCAGGCCGAGGCTGATGCTGATGTACTGATAGCCGAAACTGCACTTGACATCGCTCAAGATGACAACAATGTTGTCGTTGCGGGAACAGACACAGACTTGTTAGTCATTCTTACCTCTCGAGTTCAACCGGGATGTAATATTAACATGATGTATTCCATTACCCCAAACTTACTAGTTTCAGTTAGTGAAATAGCAACCAAAATGGGTGACCATAGAAGCAACCTCCTTGAAGCACATTCTATAAGTGGTTGTGACACTACTTCTGCACTCTTTCGAGTTGGTAAGAAGAAAGTATTCAGTACAATTGTCTCCGATGTTACTAGCGACTCACAACAGTATGTCAACACAATTTTGGCGGATGACAGTACACCAAGTGCAGTAGCCGCTGCCGGGGAACAACCTCTCCTGATCTTATACGGGAGTAAAACTGTTTCCTCTCTCGACCAATATAGATATGTCACTTACAAGCGTTATGTAGCAACATCTAAACTGAATAAACCCATCGACCTAGCCTCACTCCCACCAAGCAGCGATGCTGCACAACAACATGTCTACAGATGTTATCTCCAGGTCCAACAATGGCTGGGCACTTCGCTTCCTCCGACGGATTGGGGGTGGTCGCTAGACAATGGACTTCTTGTACCGACTGCAGCCACAAAGCCATGTGCCCCCGATAACCTACTGAATCTGATCAGTTGTGGTTGCAAGAGTGCTTGTACAAAAAGGTGTGGGTGTAAGAAGGCAGGACTCTCTTGCTCAGGTTTGTGTAATTGCAGTTCGGATTCTTGTAACAACCACAGAAACACTGTCCTGTCGGAAATTTCTGAGTTCGATGAATAATATGTATATAGGTCATGTCATTTCTGTATATAGCGTTGATAATAGTCAATGTAACTTAATCCATGTTGATTGATTTGTACATTCTGTAAATATTATTCATTGATTTTTGTACATTCTGTAAATATTATTTATTGATCTAATGCTGCCAGACACAGACGTGTCTGTTCGGTCCCAAGCCCGAAAATAGTTGAGTTCTCATGCTGACGAATTTTATGCCAAAAGGGGAACTCGGCCAGAAGCAGAGGGGGTCTTCCATAATGTCTATTTTGTAAGCAATGATAAAAGTCTTCAAATGGTGGTGGATTTTTTATCGTCTGTCCAACTAACATCCCGTTCTGTACTACGACCCTTTGGGCAAATCCGTTAGGAAAATCGTCATTTTTTGCGTAAATCCGATACTTTTTTGTGAATTTTCAATAATTTTTCGCAGAAATTGTCACAGAATGCACATTTTCCTCTAGGTAAATGTATATTAGACATTATGTAGCTCGAAATACGCGTAAACAAAAAATACAGTTGGATCAATTCGAGGTTACAAAGTTCGTGCGATTTTTTTTTATTTTTTTCAAACGCGTTTTCGAAAAAAGGCTGTAGAAAAAAAAGCTCAACTGGGATTTTAGGGGACTTTTGTCTAATCGTTCAGTGACATGTACTCGACATTCCCTGAAAAAATCAGCTTTCTTCGATTTTTTTCCCTAGTGAAACCTAATGTTCTTGGGCTAAAATCCCCATCTCCAGCAACACTAAACCATGCGGAAAATGAAAATCTGTACCGCACACATGTGTGGAACGGAAATCGCTGACGGACTATTTTTATAAAGAAGTTTCTACAACCTGTGCACCACAATTACAATTTGAATCTCTAGCGAGAGCTAAACATCGTCTTCTGACTCCCACTGTGTTGTATTTGCCAGTAGACACACAGAACACATTTGAACTCAGGGGATGAAATAGTAACATGGTTACGCTTCGCAAATTTGGCTAGCGATAAAATGTGTTCTTTGTGTTGATAGTTGTCAAATGAATTGCTGAGTGTTCTTCTAATAATGGTTTTTATAGACGTGAAGGCGTGTAATAAACATAGAATGAAACACATTTGTCAATGGTTTAATCGATATGGCACTTTTGCCATCGTGGAAGGATAAAACTTGAGGCGAGCGGCCTCTGGTTCTATTCTTCATCGGTGGCACTCGTGCCATATCGATTAACACATTCACACACGAGTGTCGTTCTGTGTATTTTTTGTTCAAATCATAAAAAAACTAACTCCAAAGTGGAATCATGAGCTATGTATTTTGAGGCGAAAATAAAAAAAAATACTAAAATATGAAAGGCGACCTCTGAGAATACGACTGCTCGACGTTTTTTACATATATGTTAGATAAAGGGTTAAAAAAAAACAGCCCAGGTAAGCCCTAAATGACATTTGTAAAACGTTCTTAACTAGTAACAAAAGCATATCAGACAGCTATAAAATGGTCGTCCTTCGCGCATGCTGATATAGTAAAGTGATTTAGGCGCTTAATAAGCTCAAATATATAGAGGATACCTGGTTTTTTTCAGTGAATTCCATAATTTTCATCCAGCAACCCCAAATTTAAAATTTATATTTCACCTGCTAGTCACGAATGAAATATCCACCGAAAAACCCTAGGTATTCTTTTTACCTGCGTCGCCAGCGGCAGAGCAGGTCTAGTAACCGCTCGACTCCGTCCATCCGTCCGTCAGTCCGTCCGAAACACTTCTTCCGTCAAAGTTTTCTTGGCTTCTATGAAAGGGAATGATTTTATATTTGGTGTGCTGCTTCATAATGATGAGTTGTATCGTGTAACTAATTTTCAGATCTGCCGTGGCTGAATTGCATGCAGCGACGCAGGTCCAGACCCGGTATTGGTCTTGGCTTGTTTATCACGTGCGTTGCCTTTTTAAAAATATGATTACGTTTTACTTCTAAATTAATGCATAGTAATTACTTTGAAAGCGACAAACATTTCAATCTATAAGCAATCAGTGGATAACAACGAACCGCTTTCCGTGACGAAATTAGTCGTCCATGAAACAATATAGTTCCCTCAATTTTTCACTGAAAGCAATACAGAAGCGTTAATAGATATTAATTTAATAGCGCAAACAAAAATAACAGCAACTTTACACCACGAAATAGTAAAAGTTCTCACTTTCAAAATACGTTAGCGACAGGGGCGTGGCTAGAGGTTTCCGATTGGGGGAGGGGTGTAGGGTAGTGAATTTCCAACTGGGGGAAGGACCGGGAGGGGGAAACCCCTCCCGATCCATCCCCGTAGTTGGAAATTCACTACCAAGACAGATTTTGAAAATGAAGCCATGAAAGGGGACATAAAATTGATTCTAGTAACTGAAATGCCAACACATTTATGATAGAATTATCAGGTTATTATTATTTGGTATTCTTCTGGGGACTGAATATGTGCTAAACAAATGCTCAAGCTTAGAACTTTGAACAATTCACACTGTCCTATCATTAAATCAGATCTTATGCAGGAATGATCAGTTTTCGAAGTTTCATCATTTTGTACATGTGAAAGATGGCATTAACTCAGAAGAACGGTTTTACATGGTGTGATTTTCTTGAAGTGCATTTCGAGGATTTTTTTTTTATTACGATAAGTAAACATACTATAGAAATCTCGTACCGATTGACATCATACATACTTATGAAGCTTGATATTGCGTACTCTGTAGTTGTAAATAGTAACAATTAGAATGTTTGCCGATTTGAAACCGAGTTGGAAATTTTAGGAAGTGAAGGAGTCATCAGCATCGCCAAAGCAGCTCAAAAATCTAAATAGATGGAATTTCCAACTACTCATGACTTGCCCTCCGAATTTCCAACCATACGAAATTTTGGTCAGGATTGGGGGAGGGGGTTGGGTTGGGCACGCCCCCACACCGCTCCATGTCGCCACGTCCCAGGTTAGTGAGTTTATTTTGAGTGGGTTGATTCTTTTTTTTTACTGTGATTGGTTGATTTTCCTGTAGTGCAATACATTAATAAATAACGTAATAATAATAACACTTTAAGCCGGCCGCTGATTTGTCGCGGTTCTCGGATGAGAAGGCCTTGGTTGCCCATGTGTTCCCAACTGCCTCCCTATTCCCACGCTTCTTCTGTCCTCCCAACACTCGGAGACGAACTGTCTGATGACATCCCTTGCCCCATTCTTCCCAATCTCTCCGATTAGCACATTAACCCTCTCCTTTGAACCACTCACTAACCACATGTCCTTCATTCTCCCATCCCACTTCCCCATTACACTCCCAGTGAATCATGTTCTTTTAAACTGGTATTTTGGGCATTCTAGTAGAAAGTGTTCCAGGATCTCCACCACGTCTAAATTACGCATATGGTACTCCTTTTCCCAATGTTTCTCCTCAGCTCCAGGAACCTCGATCTCAGCTTGAGCAACAGTGACCCCCCCCGAAGGTGCAATCAAGGTACTATTCAATAACAACCTTCTCTTTATCACGCAGGCAACCCAAAGACCTTTTGGATTTGACCCCATCTCGCCAATTAAGGTCTATTAGCTCCCTCACTTGAACCATCCACCATGTCTTGCTATTTGAGTTGAAAATACTCTGGAACATTATTTTACACCCTCGGCTGTCGGCGAGATTTACCAAATAATTAAGATAACAGAGCTTCAGTAAGTCTATCCTGTCCTTGATCCTCATCCACCCCCACCCCCCCCCCCACCCCCGATTGCTTCTAGTGCTGCTGCATTACTGGGCCCCGTTATCCACCGGCCTGCGTCTTTCTGTGGGGTTTCCAAGCTCTTTACAGCCGTTTGGTTTAGGGGTAGCACTTCCGTACCATATGTTATATTTGTCAGACCCACCATTTCCCAAATGGTTTTCCCCACGCAAACATTATTGACACTGTTTCTCCCTATAAGTTTCATTTGGTTAAGGATTCGCGTAATTACATGTCTTGTCGTCCGCTGAGTTCCAGTGTGTTCTATGTTCCTCCTGGCACATAGAACACATTGGAACTCGGGGGGTGTTGCGTCAATAACGACGAAAAAGATGATGTCTTCAGTTTCACTATTTGTGAATATGTTTAGAGGAAGCATATAATAAACAGACAATAGTTCACCTCTTGGATGTGAGTACGATTGTTATGCTTGAGTGGGGCGCGGAGGATTATTTCACGAGGCGTTAGCCGAGTGGAATAATCCGCGCGGCCCACGAAAGGATAAAATCGTACTCGAAAACGAGCAGTGAGCTTTTATATTTATTTTATTTTCTCCTTATTTGTTTTCCCAATACAACCCTTTATAATTGATTTAACTCAATCGATTTGGAAACAATAAAAAAAAATAGTCCGCCATCGCTGAGAGTGGAATACGATGCTGAGAGTGAAATACCATTTTCGGCGAGTGGGAATACGATTTGTTTTAAGGGGGGAAGAAAAATGGATGAAAGTAAAATAAAAGGATGAATTACGGAAATAATTATGTTGTGGAAGGAATTTGAACTTGTGAAGCTTAAACTTTATCTTGTAACCTGACTTTAATATCTTTCCAGCATTCTCGTAAGCACAAGGAAATGCAAATAAAAAGGTTGACAAAGAAATGAAACACAGAAAAAAAGGAGTAAACCATGAACAGAGACATTTAGTACATACCTGTTTATATTAGCAATTCTGATTTACCAAACAAACAGTGTTGTTCAAGACTGGGAGAAAATATTGGTGCAGTGACCAGTTCGAACCAATATAGACGGGTGATGGAAAAACATATCCCTGGATACTGAAACGTACTTCGCACATTTGATTGACTTATGTTGATCATTAACATTAATAATGTTTCCGCTGATGTCAAAAGTTATGTACTAATTAACGATCGAGGTGATTCCATTAGAACTCGAGTTTCATACAATTGATATTAGCCACCTGGCAGTTCCGATGGCTTATTGCCGTTCACCCTGCAAACCTATATTAATTAGTCTGACGTAGCAAGTTATAGTCTGAATCAAAACAATGCTCGTGAGAGGGATTACCCTTCACCTAACACGAAAAGCAGATGACACCATTTAGTATTTATTTATTTATTGGTGTTTAAGGTCACATATTTCTGCACAATGGCTAATCATGACCACGGCAGTTTTACGGGTGGAGGAAGCCGGAGTACCCGGAGAGAACCACCGAGCAACGGTGAGCAACTGTCAGCTCCCCAACATACTAACTCCACACAAGCAGGGTTAGCATTGTTTGAAGACAGGTGCACCATCGACGTGCAGTACGCCTTAGTACACAGCGTCACCGTGCCCCCACGTGGGCAGAGGGGGTGGGGTGAAGTGTCTTGCCCAAGGACACAACGCGGTTGCCGCAGGTGGGATTCGAACCGAGGACCTCTCGGCTTGCAGCCTGCACCTCTACCAAATGAGCCACCACACCCTCCAGATGACACTTGAAAAAAATTCTTGAATAACTAATTTTTTTTTTTTTCATTTTTTGTCTCCAAAACATAGGTTATGACCCCTCATTGGAACGAGCTCGACGAGTTGGGTTTTTTTGTCTTTTATCTTTACTTTCAGTGTTGTGCAAAATAATATTTCTAATACAATTACTATAAATCCCGAAATTTGATTGGTTAATCAATCAAATTTGCGACAGAAAAATCGGCGTAAACCTGTCGGATATTTTGTGTTGTCGAAAACTATTTCAGGAAAGTCAAGATGTATTCGTGGGCGTTCTATTTTCGTCCCACTTGGAGTCATTGACTACCGTATCCAAGGTAAAAAAAAGGCTGTGAACGCGTTGACTTTCTGTAAAAAAAAAACGTTTTCTATCTTTCTTGTAATTAACTTAAATTAATATGGATGGAGTTGGAAAGTTTAATATTAATGCGAAGAGGTTGGCAGAGACTGATGAGTAATGAAATGAGAGTTGAAAAAAAACTGATTCTGACAGGCTTCACGATAACCGCGTGGAACCAATCAGTGATATTATAATCTGTTATGCCTCAAGTTTGTAACATCAGCCGTGATTGGTTAATTTGACACCTTCTAAAGGTCATAGTACTGGAGTTTTGGGGCAAAACACGGGTACTATCGGGGAGCGCGGTGGCTCAGTTGGTAGAGGTGCAGGCTGCAAGCCGAGAGGTCCTCGGTTCAAATCGCACCTGCGGCAACCGCGTTGTGTCCTTGGGCAAGACACTTCATCTCCATTGCCCGCGTGGGGGCACAATGACGCCGTGTATTAAGGCGTACTGCACGTCGATGGTGCGCATGTCTTCAACCAATCTAACCCTGCCTGTGCTGCAGTGCGGAGTTACGATGTTGGGGAGCTGGCAGCTGCTCGTCGTTGCTCGGTGGTTCTCTCCGGGTACTCCGACTTCCTCCACCCGTAAAACTGTCACGGTCATGATTAGCCATTGTGCATAAATATGTGACCTTAAACACCAATAAATAAATAATAATAATACGGGTACTATCGGAACGTTTTTCCCTGGAGACAAGAGAACGAAGAAAATGTAAGCGCCACTTCCATTGATCAGCGTCGATCTTCAGTGGGTATGTTTTCAATTTTAACTGCAAACATTGAATTCAAAAGAATCAGAAATATTAAAAAACTCACTCACGTGTTGTTCACCACTTCAGTGAATCCTGAATATGAGTCTCAGTTATGACTTCAATCAATTATATTTAAGAAATAACTGTTGTTTTCCTTCGGTTTATGTGATATACACCGGAAATTTTCAGCACACGCTTCATAACAAGCATTAACAATGGATTATAACATGAACAGCATGATGCAGTTGTAAACATTGGCATTTGTTGATACAGAAACTCCCAAAGCGACGGCACTTGTGATAATTCATTTTTGAAGAGACGCCATTCGTTCGAAATGACGTCATGTTTTTGGATTCGACTACATTGTTGTTACAAGATTGATGGCATATTGCAGTTAACGCTTAACAATGAAAGTCATATTTTATTCGGCATAATAAAATAATTAGAACGTTTCTTTTCATATTCTATCGGTCGATAGTACCTGAGTTTGTGTGATTTCTGAAATAAAACCTACAGCAGCGAAGCAGCTTCAGGTTTTATTTCAGAAATCACACAAACTCAGATACTATCGACCGATAGAACATGAAAAGAAACGTTCTAATATTATATTTTCAACAGCAAGTTTTCGTACAATTTATGTACGCTATAACTTAAGCGAAATAGAAAACCCAAATTCTGACAACTGGTAATAATAATTTTAATTGTTCAGTGCCAAATATTTCTGACCGATCCGCTAGCGATGTTATAACATCGACTTCAAGTGCAAGTGGTCCTTCATTTTTGTGTCGCCGCCCCACGAAGTGGGGAGCGACATATAGGGATTACGCTTGTCGTCTTGCGTCGTCCGCGTCGTCGTCCGCGTCACACTTTCTCTTATCCGCCACTCCTCTTTAACCTACGAATGGATTTTGATGATACTTTCAGTGATTCTTTATCACATAATGGCATTGTGCACCTCCTATTTTATTTTTTGATCCGCTGTATTTTTTCCAGAGTTATGCCCCGTCGTCTGTCGTCGTCCGCGTCACACTTTCTCTTATCCGCCACTCCTCTTTAACCTATGAATGGATTTTGATGAAACTTTCAGTGATTCTTTATCACATAATGGCATTGTGCACCTCCTATTTTATTTTTTGATCCGCTGAATTTTGTCCAGAGTTATGCCCCTTTTCCACTTAGAATTCTGTCTGAAACGCCAGGCGACACACGTCTTCCATGGAAGACTCACATCTAAGTCTAATTTATCACCTGCGTTCGTGGCACCACTGAGAGAGGTGAACTGTTCGTTCTGCAACAGTTGTGTCTATACCAGTAGCTTAACTCAACAAGCCATCACCTCACAGAAACAGTTTGAAATGAATAACTGTTCTGTAACCATAAGTAATTATTACTGTCAACCAAGTGCTTACAAGCAAAGCTCCCAAAATTTTTAACTTTAATGGTAAATCCTCGAGTGCTTTCCGACTCAGACTGAAACAACATCGCAAGGTGAACTCAAAACTTTCAACAGGGAAACCAGCCGGCGTATTTTGTTTTCAGATTGTTACAATCATTTAACCCTTTACCCAACGCAGACGATATCAAAATTTATTATTTTAAAAATCATTTTTTGAAATTTTTCAAAAAATTTCAACAAAACCATATCATGTGACCCCTCGTTGGAACGAGCTCGTCAATATTTTTTCAACTGCTGAATTTGCATATTACGCGGGCGGATGCGGCCGATTCGTTGGGTAAAGGGTTAAACATGATAAACATTGTCAGTACAAATAAACATATATTTTGTTATTGCTGATAAAATGACTAAAACGTTTGGAACTATTTGTATAGTGGCAGCGTAAAATATATTTTGTGATTTGGTTCGGAACTCACAAATGAGGTCACAAAGACTGCATTTTTAGATTTAAATTGTGGTCTTCAACAAGGTGTTGTTTACAAGTTGGGAGATAAAATGCCATCTCCGTTTTCAGCTGAATTATATTAGAATGGTGATAACTATGTTGTATTAGATTGTTTGGGGCCATAAACGATGGTTTTACTGTCGCAAATATCCATTTTAACGGCCCCGCTAACGTGTCGCCGGCAAAACTCAATTTGCGACAGTAAAACGTCGTTTACGGCCCCAAACAATCAAATACAACATAGTTATCCCATAAATGATCACTCGAGCTGTAGTCACGAAAATTTTATATAAATTCTGGTCCAGAGCTGAACAAACCAGTCACCAAAACTCAAATGGGAGTGGAGTCAGTGAGAATTGCCTCCCTACTCATTGAGAAATCTAGGATCGAGTCTGTGGAGACTGCTTCGCAACTCCGCGTGGGGAATGGGTTCCGAAGAAATCCACCCATAGCACCAATCACACAACAGTCAGAACAGTCACAATATACAATAGCGGATTTCTATCTCTCTCTCTCTCTATAACATCTCTAACATAACACTCTCTATTTTCTTGCAACACTCTTATCAAGAAGACGCATGGAAATAGTAGACGAAGCGTAGGAAGAATTGTTACAGTCTACCTTTCTGTTAACATACACAGGAAACCACCAAACACCAAGCAAGAATTGAAACAAGTTTGCTTGGCTGGAACCAGTGTACATTTTAAATAAACAAAGATTTGAATAAAGATTTAAAAGCCTATTTTAGGGTGGTGGGGGTGTTTTTGTTTTGTTTTGGGTTTTTTTTTTCCCTCCCGTTTGTCTGTGAGCCTTTTTTATAATGTATATTTTTTGTGATCTTTTGTTAGAATGTATATAATGTTGTAAATTTATATTTTCTTTTCTTTGTCTGAATAAAAATCTGAAATAATAACAGAATTCATTCTTTTAAAAACACTGTAAAAAACTTATGTATATTTGTCTGAAGTTTTAAAATTTATATTTGCCTTGTCTGAATAAAAATCTGAAAAATAAACAGAATTCACTCTCGTTCAAACTAATCAACTAATTAGAAGACAACTACAGTAGGACTATCTTTGATGTTGAGGATTACGACACCATCTCACACGTGAACTGGAAACAATAGATGCGGGGTGGCCCGTTCCTACACTGTAAAAAATATAGGTTCTGTTTAGATCCAAAACTGGTTCTAATCTTGTCCCTGAAATGGAACCAGTTCTGTTTAAACAATATTTATTTCAAACCAAATACATTTACCAAGATTAGCATTCAATTTTAACAGAATATTACATGAACTGAAGTAGATTCAGCAGTAAACTTGGAGCTTATCCAACGCAGTCGCCAAACATTTTGAAACAAAGGAGACATGAACAGTTTGCATATCGAACCAGTTTTGGTTCTGTATAGAACCAAAACTGGTTCGATATGCCAACTGTTCATATCTCCTTTGCTTAATAATGATTTGAGACAACCTCGTATGAGCTCTAAACTTACGGCTAAAACCCACTCAATTTATGTTTAATTCTGTTACTATTTAATGTTAATCTTTATAAATTTATTTCATTTGAAATAAATACTGTTTAAACAGAACTGGTTCCATCTCAGGGACAAGATTAGAAACAGTTTTGGTTCTAAAGAGAACCTATATTTTTTGCAGTGTATATGTAACCTGTGATCAATAACGTCACGCACAATCTATTTCTTTTTTCACAAAAGACGAAAAAATAAACGACTTGGATCAGGTTACGTGCAATAAAAAATGGGGTCGTTCGGTCAGGATTGTAATATTTTACTTTTTCAAACAGTCTTGGAGTCGCCTACTCAATCGTAAAGGCCAAAACAGTCCAGTGCTATCTACAAAAATCACCATTGAAATATTAGTATTGTTTGTTTCAAAACATAGCATATGACCCTCATTGGGACGTGCTTGTTAAGCTCGCCCCACTGAGGGGTCATAGGCTATGTTTTAAGGTAAAAAATTAACATTAATACTTATTCAAGAAATGTGTTATCACGTGTCGTCTATTCTTCGGATTAGGTTAAGGGTTAACATTTATCGACTTTATTCGTGGTGTACATAAAGCCTTCTAGTGTGTGTGCAGGTGTCGGCAAAGTAGAAAGTGAGATTCTTTTTATCATGGATTGACGGACTATTGAAACATGAGACCACAGTCGTTTGATATTACAAGAAGACACACCGGATTTTATGAAAGCCAGTAAATGTTAGCAATTTGAACTCATTATGAAAAATGACAGTTCGACACTCATTAATCCCATCTGTAACATGATCCTGCTGTTCTTCAGGGAGAGACGAATTAATTGCAAAAACAAACACGAGATTTGCCTTTCCTTTAAATAGTCTTTCTTATCTTTTTAACAACCATCGTATACTACTCAAAGTTTGCTAAGCACCAAGTATATCCAGTTACCTGTTTTACGTTTTAGTTGAAATATTGTTATGAAATGTGTATATATTTTTTATTTAATTATATCTTTAATGATTTAAGTACAGGAATTAAGATTTTGTTTGTGTTTGACATTATTTTTAGCTTTGGTATACGATAACCATGGAAAATGGACATTATTGTTAAAAGAGGAAATTTTTCAAATTAGCCAAAAAGTTGACGGTGCGAACTGGTGTGGGTTCAATATCGAGTATGAGACCCATTTCTGTTAATTCTTCTCATGCTCCCAATCAGGTTCCTAGTGGTCCTTTGTGGGATGTTGTTCCATTCTTGGACCATCATGGAACTAAGCTCCTGAGCACTTCTTGGCTTGACTGGACGGGCTGAAAGTGCAAGCTGCAACTCATTCCAGACATGTTCGATTGGATTGCGGTCAGGGAATCTTGCTGGCCAGCCCATACGCTCAATTCCCTCCACCTGTCGGTACTCCCGGACAGCATGGGCAACATGAGGACGGGCATTATCGTCCATCTGAATGAATCTATCGCCCACTGCACCTGCATACAATCTGACGTGGACATCCAGCATCTAATCAATATACCGCTGTGCAGTCAATGTACCACGTTCAAGGACACAGAGCTCTGTACGTTCATACCAGCTGACCTCGCCCCAGACCATGACTCACCCTCCACCATAGCGGTCATGCTCACTGCTCAGCAATGTTGGCTGCATGGAATCGCTCTCCTGGCCTTCTCCATACCCTAGACCGCCTATCTGTGTGCTCTAGGCAGTACCTTGACTCATCTGTAAAATCGACAGGTCGCCAATCTTGTTTGGTCCATCCCATCCCACGTGGTCCATGGCCCATTCATATCGTGCCTGGCGGTGGTTCTGGGACAGCGGAATGCGAATACATGGTCTTCTCGATCGGAGACCACCTTAGTGCAACCTTGCCCGGGCAGTCTGCGTCGAAACCTTTACCCCGGATGACATTCTGATGTCACTGCGAAGCTGGGTTGCTGTGTCAAAGCGGTTCCTGCGGGCACGAATGATCAAAAACCGGTCTTCAGCTGCAGATGTTGCCTTGTCACCACCATGCCGTCTTACTGGTGTGCCATACTGCTGAAATCTTGCCCAGGCTCTGGTGACCACCGTATGGTGCACACCAAGGGCTTCACCAACCTGACGATGGGTAGCCACTTGCTCCACCATCCCTACAGCCTGCCATATTTCTGCTTCAGACAAATGTTTTCTTACATTTACATTTTCCATATTCAGTCATTAAATCACAAGGGTTTGTGTTGAAGTGAAGATTGAATACCCTACACATGTCATGTACATGTAGACTGTACACGAAAACATCATGAAAATCAAGGAGTACATGCTTTCCATGACTGTCACGAAAAGTCTGCCTATCAATAGAGCTAATGTAAACATTGGGGACCATCTCAATACATTCCTCAATCATATCCACAAAAATTTTGCAAACATGTCACAAGAACATTTCACAATGATGTGTCAAATATCCAAATTGGTCCTTAGCAAACTTTGAGTAGCATATATATTTCACAATTCGTATTGTATGTTATTGATGCGATCTGCCTCACTGTAAGTGCAATATTGCTTCAATAAACTATCTATCTGTTTGGCAGATATCGTTTTAAACAGCGCTACCAAGAGCTCATACAAACCTTCATGTGTAGAGTATCAACTCTAGTCTATTTATCAGCAACAGATTGTCCGATTCGAGTACTATAGACATACCTCTATGTGTAGAGTATCAAATCTAGTCCATTTATCAGCAACAGACTGTCCGGGTCGAGTACTATAGTCATACCTCTATGTGTAGAGTATCAAATCTAGTCCATTTATCAGCAACAGACTGTCCGGGTCGGGTATTATAGACATATCTCTATGTGTAGAGTATCAAATCTAGTCCATTTATCAGCAACAGACTGTCCGAGTCGAGTACTATAGACATACCTCCATGTGTAAAGTATCAAATCTCGTCTATTTATCAGCAACAGACTGTCCAAGTCGAATACTATAGACATACCTCTATGTGTAGAGTATCAAATCCAGTCTATTTTTCAGCAACAGACTGTCCGAGTCGAATACTATAGACATACCTTCATGCGTAGAGTATCAAATCTAGTCTATTTATCAGCAACAGACTCCCTGAGGCGAATACTATAGACATACCTCTATGTGTAGAGTATCAAATCTAGTCTATTTATCAGCAACAGACTGTCCGAGTCGAATACTATAGACACACCTTCATGCATAGAGTATCAAATCTAGTCTATTTATCAGCAACAGACTGTCCAAGTCAGGTACTATAGACATACCTCTATGTGTAGAGTATCAAATCTAGTCTATTTATCAGCAACATACTGTCCGAGTCGAGTACAACAGACATACCTCTATGTGTAGAGTATCAAATCTAGGCTATTTATCAGCAACAGACTGTCCAAGTCGAATACTATAGACATACCTCTATGTGTAGAGTATCAAATCTACTCTATTTATCAGCAACAGACTGTCCGAGTCGAATACTATAGACATACCTCTATGTGTAGAGTATCAAATCTAGTCTATTTATCAGCAACAGACTGTCCGAGTCGGGTACTATAGACATACCTCCATGTGGTGTAGAGTATCAAATCTAGTCTATTTATCAGCAACAGACTGTCCGAGTCGAATACTATAGACATACCTTCATGCGTAGAGTAGCAAATCTAGTCTATTTATCAGCAACAGACTGTCCGAGTCGAGTACTACAGACATACCTCTATGTGTAGAGTATCAAATCTAGTCTATTTATCGGCAACAGACTGTCCGAGTCGAGTACTACAGACATACCTCTATGTGTAGAGTAACAAATCTAGTCTATTTACCAGCAACAGACTGTCCGAGTCGAGTACTACAGACATACCTCTATGTGTAGAGTATCAAATCCAGTCTATTTATCAGCAATAGACTGTCCGAGTCGAGTTCTACAGACATACCTCTATGTGTAGAGTATCAAATCTAGTCTATTTATCAGCAATAGACTGTCTGTGTCGAGTACTATAGACATACCTCTATGTGTAGAGTATCAAATCTAGTCTATTTATCAGCAATAGACTGTCCGAGTCGAGTACTACAGACATACCTCTATGTGTAGAGTATCAAATCCAGTCTATTTATGAGCAACAGACTGTCCGAGTCGAGTACTATAGACATACCTATAAGTGTAGAGTATCAAATCTAATCTATTTTTCAGCAACAGACTCTCCGAGTCGAGTGCTATAGACATACCTCTATGTGTAGAGTATCAAATCCAGTCTATTTATCAGCAACAGACTGTCCGAATCGAATACTATAGACATACCTTCATGCGTAGAGTATCAAATCTAGTCTATTTATCAGCAACAGACTGTCCGAGTCGAATACAACAGACATACCTCCATGTGTAGAGTATCAAATCTAGTCTATTTATCAGCAACAGACTGTCTGTGTCGAGTACTATAGACATACCTCTATGTGTAGAGTATCCAATCTAGTCTATTTATCAGCAATAGACTGTCTGTGTCGAGTACTATAGACATACCTCTATGTGTAGAGTATCCAATCTAGTCTATTTATCAGCAATAGACTGTCCGGGTCGAGTACTACAGACATACCTCTATGTGTAGAGTATCAAATCCAGTCTATTTATCAGCAACGGGTTGTCTGTGTCGAGTACTATAGACATACCTTTATGTGTAGAGTAGCCAATCTAGTCTATTTATCAGCAATAAACTGTCCGGGTCGAGTACTACAGACATACCTCTATGTGTAGAGTATCAAATCTAGTCTATTTACTGGTCGAATACTATATAGACATACCTCTATGTGGTGTAGAGTATCAAATCCAGTCTATTTATCAGCAACAGACTGTCCGAGTCGAATACTATAGACATACCTTCATGCGTAGAGTATCAAATCTAGTCTATTTATCAGCAACAGACTGTCCGGGTCGGGTACTATAGACATACCTCTATGTGTAGGGTATCAAATCTAGTCTATTTATCAGCAACAGACTGTCCGATTCAAGTACTATAGACATACCTCTATGTGTAGAGTATCAAATCTAGTCTATTTATCAGCAACAGACTGTCCGGGTCGAGTACTATAGACATACCTCCATGTGTAGAGTATCAAATCTAGTCTATTTATCAGCAACAGACTGTCCGGGTCGAATACTATAGACATACCTCTATGTGTAGAGGATCAAATCTAGTCTATTTATCAGCAACAGACTGTCCGGATCGAGTACTATAGACATACCTCCATGTGTAGAGTATCAAATCTGGTCTATTTATCAACAACAGACTGTCCGGGTCGAGTACTATAGACATACCTCTATGTGTAGAGTATCAAATCTAGTCTATTTATCAGCAACAGACTGTCCGAATCGAGTACTACAGACATATCTCTATGTGTAGAGTATCAAATCTAATCTATTTATCAGCAATGGACTGTCCGGGTCGAGTACTACAAATATGCCTCCATATGTAGAGTATCAAATCTAGTCTATTTATCAGAACAGCGAATCGACGTCCAGGGCTCCAGTCCAAACAAAAGTGTCCAGACTGGAAGAATATTTAGAGGAGTGGCCGTCACTCCTTTAACCCTTTTCAGTTACGATCCTTACGACGTATTACGATTCTGCTGTTATCAGAGTTGAAAGAAATAAAAGCTTTAAACATGTGTGAACGATATCAAAGGCATGGTTTTTTTTTATAATTAACATTTCCGTTATCTCTGCATGTTCTCAACAAAAAATCTTATGCCAAGTTTTTTTTCGGATAAAACGGCGAATTAAGAGTAGTGCCTCTACTTTGGATTGATGATAGCTTTTTAACCCTTTACCCAACGAATCGGCCACATCCGCCCGCGTAATATGCAAATTCAGCAGCTAAAAAAAAATTATTTTTCAAAAAATTTCAACAAAACCATAACATGCGACGCCTCTTTGGAACGAGCCGGTCGAGCTCGTTCCAATAAGGTGGTCACATGATATGGTTTTGTTGATTTTTTTTTAAAAAATTTAAAGAAATGATATTTAAAAAAAATAAATTTTGATACTGTCTGCGTTGAAATTAAAGCCCCTCATTGAGGGTTTTTCTCATAGCCCTCATGACCTCATACGACTAAACAGGGATTCTTCAGAAGGTATTCCCGATAGGTATCCTCAAATAATACAATACCAGGCCATAGGTATCCTAAAATACCGAAACGAGGCTAAGAGTCGTAGTAAATTAGACCTCAATGAGGGATTTTTTCATAACCCTTATAGCCTAAAACGAAAGGAGGTCATGAGGGCATGAAAAAAGCCCTTATTGAGGGATTTTCTCTTGGCCGTCATTGCCGTCATGGCCTCATACAACCAAAAAGGGATTCTTCAGAAGGTATCCTCGATAGGTATCCTCAAATAATACAATACCAGGCCATAGGTATCCTCAAATACCGAAATGAGTCGTTCGAGGAGTCACTCGAACGAGCAGTTACTCGTTAGCTCATTTCCTCGATGGACTTCGAGTCGTTCGAGCAATGACTTAAGTAACAACTCGATAGCTTATTGGGTTTGGGAGTGCTTTTGAAATACACAAGGGAGATAACTCTGTATACAGATTATGGGAAATGAAGCAATCTGATTGGTTAATCAGCTTCCGTAAAGTGAACTAATTGGATGATCTGGATAACTGAAACAAGAACAAGTGTTCTCAGAATAGGATGGGATCTACTGGTATTGCTTACCACCTTACCAGTAACAGGGTGATACAAAGCATTCGGTAGGTTAATACTATCAACGGTTAGGGTGGGACCTACAGGGGAATATACCAACCATACTCTGCTGCCGTTCTGTTCTACCAGGCATTAATCCCACCCCAGAATATCGCTTGATAAGCACCTGGTGGATCAGTAGTACCAAGGGTCAACAAGAGGCCTACAGGGGTATATACAGCCTATGCTATACTACCGTTCTGAACTACCAGGCATTACCCCCACCCCCACGATACCACTAGACCTACCATAACGTACTACATATACCAGCCATATAATAAAACAAAGCAATAGTTGATTAATACCAGCCATATAATAAAACAAAGCAATAGTTGGTTAATAGCACCAAGCACTAACAGGGGCCTATAGGGGTATATACCGCCCATACTATACTGCCGTTCTAAACTACCAGGCATTACCCTACCCACAATACCCCTATCTATACCATTCATAGGATAACATAAATCATTAGGTACATTAATAGTACTAAGGGCTAACATGGGACATGTAGGGGTACAAAGCATACATTGTATACTACCGCACTGAACTACCGTGCATTATACACCCCCCCCCCCCCACCCCCATAATAACGTCTAGTCTTACAGACTACCTAGACCAGTCACATAAAGCATTAGGTCGATTAGTAGTGATGGGGCCCACAGAGGTATATATCGTCCATACTATAATGACGTTCTATACTGCCAGGCATTACCCCCCACCCCACCCCCTCCCCACTCCACAATACCACTTGTCCTACCATAACGTACTACCTATACTAGTCATGAGATGACATAAAGCTATACTGCCGTTCAATACTGCCAGGCATTACCCCCACCCCCACTCCAAAATACCACTTGACCTGCTATAACGTACTACCTATACCAGTCATAGAATAATACAAAGCAATCGGTTGGTTAATAATACCAAGGACTAACAGAGGACCTACAGCGGTATATACAATGCATCATATCCCCCTTCTAAACAAACGATTATAATACTGCCTGACCTAACATTACGAACTACCAATACCAGCCATAAGATAATACAATTCGGTAGGTAAATAGTACTAAGGGGGTAATAGGCCAACAGACCATTCATCCTATACTGCCAATCTAAACCACCAAGGACTATCTCGCAATACCACACTGGGCGACCATGCATTACCCCAATCCCCACAATACTGCTTGATCTAGCTATAGCAGACATAGGATAATATGAAGACCCGAGGGCTAATAGTATACCTACATGGATATATACCATCACTGCCATATCACCGCCACCCCATGCGAGAAGTCCGACATCCCCTGACCCGAACAACGTTATGCCAGATTGCATAGTGGACAACAACAGTGGTCAACATCTCTGGCGTCGCGTGCGCATCATGACGTCACGACGTCAACAGCAACGTCTACCGTTTCGCGAAAAAAAAACTTTCAAGAAAACCATACTTCGCTACTCTATACTTATAGCCCCATGCGTACACATATCCCTATACATACCATAGTATACTATATATGCAGTAGGTACACAACTTGTCGGATCTAGCTTCAGGGAGCCGAACTTTTGCACCGGCAACAGTTAAACCGGCAATGGCTCCTGTTCCTATGGGAATTTAACACTAGCTGCACCGGCAAAGCTCCGGGTAATCAGGCCCGATCGGGTACATGCTATACTACTGGTGGTTCTGAACTGTCAAGGAACATACCAACGGATAAATAAACGGGAGTAATCTGTTGAAAGGGTAATAACCATGGATACAAAATGTGCGATTAATCAACAGTATTATTCGCCAATTCCACTGAAGCTGTGAACTTTTTCTACACCCACTGTGGTCACTTTATACCGTTACACGCAGAGTGTCTGTAGGAAAATACGTAACCAATATTTTGTGTTAATTAAAATGGTCATTTATTTTCCAAAAGATGATTACGTGTCATGTGCGTATTAGTAATAGACAATTTCCACCCTTTTATATTTTCTGATTCATGTGCTCGAATGCTCGGCAAACATTACATTCCTGGTAATAGATACGGCCACACACAATTAGCAGTCTTTTGAGAATATGGAATTGACGTCATTAGCTTTCTGTAGAAGAAAGTACTGCTAGGAGTAAAGTCAATATCGCAAGTCACTCACTCCAGTGATACGATAGAAGTTGCAACGTCAAAGCAATTCGTTCCAGTTAAGAGAGCATTCCTGGGGTCAGCTTGTCAGTTATAATTTGCTTTCATGTCTCGATCCAGCTTTTATTAATTTAGGTTGTAAAGCAATAGTGGCATACTGGGCTTGAGGAATGAATGCAAACAAGAAATATTTTGACAAGATGTGGGGGGGGGGGGGGGGGAGGGGTTAGGGGAGGAATACGTAAACATAGGTGGACATTTTTATTTTGCAGATTTTTGACCCACCCAACCTTTCGACACTCGAATACCAACTCGAAACGCGTAATGAACACATGCAAAACTGGTACGCATTTACCATAATACCCATAAGTGATGCAGAATGCATTTTTGTGTGTATCGCTGTAGAGTGACATCGCCTTAGTGCGCCCCGTTTAAGACACATCACACTTATACCTATAAGAACGCTTGACGCGGGTAATGACCGGTTCTTGCAGATTCCTTGAGGTACTGAGAAGGCAGTGAAAGTGAGAGTACGGGCAGGGATGTGGCTAGAGTATTTCAACTGGGGGAGGGGGGGGGGGGTGCCACCGGTGTAAATTCCAACTGTGAGTGGTTTCGATAGGTGGTTGCATTGCAGCGCTGGGTGATATCTTTTAACCCTTTACCCAACGAATCGCCCGCATCCGCCCACGTCATATGCAAAAACAGCTGCTGAAAAAATATTATTTTTCGAAAAATTTCAACAAAACCATATCATGTGACCCCTCTTTGGAACGAGCTCATCGAGATCGTTCCAAAGAGGGGTCACATGATATGGTTTTGTTGAAATTTGTTTTTTAAATTTTAAAAAATGATATTTAAAATAATGAATTTTGAAATCGTCTGCGTTGGGTAAAGGGTTATGAACCCTTCTGAAAATTTTAACTTGTCCTGAAACGGAAAAAGCATCATTTATAATGTGTCTGGGTCAGAAAATTTACCGGATTGATGTCAGAGTCGAAATTTTAGAGAAGGAAATTTGAAACTCAAGTTTCCAGTTTGAAATAAAAGATCAAAATTTCTCATCATTAGTTGGAATTTTAATATTTTTCATAAACAACGTCAATTTATTGAATTTCCAATTATTTGATTGTTACCTCGGAATTTCCAACTATTGAAAAAAATACTCCTAGCTGGGGGGGGGGGAGCCCCCCCCCCCCCCCCCCCCCCCCCCCTGTCGCTACATCCCTGAGTACGGGTATTGGGCAAAGAGTACTGACTTTTATTTCTTTTGTGCTTCTTTGGGTTCTTTAAAATAAATTTTGTATGTTTTGATACCTGAATAAAATATATTCATCTCTTTTGTTGACTCGCTATAGAAAAAAACGTCACAATTTGGTGGCAGAGCCGGAATTTCAGTGGAAATAAAAGTGCGTATGTGGGTGAACATTGATTTTATTGTGCAAGGTTTTTCCTGATACTGAAATGGATCAACGCTCCAGTTACAAAGGCGAAAACAGAGTGTCAGTTTGAGATGTACCAGAAAACGCTGAACTGTTTGAACTGCCACCTTCAGTTTTAGAAGCTCCACAAGTGACATCGACGCCTCACAGGTGGGCCGAAAGAGACAGCCAGCATAAATTGAAAAATGAATTTCAAGACTTGCGCCGTGAATGTGAGATTTTGGAAGATAAACTCTTGAAACAAATTAGAGACAGGGATAGGTTGTTCGGATTTCGATGAAATTTCATATAGATGTTCACTATCACACACGTAAGATCTTTAACCCTTTACCCAACGCAGACGACATCAAAATTTATTATTTTAAATATCATTTTTTCAAAATTTTCAAAAAATTTCAATAAAACCATATCATGTGACCCCTCGTTGGAACGAGCTCGACGAGCTCGTTCCAACGAGGGGTCACATGATATGGTTTTGTTGAAATTTGTTGAAAAATAATATTTTTTCAACTACTGAATTTGCATATTACGCGGGCGGATGCGGGTGATTCGTTAGGTAAAGGGTTAAGGAGAAACAACTGTTTTACTGTTGAAATATTTTTTTCTGTGAGTTTGGGCTCTTTGAATATACAAAATAGCCTATTTTTTTGTCTGTTCGCCTCATATCTCAGGTTTGGATTATCAAATCTCAATGAAATTTGGAATAAAGTTTGCTTATGTGAAAGGCTTTCAAACGAGTTTCTAATCATATTTATTACTTTTCACTTTTCAGACTTATCCCGCTTTTTATCTTTGAAAATTTACCATTTGTCTCGTAAAATAGCCAGTTTTTTTGTCTGTTCACCTCATATTTCAGGTTTGGGTTATCAGTTTCAATAAAATTTGGAATGAAGATTGTTTATGGGAAATGAGTCACATCCCTGCAGTAAAACAAAGAAAACTCTTGCAAATCACCTCCCCACATGCAGGCATGGCGTTCTTAAAAAATGCAGGAGGGCTAAAAATCGCTCCCCTTGAATGGCCAAGGGGAGCGATTAGATCTCCTCAAGCTTACAAAAGCTAAAAGTGGCAAAATGGAGTTTTTGTTAAAGAATTCTGCTTAGTGGGCTTTCCACTTTTTATTTTAACAAGATAGTGCCTGTGAGACTGCTGCACTGCCCCTTCCACACCTCCGGGCCTCGACAAGGACCGGAGGTGTGGGAGGTGCAGTGTGGCCGACTTACAGACACCACTAACATACATGTAGCAGAGATTTGAAAAGATGTGAGGTTTTAGGAAGAGACTGTTATGGTGATAATTATTTTCTAAGGCCAGGAGGGCTAGTTTTCGCCCTCCTTAATTTTTTTAAGGCGAGCAGTAGGCGAGCGAATAAATCGCTCTCCTGAAAACGCCAGGCCTACACATGTGGCATTATGTCTTTGTTCTCTATCTCTTATGTGGATGATCCAATTGTCACTAGATTTCAGTAACAGGTGTTTCTGGCCTTTACAGTTACTACTGGGTTGGGGGGAATTAATGTTGCTGCAAAACAAAGACAATAATTTCACATCTTACATGTCGATGATCTGATTGACACAAATTATTAGTAACAGGTATACGTTGATCTCACAATTTCTACTGGGTTGGACTTCTCTATGCTGTGAAACAATGACTCTGTAGAGTGACTCTGGTGTTTTGAGTTCAAAAATGGGCTTCTGAACACTTCTAGGATTTTACACAAAAAACTTTTTTGCTTTTGCCTTGAGATTTGTTGCTGGATCCATTTGGTGAGAGATTTTGTCTGTTATCTGACACAGCCTTTTCCCTGACACTGGTATGTCAGCACATCTGGTACAATCTCTTGCATTGAAATCTATCCATATGACCATCCCCATATATCTGCCCATCTGCACTCCGTTGTCTGTTTGCATTGTTACTTGAAAATTATTTCTCAGAATTCAATGAAATTTGGAATAAAAATTGTTTATGGGAAAGGCTTTCGAATGAGTCATGCCCCTGCAGTAAAACAAAGAAAATACCTACAAATCGCCTTCCCACTTGTGGCATTTATATTTTTGTAAGGGAGGGGGAGGGGGAGGGTTTCATCAATCATGGTTTATTTCTTCTCTGGTCATTGTTTGGCAGTATGAACAGTGGGAGTATGCCCTGGGACATGGCCCCCTCTTGTTTTTGCCTGTTTTCAGCTTGTCAGCACTAACTTGAACAAATATCAATGGATTTGATTTTCTTATGATAAGTAAAAAGTCTACCGGGAACCCCGCATCTGCGATGAGTGATCCTTGTTTCATAGTTTATAAATGCAGCAATTTCAGTCCCAGCTTGCATATTTCAGCATTCAGGTTTAAGCTTAAAAAAAAATGAAAATCTGTTTCTCAGCCCCCCACCCCCACCCCACACCCCACATGGTCCTTTGGCTGCTCTATGCTCTCTTTTTTATAACCAATCCAAACTTAATAAAATAAAATCAGATGGTTTATGTCTGATATTTTACCCAAGTTAATAAAATTGTCCCTTGAATGCAACAAAGCTTTGCAATGCTTTTGTATTGCAAAGCCTTCTTGCACTCAAGGGACGTAAACAAAACAAACCAAGAACATTAACTTTTTAGTGGCAAAGAAATAATTACAAAAATGTTTTTAAAACTACCCGCCCACACGCAATTTTACAAAAAATGGCCAGCCAAACTGAAGATCTACTTTGTGAGTACTCATCATGATTAAATCTTGTAGTATCAAGGTTTTGGTTCAGACCAGGCCATAACTTCTTAACATTTTACCCCATCCTGCAAAATCTAAGACTGACTTTGCAATAAATTGAGTTATAATTACATTGTTAATGTAGTTATACATTTTGGGTCCAAATACTCAATTCTCGTTGGTCAGCTGGATGAAAACGTCATGACCAAATGTAATTCATTTTCCAATTGAATACATTTGGTCGAACTTTGACCCGCATTTACGGTAGAGCGCAGTTGACAGAATGTAATTTGGGCGGTGTTTGGGCGGGTTTTTAACTTTTAGCGCCTCTCGCAGTGATCAACTCCGCTGCTGTTTCTTTGGTGACATTTCCCAACTGTGGCATAAAGCTCGTTACTAAAATACTTGTTTCTATTTCTAAAGTTGTGAAAATTAAAAATCAGAGTTGTGCGCTTTGTCTTTTGTGTGGGGGTCGTTTTTCGCCTCGTTCGTTTGTACATGTTTTATTTCGTCTTTCTGCTTTGTTGTTTGGTAAAAAGTAGTTTAAACAGTTACGGAATGTAATTATAAGAATTGAATGCAATTTTTATAATCTTTATTGGAGTATGAAACTGTGGGAATGGGAACAAATTATGTATGAATCCCGAAGGATTCATACATAATTTGTTCCCATTCCCACACGTTCATACTCCAATAAAGATTATAAAAATTGCATTCAATTCTTAAATGAATACCGTAGGGGGATGCTAAAATTCAGTATCACTATGGAAGTCTGTGTCAACTAGGTTTTTGGCATAACTCTAAAACAATGTTGGAAAAGGGTTCTCGTAGAAATAGTCCGAGGCTTCTTGGAATGAAATGACATAAGCTGATAATTTTCTTTTCCATTAGAGGAATAAAGGAATCTTTTTTACCTTAGAATAGGCAAACACACATCAAGTGTGTTCAACAACTTGTGACTATTCTTTTTATTCTACATCAGTTATTTCATCTTAAAGTTTTAACTTCACTTGACAAAGTCAGTATAAGCTATTGCCATCACGCGTGCGGAAGTCTGTTCACATTTTCATTCAGTGCAGATTATACACCGCAGTTCTTGTACGATCATCACGAAATTTCATATGCAGGTTTGAGGTCATATCAAGATGAAACGTCCCTTTTGTTCGCAATCGTTCAGTCATGATGACTGCCCAAGCCCAAAACCCACAAACATTTAGCGCAGTCTACAGGGCATAATTATGAAGGGACTTCGTTGTAACTTGGTAGGATGACTCTGTGTGATATCTAGATGAGATTGTCCCCTTTTAGTCAGGATCTGTCAACTGTGATGGCTGTCCAAGACCAAAACCTGAAAACCTTTAGCACAGTCTACAGATTATATTTAATATGGAGAGATTTCATTGTAACTTGGTAGGATGATTCTGTGTGATGTCTAGATGAGAACTTCCCCATTTGGTCGCGATCTGTCTACCGTGACGGTTGCCGGAGTCCCAAACGTGAAAACATTTAGCACAGACAAAAGGTCGTATTGATGGAGGGATTTCATTGTAACTTGGTAGGATGACTCTGTACAATGTTGAGATGCGAATGTCCCCTTTTGGTCATGATCGGTCAACTGTGGCGGCTACACCGGCCCAAAGCCCGAAAACCTTTAGCACAGTCTACAGGTCGTATTTATGATGGGATTCCACTGTAACATGGTAGGATGACGCCAGATAATGTCTAAATAAGAACGTCCACTTTTGGTCATAACTGTTCAACCGTGACAGCTGCCGGAGCCCAAAACCCGAAAAACTTTAGCATAGACTACAGGTCATATTTAAGAAGGAATTTCATTGTTACATGGTAGAATGAATAGGGATAATATCCAGATGAGAACGTTAATCGGTCAACCGTGATGGCTGCCCGAGCACGAACCCCAAAAATATTTTGCACAATCTACAGGTCCTATTTATGAAGGGATTTCATTGTAACTTGGTAGCATGACTTGCAGTTAAAAGTAGAAGTCCTGTCACGAATAGTGTGCTTATCTAGGCTTAATTACGCGTATGAATTGCGCGCAATTGCCATATCGAATGGCATCCAAAGCACGGCAGGTTCTCTTGGTTACTCATAGCAAACACGGGCAATGTTTCTGCCAATGGACCTCCGGGTTACCCGGAGGTCCATTGGCTGAAACATTGCTTGTGCATAGGCCATTTTTACAGAATTTGATAACCTTACTATGGTCATATCGCGTAGATTAACGCGCATATCGACGTGCTATTTGTGCGCATTTCAGGACGGGCCTTTTAGTTTTAACTGTATTATATTGTCTAGATGAGAACGTCCTATTTTGGCTATGATCGGTCAACTATGATGTCCACACAGACCTGTGATCTAGATATGTTTAGCACAGTCTACAGTCCATATTTATAAAGTGATTTCATTGTAACTTGGAAGGATATCTCGATATGATGTCTAGATGAGACTTTCCCATTTTGGTCACGATCAGTCAGCCATTATCACAATCTGGTCACGTGACCTGGATTCGTTTAGTACTGTCTACAGGTTCTTTTAATAAAGGGATTGAATTGTAACTTGGTAGGATAACTTTGTATGATATCTAGATGAGACGGTCTTATTTTGGTCATGATTGGTGACTTTCATTGATCAACCGTGGCTGCTCGGTCATCATGTGACCAAGATTCCATTAGCAAAGTCAACGAGTTATATTTATGCAGAGATTTCATTGTAACTTGATAGGATGGCTCGTCTTGGAATAATTTCATTATGACACTGTAACGGGGTAACTTTAGTTGACATACATTAACTGTGAGGGACACATTAATCCTCCATCAATCTTTAGTTCTGTTTGCACCTCAAGTTAGTTTTATTGAAAACATAGCATACAAGGAACAGAAATTAACATATTCTCAAATATTCCAATTCTTGTACTTCATAATCCTTTCATAAACATTGAACATTATCCTTTTCATCAAACACTACACACAGTCAAGTTAAGCTACAGTGCCATTGACACTTCCATGGAGGAATAGTGTTGATTTTATAAAGCCCAAAGTAATTTTGCTCATCAGAAAAAAGAATGAAAAACACGCTTATAGCTGAAAAAGATTGAAAATACTTTTAAATGAGACAAATCAAAGACAGTATTTTAACATGTCTCCTATTTTGGGCCCAGCTTTTACCACCTTGGATTTGAGGTGATTTATACAGCCTGGTCGCTTTCCACTGGTGGCAATGTTTCCACAGACGCAAATAATATTAAATTCCAAGCACTAATTATAGGACACTAATTATAGGAATTATCATCAAAAAATTAATTAAAGACGCACCAGGTACTTCCTGGTGATCATTAACAAAAATTTTGCTGATGATGATTTTTATTACCAGGTAAACGCACGCATGGTCAGCACTGCCCATGCGTGTATTACGACCGGTCAACTGCAGGGATGTGGCGACAGGGGGTGGGGGGGAGGGGTGAGGGGTGTCTCACCCCCAGCTAGGAGTGTTATTTTTTCAATAGTTGGAAATTCCGAGGTCAAAAATCAAATAGTTGGAAATTCAATAAATTAACATTGTTCATAAAAAAAATTAAAATTCCAACTAATGATGAGAAAATTTGATCTTTTATTTCCAACTGGAAACTTGAGTTTCAAATTTCCTACTCTAAAATTGACATGGCCTCAAAATTTCGACTCTGACATCAATCCGGTAACTTTTCTGACCTAAACACATTATAAATGATGCTTTTTCCGTTTCAGGACTAGTGAAAATTTCAGAAGGGTTCATAACCCTTCACCCAACGCAGACAATTTCAAAATTCGTCGAGCTCGTTCCAAGGAGGGGGTCACATGATATGGTTTTGTTGAAATTTTTTTTTAAAAATTTAAAAAAAGGATATTTAAAATAATGAATTTTGAAATTGTCTGCGTTGGGTGAAGGGTTATGAACCCTTCTGAAATTTTCAGAAGGGTTCATAACCCTTCACCCAACGCAGACAATTTCAAAGGCCATGTTGAAATTTTTCGAAAAATAATATTTTCTCAGCAGCTGTATTTGCATATTGCGTAGGCGGATGCGGGAGATTCGTTGGGTAAAGGGTTAAAAGATACCACCCAGCGCTGCAGTGCAACCACCTACCGAAACTACTCACAGTTGGAATTTACATCGGTGGCACCCCCCCCCCCCTCGCCCAGCTGAAACCCTCTAGCCACACCCTTGGTCAACTGCGGCTGTACTGTAGCCCAGTAAATTAAATGGATCATCAGATTATAAAATAATCGTATATTATTATTTTATCTGATAACCATAGAGTATTACAACCGTTGTATATATTTGAAGTATATACAACGGGTGTTGTATATAATTATAATTTATGCGAACGACCTCTGACTTCTTTCAATTCCATTTTCATTCATTCATTCATGAAACATCGTTATATCACAGGGCAGGTTTTAATTGTACGCTTATTGAACTTTGTCAAAATCCTCTGATGGTGTCATTTCTTATTTATTTTGCTTCAATAAAGGCAACCTAAAATTTTGCTTCAAAACATTGTAGAAATTACTTGAATGTTAATAGTAATTAGTATGCGGCGACTGCGAACTATTTATAGTCACGGCCTCGATCAAAAGTACTCGCGGAACTGCGCTAATTAAAAGTTCGTCTGCTCTTCAAAAGTACTCGCGGAACTGCGCTAATTAAAAGTTCGTCTGCTCTACCTGATAAAAAAAACACTTCGTAAAAATTGTAAACAAACGCAAAATTATTTGTTATATTGGGACTACAGCATAAAACACGGAAGAAAACTGTAACTATGTCAAAAAAAGAATAACTCTACTGAAACACCGTTTTGTTACTGTTAATAAAATAGTTGAAATTTATTTTGTTCCAGCGCAGTTACATGATGCAAGAAGTGCAATCGCACTTTACAATCGCCGTCATCGATTTTGTAATGTAAGGGACACAACTCTATGCGTCTTGTCCTATTTCTTTTGTCTCGTAGACTGGTTTTCTTTGGAGGCCCGTGGGAAGCATATATAAGTCGGGTAGACGCACGAGACGGGTGTCTATTTGTTATCAGATAAAAACAATAAACATACAGTGTGTTTTTATATCTGTGTTATACAGCTCGTTGAAATATGGTTTATTTTTTCTCGGCGAAGCCTCGAAAAAATAAACCATATTTCAACTCGTTGTATAACACAGATATAAAAACACACTATATGTTTATTGTCTATATATTTTTTAAAGCCTTGGCATTTTCTTAAACCATGAAAAAAGTACGTGTTTACAGTCTGGTCCTGAAATGCGGATCAGGTCATAATTCAGATCAAAATTTAGGAGTCTTGGATTGTTTGTCTAGATTATCCACTGCAATGGTAATAATTTTATCTTTGCTGAATACGTCAGTTTGAATTGAGCTCCCCTATATTCGTTTTTAAGCTATCTGTCGAATAAGCTATGTAATGTGCTCAATGGGTGTATTCATCTTACCTGGTGTAGCTCTTGTTAGTTGTATGAGAAAAGCACTTCCTCCATATGATATCTTCAATCATGGAATCTCCTCACTCTTTCAGAACTTATATGTACACTTCAAATCTTAGATATCATCTGCTGCAGTGCCTGATGGTTCCGTGACATAGTAGCTTGGCATGTGGTACTACCATCAAAGCTGTATGATTTGCTGTGACTGGGGCACAACTTGGGGATTCCATAAGGAGAGGAAATTGGGAAGTGAAAAGAATGAAAATTAAAAAAAATGTCTTGTAATGTGTTCATATCTTCGATTTTGAGAGATAAAGTCAAAAAAGCATCATATGACAGTTGATATGTAGCAATATTTTGAGTACCAGCTGGTCAAGTTCAATCTTGGGTTTGATCTGCTCGGTTTCATTGTTAAGTGCTACCTAATGTTATTTCGCTTTTTTAGCTCACAAGAATGAAAGTCAGGATGAGCTATTGTGATCACTGACCATCTGTTGTCTGCCCTCTGTCTCCTCCAAAACCACTGGACTGATTTCAGTTAAATTTGAGGTGCTTGTTCTAACATCGCATTTTGTTTCAAATGAATTTGCCCAGCCCCATAGTGGGCTACTTAGCTTCCTTTTGAACTGTGTAATCCTGTTTGTTTGAACAAAGTTCGTGGAGTTAAAATGAGGGGCAAGATTTTTGTCCCTCCCTGGAATTTCTCTTTTCTGAACTGATGAGCTGATTTGAACCAAATTTGGTATGTGATATTTGCATACAAGAGTCATAAGTACTTGATTCATTAAAAAAACAATTCCCGCATTCCTGTGGGAAACCCAGGAGCTAAAAATATAATTTTTTTCAAATGCCCATATTTCCACACAGAAGAGAGATCTGTTATTTGTAATGAAACATTCTTAGAATCAGTAGAATGGAATTGCCAAAAAATTTCAATAAGTTATTACACCCCAACTTTTTTCAAAAAGTGGGGTTATACTGGATTGCGCCCGTCCTTGTGCCCCTCCTTGCGTCTGTGCATCCGTGTGTCCATCCGTATGTCTGTCCATCCGGACTCAGATGTCTGCTCGCGTTATAACTTCAACATTACTGCTCCGATTTTGATGAAATTTGATAGGAATGTTCATTATCATCAATTCATTAAGCTGCACCAGCCGTTTTGCTATTGGAATATGTGTTCTGTGAGTTATGTCCATTTGAATATACAACAATAGGCTATTTTCTGTCTGCTCGCCTCGTCTCTCAGGTTTATCGAGCAATATATTAATATTTTTTTAAGAATTATTTTTTAGGAGTTGAAGCGAATATCGTAGCGTATCTAGAATATCCTAACAGATGTGTACCGCTTTTCTTTTGGACAAATCTTCCCTGGGCCGAGTTTTCCCCAGGCCGAATCTTCCTCCAGTTCCCGAATAAAGATGACGTGCCATTTTCAATGGCGGTAAAAATCCCAAAAAGGTTATTATTTTCCATTTTGTAGTGTTCGAAACTACGAAGCACTGTTCAGAAATACAGATGGCACCAAAAGGCAAAACATTATTACTTTGTTCTGATTTCTGACGGGACCGAAAGCAACCTGTCAGTATCACTTTTTTCGAATTACACCCATGTCGTCCGCTAACCAAATCGTCCGCTGCAATTTTACCCAAGTCGCCCGCTGCAACTTTACCCAACTCGTCCGAAACTCGTCCGCTGGGGAAAGTATTGAAGTATTGTATTTTGAATCATTTTTCATTTATTTATTTATATAATAATTTTATTGTATATTATGTATTGTAATATATCTCAACGTATCTCCTTGCACTAAAATTTCATATACTTATACGAAATTCTGAAAACAAATATATCAGAACTAAATAAACTACTCAGCAATCTAATTAATTTCGACACTGTTTAACGCGGGTCTGATTACTGTTTATTCAATGGATTACCTATAATAATTATATTATTACTGCAAAAGTTCTTAAAGTATATGTATGTTATATAAAGTTCCGCAACATAATCTTATAATTTTGCAATTATTCATTGAAGAGCTCCACCGGCGCTTTACAGTGAATAGTCGCAAAATTATTAGCAAATGTATTATAAGAATTAATTATATTAAGAAACGCATCAAAATTTATGTTATATTAAGTTCCGCAACATAATCTTATAATTCTGCAATTATTCATCGAAGCGCACCACCGGCGCTTTACAATGAATAATCGCAAAATTATTAGCAAACGTATTATAAGAATTAATTATATTAAGAAACGCATCAAAATTTATGTTATATTAAGTTCCGTAACATAATCTTATAATTCTGAAATTGTTCATGGAAGGTCGCCACCGGCGCTTTACAATGAAAAATCGCAAAATTATTAGCAAATGTATTACAGGAATTCATTATATTAAGAAACGCATCAAAACTTGTTATAATTATATTAAGAAACGCATCAAAACTTGTTATATTAAGTTCCGTAACATAATCTGATATTTTTGGAATTATTCATTGAAAAATATTTGCTGTGCTATGCTGTTATTATATTGTGAATCTTGTGTACTGAATAAATATCATTATTTCGTTTCATACTGAATAAATATCATTAATTTTATTTTCCATGTTTTTATGATATTCAAACCCTTAGCGGACGAATAGACCATTTTTACATCGCGCCATCTTACATCCGGGACTTCATTTGCCCCCACAAACTGGCTTTATTTATCAACGTTGATCACACGTGTTCTGAACTGCTGATCGGCATTGAAAGCTTTATTTTTCATCTCCGTTTTATCAATTAAAATCCGACAATTTACCTAATCGTTTGTTCTCGTCCACAAAGAAATATGTGTATTTTGTGATGTTATATTCCATACTTATCTGTTATAATATTCATGTTGTAATACAATCCTTCATGTTCGTTCCGACGTTCGTCACAACTCTCAACTTCAATGTACCGTCGGCTTCTTTAGCTAAAAATGTTTCGTTCGAAGAACGGCAGGCAGGCACACAGTTGAATTTTGATTAAAAAAACGACAGCAATGACAAAAAAATATTTATAATGTGGAAACAAACTATCAGTGCAGTGTTCAGTACTGTACAGCAGACGTGGGTGCCATGTTTAGTGACAAATCTGAATGGCTCGTTTCGACAGGCATATGGAGTCCCGGATGTAGGATAGCGCTATGTACAAATGCTCACATGAAAATAACAAGTAAGGAATATACCTGAACATTGCAAAATACAGAAATTTCTAACACACAACCTTTATTCTCTTTGGGGATGAGAACAAACGCACATTAGGTGAACTGTCGAATTTTAGTTGATAAAACGGGGACGAAAAACGAAGCTTTCAATGCCGATCAGCAGTTCAGTGCACGTGTGATCAATGTTGATAAATAAAGCCGGTTTGTGGGGGCAAATGAAGTCCCGGATGTAAGATGGCGGAATGTAACAATGGTCTATTGGGTAAAATTGCAAGCGGACGAATTTGGCAAAATTGCTAGCGGACGATTCTGTGCGCTGGCGGAAGAAATGGGTAAAATTGCAAGCGGACGATTTGGCTTGCGGACGAAACGTCCGTATATCCTTTTTCAAGCAAACATTTCCCTACTTTTCCAACACCTTAACATTCGGAAAATTCAAAAACTGCGTTTCTATTCGTTTTGATACTTCACGAGATACGTGTCAATGCATATCTGTATACAATCGCACCAATATAACAACAATTATCAGTTATATATCAGTTATATGTGCGGTTTTTCGATTAAGGTTATCACTGGCAGACAAGTTGCAACGAAATCAGGAGAGTAAGATCAGAAATAACAAGATCATCAGCTGAGCATATTGACAAACATCCAGAAGGATAGAATTCGAGTAACAATAATAATAACACTTTGGCCGGACGCTGATTTGTCGCGGTTCTCGGATGAGAAGTCCTTGGTTACACCTGAAGTCTAGATATGTATATATCACGCAAAGCTTGGAGGCGAATTAGGTTGCAACAGAAAACATTCCCAGATGGGGATAGGCCAATTTCAATTGAATGTGCAATTTGACACCGGAAGTTACGTGATTTTTTCACTGAAATTTACTATCCAATTCAAAAAATCACATTGACGGCTACAGAGAATTCTGTTCTGGAACACATTTATCTGACTGGGTACTCCTACTATATACCCACAGACCTGTGTGTACATATATCATTACGCATTTTTAGCATACTATATATGCAGCACTTACACCACTTGCGTATCAAGATGCATGGGGGCCGACGTTTTGCACAGGAAAGAGTTGCTCTGGCAAAAGCTCCGGTTCCTATGGCAATTTAACACAAGTTTCGCTGGCAAAGTTCCGGGAACCGGGCCCGATTCTTACGTGCTGTACTACTGGTTGTGTCTGACAGTCCTTCACCTTTTCGGTATCACAAACCTCTCAGCTGGTTAAAATAGTGATTGAGGAGCTAGAGAAAACCTCATTGGCATTGGGGACTCGGGAAACCTGCGTGCATTCTGGTGACTACATTTTCAGATTTACATTTATTCATTGGTTTTTAAAGCTGCTTTCAGTCTCCGTGGCTATATCAAGTGCAATGTCTCAAGCCATTCTTACCATTTATGCTCACTTTAGAGCAGACACCCCAGACTATAATTAATGAGTCATATTTCAACAGCAAAACAGATCTCAAATTCTAGGTGTTTAATTTTTAATTTATTATGTACCCTGATGTATCATTAAAAGAGAATCCAATGAAATGATTCGTGATATGTATACGAAAGATTTCTTCTGAAAGATTCTAACTCTGTGGCTTAATGTTTGCATCAACATTTTCTTGTTTCTCGGCCATGCTCTCAGCGTGTATGTATCGGCGCCACTGATTGGTTAGCGAAATGTGATTGACAGGTTTTTTACCATGATGCTAAATTAATTCAGCATCATATTATATTATTTTAGCATGATACTTAATTATATGAGTATGATGCTGAATTAATTTAGTATCATGCTATATTATTTTAGCATGATGCTGAAATAATTCAGCATCATGCTTAATTATTTGAGTATGATGCTGAATCAATTTAGTATCATGCTATATTATTTTGCACGATTTCATGAATGCTACACAAATAATATAGCATGATGCTGAATTACGAGAGGATCATGCATTTTAATTCAGCATAGTGTTTAATTATTTTAGCATGATACTCAGTTAACATCATGCTATATTATTTGAGTATGATGCTGAATTGATTTAGTATCATTCTATATTATTTTGCACGATTTCATGATTGCTGTACAAATAATATAGCATGATGGTGAATTGCGAGAGGATCATGCATTTTAATTCAGCATGATGCTTAATTATTTAGGCATGATACTCAATTAATATAGCATGAGGCTTAATTATTTTAGTATGATGCAGAATTAATTCAGCATCGTGTGGGGGGCGGGGGGCGGGCGCGGTGGCTCAGTAGGTAGAGGTGCAGGCTGCAAGCCGAGAGGTCCTCGGTTCGAATCCCACCCGCGGCAACCGCGTTGTGTCCTTGGGCAAGACACTTCACCCCCATTGCCCATGTGGGGGGCACGATGACGCCGTGTACTAAGGCGTATTGCACGTCGATGGTACGCATGTCTTCAACCAATCTAACCCTGCCTGTGCTGCAGTGCGGAGTTACGATGTTGGGGAGCTGGCAGCTGCTCGTCGTTGCTCGGTGGTTCTCTCCGGGTACTCCGGCTTCCTCCACCCGTAAAGCTGTCACGGTCATGATTAGCCATTGTGCATAAATATATGCCCTTAAACATCACTAAATAATAAATAATATTCAGCATCATGCTATATTATATTGCACGATTTCATGAATGCAGCATAAATAATACAGCATGATGCTGAAATCAGGTTCACGTACGGGAGGGTCATAATTGTTTTTTTTAGCATGATACTCTATTAATTAAGCATGATGCTATATTATTTGGTATGATTTCATGAATGATGCATAAATAATTAAGCATGATGCCTAATTATTTGAGTGTGATGCTGAATCTTTGGGTATCATGCTACAGTACGTGGAGAGTGGATTGTAACTAAATCACCCGTGGAGTGGAGTTATCACCCAAGCTATAACTTTCAAATTTTGTACATATCGACAAAAACACAAGCAATGTTTCAGCCAATGGACCTCCGGGTTTAACCCGGAGGTCCATTGGCTGAAACTTGGCTGGTGCTGGTTATGCTTTGCAACAAATTTGCAATTATTGCTTGGGTGGAATCTCCACTCTGCGGGTGATTTAGTGATAAAAAACTCTCCACGTACTGTACATTAATTTAGTAACATGCTCTATTATTTAAGCATCATGCTTAATTCACTGATTTATGATCCTGTTCGTACGTCATACACTAGCACTCCTTCCGCGTCATAATACTAAAGCAATGACAATGAGTAAACAACAGAAACTATTCTCAAATATCCCGTTAACATTTGAGTGAATAAGTGAAGCACTCCTTCTGCGTCATAATACTTAGCAATGACAATGAGTAAACAACAGAAAGTATTCTCAAATATCCCGTTAACATTTGAGTGAATAAGTGAAGCACTCCTTCTGCGTCATAATACTAAGCAATGACAACGAGTAAACAATAGAAAATATTCTCAAATATCCCGTTAACATTTGAGTGAATAAATGAAGCCCTTGAAGTGAACAGAATAATATGAATTAGGTTAGATCTAGAAGAGAACGCAGTCGTAAAGGACTCTATTGTAGTACCGTAATTAGGGATTTTACATGATTTCTTTAACTGGTAGTGCTGGAAGCCCATATTTGGGCTTTACCCTGAAGTACAGTTACCACAACCTAAAGGCCTCAACTTTAGTGGATGTACTTCGCTTTATCTTTGAACTGAAATAATTTGGTCTGTTAGGATTTGCCTTGTTACAATTTATGGGAATTGGCACTCTCCCATAAATTGTAGCAAAGCAAAGATATGTGAACAAATTCTGATGACCAAAAATAACTTAGCACTCTACCAGTTAAAGTGCACAAACCTCTCTAATTTTAATGCTAAATCTTTCTACAGTCCTTAAGAAACATTAAACTTTTTACAGAATTAAAAAATTCTCAATACTTTTCGAGATATGGCCATTTGATTTAAAGGTTGGTGATTGGCCGATTTTTTTGTCACTGGAGCTTAGTGCTTTACTACTATCTTCCCAGAACGAAAATGTGCCCTAAACTCTGCTAAACTGACAATTTTAATGCTGAAAAATGCAAATAATGAAGACAAAAACAGACATAAAATAAAAATTACACAAGATAGGTTCATAAAATTTTCGGTTATATTTTGGAATCGAGGAGGCCAATTCATCCATGCATTTTGAAAAAATGTTTCAATGAGACTTTTCAATCGAATTTGCATATAATTTGCATAAAAAATTTAATTGTTTTCCATTTTTGTAATTTAAACACTTGAAAGTTGTTTATTTTGCACAATATTCATGTTTTGCAATTGTCTGTCATGGAAAATCTATTTTTCTGTCTGGAAAATCAAAACAAAATGTGAGTAACATTAAAAATAGACCGTTAATTTGCATAATTTACATATTTCAAATGTCAAACTTCCAGTGATTAACCATTACTTTGGTCCTGTTTTTTCCACTTTTGTAGACATGAAATTTGATGTTACAACCTCTAGAAGTATATTGCCTCCTCCTGGAACAATAGCAACAAACTAATTTGCATATTGTTCACAACTAATTTGCATATTTCAATTTTATTAAATAAACACTATTTCAAACATTTGAATGGGATTTTCATCTGAAATATTAGTCAACCTGGCATTATGTTCTCGTATAACAAGTTCTTTAAGTAAAATAAATAGGAAAAATTGTAATTTAATAAGAACAGTTCCAAATTAATTTGCATATCAAATTTACATATTTATTTTAAAAATACCGTTATTATTTAGCGCTTTTCTATACATTCTTCAAAACAGCAAAGTGCACATATTTGGTATTTATAAGTATTTCACCTCTCTTTGCACAGACAAAATATAACAACATCCAAAATACTTAATGGAATGACTTTAACAGGAGCTAATGCCAATAAGGGGTCATAAGGCATCAAAAAAAACATGAGAAAAGAACAGCACATTATTTGAGATACTTGTAGTTTTCAAAAAAAAGAAGAGAAACTGAGATCGCACATCCTAATGACTATCAGATTAATGACTGGTTGTGAGTAGGCACAGATATTTGTTTTTTTTTTAAATCAGACACCGATAGCATTCCCTAACATCATAGAATTTATGTGTTTCTTCACACCAACTAGTACCCCGGGTGAGCCAAGGAATGGGCACAAAATTTAATTGAGAATTAAATGTAAAATTAATTTGTTAATGTTACTACAGAGCCTGTTTCTTCTAAATTTGTTTTTCATTGTTCAACTCATTTGTTATATTTTTTTTCATTTTTAAAAAAATATTTGTCAATAAGGTAAGTTTTATTTTCTTGAATGACCACAATGGCAACAATGTACAGTGTTGGAAGCAGTTGAGACACACAGCCAGTCAGACCTGATACAGAAAGGAGCACCTTATTAAGCAGTGACTGGTAGATGCCCACAACACAGAAAGGTAGGAAACATTTGAAAGGGGGGCATGCTCACGGGAGGTGGCCCAAGGGAGTGGGGTTAGAGCTCTTTTTGCCTACACGTATTGCAGTTTGGGGGGGGGGGGGGTTCTATCCCTTCACTGAAGAAACTGTCTCCTTTATTGTGGATAGTTCAGGGGAATACCCCCACCCCCCGGAGAGCGTAACCTCCCTTGTCAGGAAAGTCCTGATGCCCCCTCCCCTCAAAAAAGCAGCTCACTGGGAACCTGAGATATGTACAAGAAACAGTCTCCAAAAATCCCACCTGAAACAAATTTGCCAGAAGTAGCAAAACACCTTTTGACTAACACCTCATCTGAAGAAATTACGACTGCACTGGTATTTACTATGCCTAACAGACAACCCTCCCTTGGTATGTGGGGTGCACAAATTAGGAGGGCATATATAATGAAAGGGAAAATAAATATCAGTTTAAAAAGGTAAAGAGAATTGCATCCTCCACGCCAGCCAATTCTCGATTCAAATCAAGTTCAGCTTCAAGTACAATGCACCCAAGTCAAAATCTACAATAAATTATCAATTTTGTCAACTTCGATTTGAAGGCTGTTTATTTTGGTAGCAATGGCATAAATCATTTAAATGTCTTTTGTGAAATAACCACGCTTTAACTGACAAAAACTGAAATAAAAACCAAGTGAAACTTGGCCCACTTTACGCGTCATTGTATGGGAGAATCCCAGTGTTGTCACGACGTCATCATGCCTGGATTGACAAACTTGGAAACTACGCGCTGAAAATTCATGGCTCTACCATTTTCAACTGAATTTCCGCGCGAAGTGGCTGAAACAAATGGTAAAATAATTATTTGGAGGGTTGCAGGGGTTGTCCAAGTCCATTATTCCGGATGTAGCATATTTTTGAATATTGATTTTAAGGGCTAAAAAATTCATTGAAAACTTTGAACTTCGTAAACATGGAAAGTCTGATCGCAGAAATGTGCTAAATGCACCGTTGTCTTGCCCAATGATCAGCGAGGTCAACTATAAAAAGATTTTGATGGTACATGATGTCATCTCGCGCGGAAATTTGCATAAGTGAAGCACCCCGAAATCAGCAGACTTGAAAAACAGGGGAACAGATCGCCATTTTTACAGCGAACGCCAACTCGACGTCTTTCAGTGATAAAATCTCGATGAAGATAACTTTGTCACCAATGACACTTGCACACATTATTAATAAAGACCTAATGAACAAATATACACCTATAGGGTCAGTGGATGTTTTTTTATTTTCACTTTTATAGCACTTTGAATGCAAAATATTTTATTGTTTACGTTCTGACAACAGATAAAGTCACGTGACTAAAATCCCTGCGGCGTAATTTGAAAGAAAATTATTCTTGCTACCGCTGGTAGTTTTGTCAACTTTTGATACTGTATTACTGGCAGTTAACAAACCAAAAGAGAAAAGATTCGTGGTCAAATGTAGGATTTTTTTTAATTTTCAAGTATCAAAAATCAGTTTAATACTGAATTCTGAAAAGCCAGTGTTCAAGTTAAAGAAATATTAACGTCATTTATTCAGAAAGATTGACGCGGTGAACACACGGTGCAATCTCTTGTTTTTGTTGCTATGTTTATTTTCAACTATCCCAGAATTCAATATCGAACGCAAAAATGGGCGCGCCCGATGGGCAAACCGGAAGACACAGTTTTCAGTTTGTTAGATGTACTGTTTCACTGGAAAATGTGTGTTTCTCTACATACGCACGTGCAGTGGCGGATACAGGAATTCTCAAAGGTGGGGGGGGGGGGGGGCGAATCGTGCAGATGCCGAATGCATCTGCCGCGAGTGCCGAAGGCACGAGCTTTTATAGGGTGGTCTGGGGGGCGGGGGGGGTTCTCCCCCCAGAAATTGTTTGGAAATGAGCGACCAAATGGGGCCTACTGGTGGCTTCTGGGGTGGATCCTCTTGAAATTTTGAACGGATAATTAACACTTTTTAAACAGCAGTGGTATGTAATGTGGTTTTGGGCCCTTATTTGGATGACCTCGGTGGATGACCTCGGAAGTGACGTCATGTCACGTGACCCAGTGGCGCCATGTTGTGTTGTTATGGTAACCCGCGTGAGCGGCCATGTTGTGACGTCATCTCCATAGTGATACGTGGTGTGAGTGCGCATGCGCAGCGCGTGTTGTTAGGGTGATACCAGCTTCCGTCGTCCATTTTGTATACTGGAGGCCGCCATCTTGGTTTCTATGGTAGCACGTGATTGCTATGTTACCCAATTGTTCTGTAATAGGACGGGGTATGTTCGGGGGTGTGTTCGATTGAATCAGAGTATTTTCTGGAACGACTTCCCTGGATAATTACCACAAACAACCCGACAATCCCTCCAAATCAACAAAATCCACCCAAAATCACCGAAATTGACTTTATTTCCCCATTTTATCGGTTTAGTACGTAGTGCTATAGTACCAAGGGGTCTCCTGGGGGCGTGTTCGATTGAACTAGAGTATTTTTCTGGTTCGGATTTTCCCTATTAAGAGTAGCACGTAATACCGAGGGGGTGTGTTCGTTTAAAGTGGAGTAATGTTCCCATTTTCTTCCCCTTCCCTGCTAGTAAAAAAACAAGAATTTCTGTTATATTTTAAAAATTTATTGACTTTTCTGTACACTGTTTGTTATATAATTCAGTATTTGTTCTGTTTTTTCCGTTATCTCCGTTGTGTTCGATCACTTCATTCTTCGTTCACTTTGCTCTCTCCATTGTCTTCATTGGTTCTGTATCTTGATCGTTGTTGGCTGCGAAGCTTTATTGTAGAGTTCTCTATATCTTTGTAAAATCTGGTTGTAGTGACGAATCTTCTCGGTCTCGTTCATGGTTCTAGATTCTGTAATCTCCCTCAGTTCTCTGTCCAGGTCCATCGAGGCACGTCCGTTGAGTTCTCTACGCACCAAACACTGTCGATCTAGTAAACTTTCCAATAAACTGGGTTCGACCAAAACGTATTTTTGTCTTCACTTGTTGGATTATGCTTTGGTTCTGGTTTATTGCCCATTCCGGTCATTACTTCATGAGGCATTTCTGTTGGTGGCTGTGGTACCCACAAGTTTCCGGTTGGTTTATTTGGTTCTGGTTTATTGTCCGTTCCGGTCATTACTGTCCGAGGCATTTCTGTTTGTGACATTGGTACCCACGGCTTTCTGCTTGGTTTATGGGTACTCACCAGGTACGGTTTTGACAGTTCCATTGGTTCAACTTGGTTTATTTCTTTGCGTTCTTCTCTTCTGCATATTTGCCGTAGTTCCAGTGATGAGTGGACCTTCTCGTGTCTGGATAAGTGGTGTCTCCTGTTAAACGTCTTTGCACACTTTAAGCATCGATACCTCTTAGGGCCGTGGATGGTTCGTCTGTGTAGTATGAGACATTTAAAATGACTGAATGATTTCTGGCACTCTTCACAGGTGTGATGTTGATCCATCGCTCGCTAAACGTGGAATGACAAAATTTGGGAGAGGAATCCCTTTTATACCTCGAGATTTTATGTAAAAACACGGAACATCATTTTATGGAGTTGGATAGGAATCCCACTTTTGGAATCCCTTTTTGGAATCCCATTTGTGGAATCCTTTTTTCGAAAACGCCTATGGCTATGGAATCCCTTTTTTCTGAAATGAGTCTAAGAGTCGTTCGAGGAGTCACTCGAACGAGCAATTGCTCGTTGGCTCATTTGCTCGATGGGATTCGAGTCTTTCGAGCAATAGTTGCGAGTCACTCGACATAAGACGGAATCCCACTTTTGGAATCCCTTTTTGGAATCCCATTAGTGGAATCCCTTTTTCGAAAACGCCTATGGCTATGGAATCCCTTTTTTCTGAAATGAGTCTAAGAGTCGTTCGAGGAGTCACTCGAACGAGCAATTGCTCGTTGGCCCATTTGCTCGATGGGATTCGAGTCTTTCGAGCAATAGTTGCGAGTCACTCGACATAAGACGGAATCCCACTTTTGGAATCCCTTTTTGGAATCCCATTAGTGGAATCCCTTTTTCGAAAACGCCTATGGCTATGGAATCCCTTTTTTCTGAAATGAGTCTAAGAGTCGTTCGAGGAGTCACTCGAACGAGCAATTGCTCGTTGGCTCATTTGCTCGATGGGATTCGAGTCATTCGAGCAATATGCCGAGTCACTCGATCGAGCAATTACTCTAAAGCTCATTTGCTCGATGGGATTCGAGTCATTCGAGCAATGGTTTATCAGTAACTGCTCGATTGCTTATTGGGTTTAGGTATGCTTTTCATATACTCAAGGGAGATAACAGAATTATGGGAAATCAAGCATTGGTAATTATAAGACTTGGACGAGAGAACCAGAGATAGTTTGGACTGGATAGACTGTAAGTGATAGAGAAACATATGTAATAAGCATTAAAAATGGGATCCTGGGAAAATCAGGCCCTGTACTCCTATTCAATAGAACATACCCCTGTACCCCTTGGTACTATAGCATAACGTGTTATTTTTATATGCCCAAAATGGGGTTTCACATGTCCGTTTGGGTGGTTTGGTGGAGATTTTGGTGGTTTGTAAGGGTGATCGTGTTTATTTGGGTAATTTTACAAAGTAAACGAGGATTTGAGGAAAATCCGAACCAGAAAAATACTCTAGTTCAATCGAACACGCCCCCAGGGGACCCCTTGGTACTATAGCACTACGTACTAAACCGATAAAATGGGGAAATAAAGTCAATTTCGGTGATTTCGGGTGGATTTTGTTGATTTGGAGGGATTGTCGGGTTGTTTGTGGTAATTATCCAGGGAAGTCGTTCCAGAAAATACTCTGATTCAATCGAACATACCCTCCGAACATACCCCTGTCTTATTGTAGGCCTTAGGTAACATAGCAATCACGTGCTACCATAGAAACCAAGATGGCGGCTTCCAGTATACAAAATGGACGACGGAAACACGTATCACCCTAACAACACGCGCTGCGCATGCGCACTCACACCACGTATCACTATGGAGATGACGTCACAACATGGCCGCTCACGCGGGTTACCATGACAACACAACATGGCGCCACTGGTCACGTGACATGACGTCACTTCCGGGGTCATCCACCGGGGTCATCCAACTGTTCCCTCAAACATACGAGACATACTACTAACAGCATGTTTCAGAATTTCAAATTCTGTCATACGTTCAAGACAGAATTAGAAAATTTGAAATATGCTCTTCAGATCCATTTATTTTGTACACACTGTTTACAGTCATAACCGACTTAACCTCAGGAGAACATTGCGATCTGCCAGCGTTTGAAAGTTTTCAGCAGTCAGCCCTCTGGGCTTAGGTACCCCATGACTATGCCAATTAAGATCCTGACCCATAATTGGCATAGCCATGGGGTACCTGAGGCTAGGGGCATGTAACACCTCAAAATGATGATGTGTCGGTGACGCTATAAATGAAGGCGACCAGTAGATATATTTTGCATAATTTCAACGGTATATTTGTTTTCCATAGCGAATGATGATGGAGGAAGTAAATGTCGTTGTATATTTTTACTTCAATTCATGTATTGTCCCCAAATGAAAATCCTGGCTACGCCCTACATGCGAGATAAACACGAGCTAAAGGGGGGGGGGGGGGGCGACCGCACCACCGCTCCCCCCCCCCCCCCCACCCCACTCTGTATCCTCCATTGCGCACGTGTGTTACCTATTGAGCTCACTGCGTTCTCTAATATGAAATAGGTGCTACCTAAAGTGCGAACGTAGTTATTTTGTAAATTTGAATAAAAAATATACAGAGGATGGCATTGGGTGAGTGTAATTCCGTACCCATTACCGAAACCATTTCATACCAAAGTGATTTCGTACCCCAAACCATTTTGAACACTTTAAAAAAAAGTAAATTTGTGCCCCAAAAATAATAATAGAATGTCCATGGTAATATTCATAGCAGTTTATTTGTCAGGGGTGTAATTTGAAAAAAATAGGTAATAAATTTAACATTAATATGCAAAACTGATCACAACGTTGCATTAAGTAATGAATCCACAACGTTTAGAATTATTTATTTATTAGTGTTTAAGGTCACATACTTATGCACAGTGGCTAATCGTGACCGTGACAGTTTTACGGGGTCAAAGTCGGTCAGTGCGGGAAAATAAAATCTAAACCCTCTCATTCTGAACTAATGGGTCTCCTATTTCATGAGGTGACAAAATATAATTCAATTAAATTTATTATTTAATAAATATGCACATTCCTTGATTTAGGTTTCATTTTGTACTATTCTTCATTGGTCAAACCAACAACTATTTTTTTGTAATTTCACACACAACTCAGGCTGAACAGTGGGGAAAAGAAAGTTAAATACTTGTGACTAATACTTCCAAATTCCAAAAGGCCACTCTCTCAAAGCTGGCCACCTTTCTTTCAGCTGGCTGGACTGTCCATGTGTACCAGAGTACTGTGCTCACTGTGCTGCTTGGAACATGTAACATGCATTGCTTGAGAAAGTTTGATAGCTTTGAGCAGCATGCAGAATCCAAAAGAGACAGCTGACTGACACTGGCAATAAATCTTTCAGTGAAAAAGATAAGCATGGAGTTGGAGAAGAGATACAGCCTAGAGAGAGTAGATCACCAATAAATCACAATAAATCACAAACCTTTACAACAAGTGTGCACACTTTTTGAGAACATAACTCACAAAACAATAAAAGTTACAGCACAAACCCTAGGGGGTGCAAACGGTCTATGAGCTGAACATTTACAGGTTCTTATACAGTACTTTCTTAAAAAAATAGTATCCTGCAAAACACTGAATAAAATCAGACTGGTATGCTGTGATTTTACTCAGGGACTTGGTTAGGAGGATTCAGACCGAAGCCATAAGAAAATAATCCAGCATCACCACACCCCTGGGATTTTCTACTTCCGACATTAATAAATACAATTTGGCAAAAGGTCTGTTGCCCATCATAACATTATTTTCAAATAAATTTGTTGTGGTCCTGCAAAATTACAATTTCCACCTCCACCCCCCACCACCCATCACCACAGCCCATATTTTCTAACTAGTGTTCACAGTAATTAATATTCACCAAAAATCTAGTTACTTGCCACAACTCCTTATATTTTTATGGTGTTGTTGTGAAATTCTAGTTTATTCTCTACGCCCCCCCCCCTCCCCCGCTCCCACCATCCCCATCCACACAGAGGTTTCCTAGCAGTACCCTTAGAAAGTACAATTAACAATTTGAAGAATGCTTCGTGCATCTATTACCCCTTTCAAATATCACCCCCATCGAACCCAAATCTGTGGTTGTATTTTTAAATTCAAGTTGGTTTAACTGGTTAGAACATTATGTAGCTTAATTTTATGTCGCCCTTTCTGCAAGTTTGATCAACTCATTGTCTTTCCATCACAAGTTTTCTTATCCGACTGATTGTTACAGTGACGGCGCCAAGATTTAATTTTTTTTTTTTGGGGGGGGGAGGGGGAAGGGGCTTAAGTAAAATATGGGGGGGGGGGGGTCCAAGGTCAAGATACCGAAGGCATCTCCAAAATGCCTCAGGCCTTGTAGCTGGAGGAGAGGACCTTCCCTCGCGTATGTGGGGGTATGGAGGCTCTCCCCATTGAAGATTTCCATATTTGGAGGCCCTGGAGTGGGAGCGATATCTGAGCATTTCAACAACACCCGACATGACGTGTATTGTTGTGTGTCGTTTGCGGTGTGAAATTGGGTGGGAAAACCACGGTCAGATAGAAATTTGAAGTTTGATTTGGGGGCGAGGGAGAAATGAGAGGGGGCAGCCATCCCCCGCCTGTGGCGCCGCTACTGGATTGTCATGTAAAAAGTTCTGGACCAAATAGAAAATGAATTCAGTATCAGTGAGTGTAAGTAAAATTGTCTGGTATCAAATTTATAGAATTAATTACTTTTATTCCGACTCTTTAATTTGTAGTCCCATTTAGCTGGTCGCCTGAAATTGCAAATGCATTTGGAGGCTGACACTAGTGACCCTGACAGACTCAGTGTTTGATCGGACTCGGTCACTGATCAAAAACGACAGCAGTTCACCTTCTCGTCTTCCTTATATTTCGAAGGAATCAGTCATGAACTATTTACTGAATGATTTTATATTCAAAAACAAAAATGTATCAATTCGTCTGGCATCACGCGAATCTAACATAATTCTCGCGAAATATTTTCACGCGAATCCATTTAAACCATGATATGAAATCCCCCGTGGGGACCCGGGAAGTAAAGCCAATGATTGAGGTGGAAATCCTCTAAAATGTGCAACATGAGGTATAAATGATTGAAAACCCTTGACTTTATATCCATGTTGCGATCATGATTAGCCATTGTGCATAAGTATGTGACCTTAAACACCCTTAAATAAATAAATAAATAAATAAATAAATAAATAAATAAATAAATAAATAAATAAATAAATAAATAAATAAATAATGATATGAAATTCTTCAAAAACTAGCTGAATGTTGCTGGTGAGATCACGAAATAAGTTGTCAAAATCTCCACCCATGATTTACTACATGCTTCACATTTTCTTGAGTTTGGTATCAAATCAAGTCATGGCTGCTACAGCAGCCATGACTTGATTTGATACCAAACTCAAGAAATATGAATAGACAGTTTTTCATAATTATATATTTTGTGATAAACCAGGTCAGAACTTCATCATGAATCAACGACATCATACATAAAGTGAATCCAAGCAGTAAATTGACGCGAATCCACTTGGATTCGCGCCAGTGTAGTTTGCCAGAATCATTACGAGAATCGATTCGCGGATTCGCGTGTAATTTTAAGCCCTGGCGTGTGTATTGAGAATTTTCTCTTGCAATCACAGCCCGAAGACGGCAAACCGTCTTTCCTCGCCAAAATTGGTACACAACGTTACAAGAATTTCCGCGTGACGCAAAAGTGGGTCAATCCGAAAGTAGCAACAATTTTCTGTGGAATTTTCACTGGAGTGGAGGTGCTTGGGTGTAACACTGTATCACTTCAAAACCTCAAAAATGGAAAGATCGTCTTCGAAATATCATTACTAGGTACCGGTACCGTACTTTTTGATTAATATTAAAGTGGCAAAATCGTTCCAAAAACTTCATTGCGTCAGAAAAATGGGAACAAATTTGACGATCCGAAAAGTACCCGTGGCATCCTACAATGAAGAGCATAGTCTCAGGAATCCCATTGTGTGCCTCTTTTAATTGTATATTATGTATCTTCCAGCAGAAATCGTCATAAGCACGAGAGGGGCAAACCTGCTGTTTACAAAAAAGAGTGTCAGAAATGAGAAATGTGTTGTAGGTGCTTAAAACAGCGAGGTGACGTTTCTGGTATCCAGTGAGAACAGCTCATCGGTTCGTGCAACTGGCCTGAAAAAGTGGACTGGCGCGAGATTGGTCCTTGTCGTTGTTGTCAAGACGCTGTGTTAAATGGTGGACGTTGCTGGCTTGCTCCCAGACGATTATAAAATCATGGTTTTGTGTTAGAGGATTGCCTGTGTACAATCTTAATATTTGTCTGTGTGACAAAGTACTGCTGTGTGCGGTAAGAATTATTGATGTATTTATATTTCCATGTTAAAACTATATAACCAATTTTGATTATTTCAATTGCCATTGTGTTGAACACCGGAAAATACAACAATGGCGTCGCCGACGAAAAATTAATTTTTCAATTTCGGTCATTCAAATTTTATTAAATTAAATATATTTCTATTAAATTTATAACACACATTTGAAGGTTATTAGCTTTCATAAGTTGTGATATTTTTTTTGTTGTTGTTATTTGGTAACTTTGAAAGTATTCAATAAAATAAAATGTCGACGACACAACCAATTTTTGTGGACTCTGCCACTACAGAAGAATTTCGCAAATTACATAACATTGGGGAATCAAGAGCACGAAATTTGGTTCAATATAGACAAACTCAAGGCGTTCTTGATATATCTGCATTAGTTGAGGTATCAGGTGTCTCTCGTGCAGTTTGGGAAGGGTGGCAAAGAGATGGAATTGTTGTCTTGGGTGAAGAAACAAAAAATTCACAAGCATTTAATAATTCTAAAGGAAATGAACAGAACTCTTCACAGACTATTGACTTTGGTGCAGAATTAAATAAAATTGCTCATAATCAAGACCGATTAACGGCAATGTTAGAAGCTATGAAAATAGGCCAAGAGCTTAGAGATAAAGAAATGAAATTAGTTCACATGAAACTGGCAACTGTTGATGAAAAATTGACAGCCTTAACATTATTAAAAAATGATACTTCAACTAGTATAGTTTCACAAGGTGTCAATAATGCAGTACCAAAATTTATGCCCCCCTACAATACTATACAAAATACAAATGTAACATCAACATTACATGTACATACTGTTAGTTCTGCACGATCAGGGGATATTCAGCCTTTTCAAACACAAGTACATTCCCCAGTACCAACATATCCATTATCATTTACAGATTTTCACATACCACCACCCAATTTCTCAACACCTGTCCCAAATTATCAACAGATCCCACCAATGCAAAATTTAGATCCGATGCGGTCATTTACTGCATCAATTCCAAGTGGAAATACACTCAGTAAGAATCTTGATCCAATGGCAATGCAAAATTTAGATTCGATGCGGTCATTTACTGCATCAATTTCAAGTGGAAATACACTCAATAAGAACCTTATTGGATAACAAAATCAATTTGTTGATAATGACACACACACACATCACCACAGATCTTGCAAATCAACATTGAAACATGGAAAACATAGAAAATACTGTTCTAGCTCTTCAGATTCTTCTGATCACCAACATTTCCAATTTTCAAATAAAAGTAGACATTGAAACAGATATCCTTCCACCTCGAGTGATTCAAGATCACGCTCAGACTCGCATAATCGTCGTAGTCGTCATGCACGTCACTTTAAAAGTCCTCCCAGAGCTCGTATGGCCACTTACAATGGAGAAGGTAATTGGGATTCATTTTTATTTCAACATCAAAGAATGGTTGAGAGATATAGATGGAATACAGGCAGAGCTGAGCAAGAATTAATTGATGTCTTACGAGACAAAGCATTAGATTTTGCTAGGGATCTCAAGAAAGAGGTACCAATTGCTGCTAGACGGCAGTTACAATATATAAAACAAAATGAAACTGAAAGTTTAGAAGAGTTCTCACAGCGGGTTCACTTTTTAACCATGGATGCTCATCCAGAGGCTCTAGATGAAACTATTGAGCAAATTGCTGTTGAGTCCTTTCTTCGTGGTTGTAAAGAAAAAGATGCTGCTAAGTCGGCTATGGATAAAAACCCCAAAAATATTTATAAGGCTTTGAAATATGTAAAGGCATCAATAAACAACACAAGGGCATTGTTTGGTACTAGGTCAAATGTAGCTCGACAAGTATCATTTTCCCATGATGTTGACTTTGTACCTCAGTATGTACCTGAAGATAGTCTCTTGAGATCAGTACAATAATCATTTACTGAGTCAGATCAACAGGGTAAAGAAATTAATGATTTGATGGTAGCTGTTAACAACTTATTATCAGCTATAAATAAAAAAACGGTTAACACTTTTCAATCTAGGTCTAGGAGTCCGAGTCCCCAAAATGCATCACGATTGCAATGCTATAACTGCCATGGCTTTGGACATATTGCAAAAAATTGCAAGAAAAGTCCAGCCTCAGAAGTGTCAAAAAACGAATAGGGGTTAGCTCTTCTGGTCAGATACTAGCCCAATGTATTGTCGATGACCAGTTCTCTCCCAACTGTAAAAATGTAAATAGTTTTGAAACTGATTGTGATGATGTTGATTGGTCGCTTGGATTCAGAGATTTGTTTGAACATAAAACAGATGTTGTAAGTTATGATAATGTACATAACGATGATGTTAATAAATCGCAAATGGCTGACATGGGTAATGCAATCATAGAAATTGTTGGACGACCCAAAATGAACAATATGAATTCAAGGTTCCTTGTTGTATTGGGTATAAAAATTTCCTTGCTGTACTTGACACTGCACCTCAAGTTACTGTAATGTCTGAGCAATTAGCCAAAGATCTAGAAATAAATCTACATGACAAATCTAAAGTTCGTCTTAGAGGAGCAGCAACTGACAGTATAATGTATGCATACTTTGTTCCAAACATAACTCTAAAAATAGCATCAATGACTTTCAACTGGGATATTTATGTTGCACCAGTAACAGATTCTCTTTTATTGGGTTTAGACTTTTTGAGTTATCACAAATGTATTGTGAATCTTGAAAATAATACTCTCCATATAGGTGATAACAAAATTCAAGGACTAATGCAGTGTAACATTTCCACTAATTTATTGGTGCCCAGGCGAACAATTGTACCTCCAAATAGTGTATTACGTACAACATTAGAAGTGGAGGAGCCTTATCGAATAAAAGACTTTGATTGTGTAGTAGAATCCTTAAAACATTCAAATGAAGATACAAATCCACTTCAGACAGTTCTATTAGCATCAACTTTAGTCACTGGAAATGAATTTGTAACTGTAAGTTTGTTGAATCCCACTGAGAAAGGGGTAACACTAAAATCAGGTTCTAAAATAGGGACAGTAACACCAATACTAAAAATTACATCCGATTGTTCTATATCTGATACTGGAAATATAAGATCTATAGGTATCAACATGTCCACTGATAATAACCTCAATGAAAATGAAATGCCACTTCATCTTTGTGACTTATTTAAACGATCAAGTGAGGGCCTTTCAGAAATAGAAAAACAAAAATTAATGGAATTACTTATCAATTATCAGGATCTTTTTGCTAAACATGACCTAGATCTCGGTTGTCTAACTGAAGTTGAGCATAAAATTAACACACAAGAAGCAACCCCAGTAAAACATAAAGTACGTCGTACTCCATATGGATTTGAAAAAGAGGAAGAGAAATATTTAGAAAAAATGTTAGAAGCCAAAGTAATTGTTCCATCAACATCCAAATGGGCATCTGCTCCTGTGTTAGTGCGGAAAAAAGATGGCACAGTTCGATGGTGTATCGATTACCGTCAATTAAATAATAAAACAGTTAAAGATGTTTTTCCTCTTCCAAATATAAATGATTGTTTAACAGTCTTGTCAGGTGCTGTTTATTTTAGCACCCTTGATATGGCATCTGGTTATTATCAAATTCCTTTAGCCACTGAGGACAGAAAAAAAACTGCTTTCGTTACTCGATACGGCCTGTTCGAACATACTAGAATGCCAATGGGTCTTTGCAATAGTCCGGCAACTTTTCAATGGGCAATTCAGTTGGTTTTACGAGGGTTGACATGGAAAGAAGTATTGGCTTATCTTGATGATATCAGTGTTTTGGGAAAAGATTTTGACAAACATTTGTTAAGACTAGAAAAAGTGTTAAAAAGATTTCGTCAGTATAATCTGAAGCTTAAACCTAAGAAATGTTTCTTGTTTAGAAAGGAATGTGAATTCTTGGGTAAACATATTAGTAGTGAAGGAGTTAGTATAGCACCAGACAAGTTAGATGTTATCAGACTATGGGTAGAACCATCAAATAAAAAGCAATTGGAGTCTTTTTTAGGATATGTAAACTACCACAGGGAACATGTTAGAGGGTTTGCAGGAATGTCAAAACCATTATATGAACTAACAAGTGCCACAGAGTTCAAATGGGATAAAAATCATCAACTGGCATTTGAAAAACTCAAACAAGAACTAACATCTGCACCATGTTTATCATTTCCGATACCGGATGGTGAATTTATTTTAGACACTGACGCATCCAATACTGCAATAGGGGCTCAACTCTCACAAGTACAAGATGGCAATGAAAGGATAATAGCTTCTAACAGTTTTGTATTAACTCCAGAGCAGAGGAAATACTGCACTACTTGAAAAGAGTTACTTGCAGTAGTTACGTTTACAAGATATTTTAGGCATTATCTGCTGGGTAGAAAATTTAAGCTTAGAACAGACCATAATAGCTTAACTTGGTTAACTCGATACAAACATATTGAAGGGCAACTTGCACGGTGGTTAGAAGAATTAGCACAATTTGATATGGAAATCTGTCACCGAAGTGGAAAGAAACATTCAAATGCCGATGGTCTTTCCAGAGTGCCAGATATCTTGGAAAGCTGTGATTGCTATCAAGCAGGGTCAAGTCTTAGTACTCTTCCATGTCATGGTTGCCATTACTGTACCAGAGCGCATAGTCATTGGGCTCGATTTGAAGAGGATGTTGATGATGTTGTTCCATTAGCTTGTACATGTAAACCTCTGTCATTGGAAAATAAAACTGATATAAACTTCACCAAAATACAGGCAATTGAATTAGATAATAAAGATTCTGCAACATTTGAAGTTAACTGGGCTCAGAGTAGAACTTCGGAACACTTAAGAATGTTACAATTAGAAGACCCAGACCTTCGTACCATTATTATGTGGTTGGAAGAAGGTGGGCCGAGTGACCCTGAATTATTTTTGCAAAGCTCTGCTGTCAAATATTTATGGCTTTGTCGTGATCAATTAAATCTCAAAAAAGGTGTTTCATATTACATCTGGTGTAATCAACCTGACAGATGTTGTTGTCTGTTAGTTCCCAAATCATTGAAAGAGGAAATATTGTTATACTGTCATGACAACAAGACATCTGGACATCTCGGACAGGAAAAAGCATTAAACAACATGAAACGATCTTTTCTTTGGTATCAGATGGCCCGAGATTGTAGAGAATATGTTTCCTCATGTTCGGTATGTGCTATGAACAAAAAATCTTGTGTTAAACCAAAGGCTTCAATGCAACTTCATCATGCTGGTTTTCCAATGGAAAGAGACCATTTGGATATACTTGGTCCATTCACTCCAAGTGATCAAGGCAATGTTTATGTTTTGGTAATGATTGATCAATTTTCTAAGTGGATAGAGTGTGTAGCATTGCCTAATCAAACAGCTGAAGTGGTGGCTAGAGCGTTTTTGTTACATTTTATTGTGACCTTTTGTTGTCCCGTTTATGTACATACTGATCAGGGGCGAAATTTCGAGAGTGATTTGTTCAAATCTTTTTGTAATTTATTAGAAATAACAAAAACCCGAACTACACCCTATCATCCATCTTCAAACGGGCAAGTGGAGCGTTACAATAGGGTAATTTTACAAATGATAAGATGTTACATTGACAAGAAAATTACCCATTGGGATAAAGATTTACCTCTACTCACAATGGCTTTACATGCTACTGAGAATAAATCCACAGGCTTTACACCAAATCGTATGATGTTGGGAAGAGAGGTAATTATGCCAGTTGATATTCTCATGGGGATAGATAATATCCAAGATCACTTTTCATCACATACATGGGTTCAGCATTTGGACAAGCTTATGCAAGAAACACATACTTTTGCTCGAAAACATTTAGCTGATACTCAGAGATGTCAGAAAAAGCTATATGACATGAAATTGAGGGAATGCTTTTTTAACACTGGGGATATTGTTTATTGTCTCAATCATGCAAATAAAATAGGTCAAAGTACCAAGTTACGATCCCCATGGAAAGGACCATTTTTAGTCACCAAATGTCACCCCCTTTATATACAATTTTTGATCGACATAAAAAATCTGTTACAGTTCATCATGACAGATTAAAATATTCTAATGACAGACGTATACCATTGTGGTTAAAAAGGGCCCGTAGTCAGTTGTTTGATGAAAATTCTGTGGCAAAAGACTATGAAAATGATTATAGTTTCACTCACATGGATGTTTCAGATGAACAACAGACTGGGGAAGATAAAGACAACCAAGAGGATCAGAACACAGAAGAATTTATTGAATCAGATTCTGATCAAACTTGTGATATTAGTCTTAAAAGTGACAGTGTCAGTCAAAGTCAAGATCAACAAAATGACACTGTTGATTCTGTGATCAATAGACAAAATGACAATGTCAGTTTGGCGGTCGATCAAACAAGTCGAAGGGGACGGCAAATAAAACCCCCTGGTTATTTGAAGGATTATGTGTAGAATGGATTTTAATAAGCTTCAGAGATGAGGTAAATAGCTTCATTTCTTGTGGCTTAAACGAAGCTTGATTCATAATCAGATTAATAATCTGCACAAACTGAATAGTTGATTTTATTATTTGAAAAATTATCTGTAGAATGGATTCTAATGAGCTTCAAAGATGAGGCAACTGGCTTCATTTCTTGTGGCTCAAATAAAAAAAAATGATTCATAATCAAATTAATCTACACATGGTCCTTCAAGCTGAATTGATTGATTCTTCAAAATATGATTTTATTTTATTATTTGCATGTGTTAATAGGAAAAAAAAAAGAAAAAATGGTGAAGGGTTATTTTCGCATGTACATAGAATTCTAGTCACCACAGAACACTCCACTGACAAGAATTTGTCGTATTCACTTCAAGAGTTTGGGCACTTTCACACAAGTCTTGGTCATTGTGCACAATATAATAGAAATTAATATTGTGCTTCTGTTCTGCTAGTAGACATGTCCTTCGATGACTTGGATGAGGCGTTATTTGTGCCCGATTATGATGAAATTGATTATACCTCTTCTGAGTCCACTAAAAACTCTCATGTTGAAAGTAAAATTGCAGTATCATCAGGGACTACAACATCTACATATAACTATTCTGCAACAAGTGGAAGAGTTGGTCAGTTGAAGAAAAGGCCATCATCTGGACGTCAGTGCCCACTTTGTGATGCGAACAGTAACCATCTGAAATCACATGTACAGAGGTCACATCTGCCTTGGTATGTGGGGCGTTTACTGCTTGTTGGGAGTGTCAACAGCAAGAGGGACGAACATGTTTTTAATCGCAAAACACAAAGAAACTTTAGTTCATGGCCATAAAGCCTGTATTAGTTTGAATCAATACAGACAGTGGGTAAATTTGATGAACGGTTTATTTCATTTTATTTGTTTCCATCTAGGAAAGAAAACTTTCCCAGAGTTATTTCAGTTTGTTATCGCTGAACAATTATATCCCAGTCCACAGAAAGTGATTTCTTCTCCTTTCACAGATTCAGAGATCAAACTACTTTGTACCTTTCAATCTGTTAATTGTCAACCAGAGTTTCAACATTTCTCAATTTCACCACCCAATTGTCTGGCTGTTATGACCCACTGGCGTATACTCGCCAATCCGATTAATCTTTTGATACCACAAGTACAGAGAACTATCCTCACTTATACTCAGGAAACTTTTTTGTCTGGTGTAATATATAAGAATTTCAACATTACATTAAAAGCTTTAGAAAAACCTTTATCTTTCATAGATTCCAATTTTCACTTGGATGCTCTTTTGAAAAGAACTGGCCATTCAAATTTCCATGACTTAAGTTTAGATGTGGCAGACAAAGATTTTCATCCAGAAATGCTCATAGCAAATTATGTATATCCAGGCTATTGGTCATTACATCATTCTCAAATGCATGGTTGTGACAATTTGAGGGTTTCTTTTGGTATACATCCCCATTTTGTGAAAAATTATGTGCATTCACAACATCACCTTATGAAGTTGAAGTTTTTTCTAAAACAAAAAAAATGTGTTGGTATAGGTGAAATAGGGTTAGATTTAACTTCAACATGTACCTGTAATCCCTCATGTACAGATAAAAAGTTGTGCCGTCAAGCAATAATTAAAGCTCAGAAAGATTTCCTTTCTGACATTCTACCTTTTGCTCGAACATTAGGGAAGACACTTATTTTTCACTGCAGAGATTATGGAACAGGGCAAGCATTTGGAGGCTGACACTAGTGACCCTGACAGACTCAGTGTTTGATCGGACTCGGTCACTGATCAAAAACGACAGCAGTTCACCTTCTCGTCTTCCTTATATTTCGAAGGAATCAGTCATGAACTATTTACTGAATGATTTTATATTCAAAAACAAAAATGTATCAACACTGCGTGTGTATTGAGAATTTTCTCTTGCAATCACAGCCCGAAGACGGCAAACCGTCTTTCCTCGCCAAAATTGGTACACAACGTTACAAGAATTTCCGCGTGACGCAAAAGTGGGTCAATCCGAAAGTAGCAACAATTTTCTGTGGAATTTCCACTGGAGTGGAGGTGCTTGGGTGTAACACTGTATCACTTCAAAACCTCAAAAATGGAAAGATCGTCTTCGAAATATCATTACTAGGTACCGGTACCGTACTTTTTGATAAATATTAAAGTGGAAAAATCGTTCCAAAAACTTCATTGCGTCAGAAAAATGGGAACAAATTTGACGATCCGAAAAGTACCCGTGGCATCCTACAATGAAGAGCATAGTCTCAGGAATCCCATTGTGTGCCTCTTTTAATTGTATATTACGTATCTTCCAGCCGAAATCGTCATAAGCACGAGAGGGGCAAACCTGCTGTTTACAAAAAAGAGAAATGCGAGAAAACATCGACTCGTCGTTTTTATACGTCTCGTGAAAGGAAAATACTTAAAATTAAAGAATTTCTTGCAGACACTTAGATATTTTAGTAACAAGCGTGCCACTTTGCGGCCTTCGACAATTTTGATTTACTTTTTACAAGCAATTGAAGTTTAAAAATTGAACGACAAATGCAGCGCAACGTGCGTTTCTTTTGTGTTGTTGTGGTTTCGATTTTTGACGGAACCTACCAGGTGACGCCATATCCGATATCTATGGGTAGCGCTATTCCTGCACGTTCAGCTGTTCCTTTTTTTCAGAAATCTAATTCGATTTCTACCAATGAAAACAACACAATTTGATCAACTTCGACTTCTATTTTTTGTCCATAGAGTTCACTTCCGGACACAGATTTTTGGATTGCTCAGACATATATTTTTCTGAAATATTCTTCTAAATTTCGATCTTATGTTTTCACACACACACGTTACCATTATGCTCTCTTCCTTCGCTATTAGTTGATACTAATTAATATGAAATAGGTGCTACCTAAAGAGCGAACGTAGTTATTTTGTAAATTTGAATAAAAATTATACAGAGGATGTCATTGGGTGTGTTTAATTTCGTACCCATTACCCAAAACCAGAAGAAGAATTATTTATTTTTGGCGTTCAAGCCACATACTGATGCACAACGGCTAATCGTTACCGTGACAATTTTACGGGGTCAAAGTCGGTCAGCGCGGGAGAATAAAATCTAAACGCTCTTGTACCTACCCATAAAGTATAATGGGTCTCCTATTTCATGAGGTGACAAAATATAATTCAATTAAATTTATTATTTAATAAATATGCACATTTATTGATTTAGGTTTCATTTTGTACTATTATTCATTGCTCAAACCAACAACTATTTTTTTGAAATTTCACGCACAACTCAGCCTGCACAGTGAGGAAAATAATGTTAAGGGGGGGGGGGGGGGGGTGGGGAGGGGGCGATGGCGTCCCGGTAACCGGTTCTCGCCAGATCACCCAAGTTAAGCAACGTCAAGTGCGGTTAGTAGTTAGATGGGTGACTATTTCAGCAACTGATTCACGTCTCCGCGCTGTGTCCTTGGACAAGGCACTTAACCCCGATTGCCTATGTATGGAGGTACGATGACGCTGTGTACTAAGGCGTACTGCACGTCGATGGTGCGCATGTCTTCAACCAATCTAACCCTGTCTGTGCTGCAGTGCAGAGTTACGATCTTGGAGAGCTGACAGCTGCTCGGTGGTTCTCTCCGGGCACTCCGGCTTCCTTCACCCGTAAAACTGTCACCGACATGATATGACCCTGACTGTTAAAGTGTCGTTAAACCCTAATAAATAAATAAATAAATAAACAAACAAATAAACAAATAAATAAATAAATAGTTGTGACTAATACTTCCAAAAGGCCACTCTCAAAGCTGGCCACCTTTCTTTCAGCTGGCTGGACTGTCCATATGTACCAGAGTAGTGTGCTCACTGTGCTGCTTGGAACGTGTAACACCCATTGCGTGAGAAAGTTTGACAGCTTTGAGAACTTTGGGACTGACAATAAATCTACGAGTGAGAAAGACAACAGAAGAAGGAAATGGTGATTAGTCGGGAAAGTACTTGATTTCCTACTCCTATGTTCTAAATTATCACACGCGTAGTGTTGATATTTTTTTGTATTTTCTACTACATGCATGCACATATTATTCTCATTTGATCCCCTATTTTTATTCATTTTCACCAGGTTGGACTGCAGTCTAATTCTCATGATGCAGATAGTTGGAGTTATTTTGGAATTTTGAGGTTATTTGTCCAAGATACATGCATGGCACTTTGAAATATTATGAAGTCAGTTTGTAACTTCAGTATAATATTCCACCCTGTACTATTAGTCTTCACCGTACTTTATATGGAGGACAGTCACGAGAGTAAACGCCCCCTCCCTCTCATATTCCCAATAAATTTCACACAAGAAACAGGAGGACATTGATGAATGGATGAAATTACATATAGAATTAGAATATGGGATACAGATCGCTCTCACCAGTCACCACATTTATCAACAACCCCACCCCCCACCACCACCACCACCACACTGCCAACACACCACCAATTTCTCTGTGACCCACCCTTGCGATGAAAAGAAGAACTTCAGTGTCATGCTAATAGAAATTCTCAAGACCTTTATGGTGAGCAAAACCCTACTGAATCAGACCGAAAACTCTGTCCAGGCTGAAGGCTTATTTAAGAGACTTTAACAAGGAGGGAATTGGCGAAGCATGGAGTTGGAGAAGAGATACAGCCTGGAGAGAGTAGATCACCATTAAATCACAAACCTTTACAACAATTGTGCACACTTCTTGAGACCAGAACTCACAAAACAACAAAAGTTACAACACAAAGCCCTGAGGTGCAAGCGGTCTATGAGCTGAACATTTACAAGTTCTTATACAGTACTTTCTTAAAAAAATAGTATCCAGCAAAAAAAATGAATAAATTCAGACTGTTGTGCTGTGATTTCACCCAGGAACGTGGTTAGGAGGATTTAGACGAAGCCATTATCCGGCATAAGAAAATTATTCAGCCTCAAAACGGCCCTGGGATTTCCTACTTATGACATCAATAAATACAATTTGGCAAAAGTTCTGTTGCCCATCATAACATTCTTATTAATATTTCAAATAAATTATGGCCCTGCAAAATTACAATTTAACCCCCCCCCCCCCCCCCCCCACCCATCAGCACAACCAATATTTTCAAACTAGTGTTCACAGTAAGTACTATTTACAAATAAAATCCAGTTAATTGCCACAACTCCTTATATTTTTATGGTCTTGTTGTGAAATTCTAGTTTATTCTCTATGCCACCACCCCCCTCCCCCACCATCCTCCCAGAGGTTTTCTAGCAGTGCCCTTAGAAAGTACAATTAACAATTTGATGGAATGCTACGTGCAGGCTATTACCCATTTCAAATATTTTTTCATGGTCTTGGGAGTATGAATTTCTGAATGGATCTTTTCTTTTTGTGTTTGAAAATTTCCTAATTGTGGTGAATTCTCAGTAGCAAGAAAAGATTGTTTTCCCAATTTTTTTAGCGAAGATTTCTGTCTTTTTATCACTTTCAAATTTCATAATTTCATAACTCAGTAATCTATGATATGATCATTTGGGTGGGGACATCAATTAAAATACCCGCAGTCCCACACACTGCCTCCACTTCTTGTATTTTCAAGTACATGTATAGTTTAAGCAGGTTGAAAACTTTCTGAAAGGTGGGGGAGGGGGGGGGGGGCGCAACAAATACACTCACCTACTCTCAACGCCTCAGGTTTCAAGTAGGTTGGAAAGGTTCTTTATTTATTTATTTTTTTTTGGGGGGGGGGGACATCAATCATCCCCGTCGAAACCAAATCTGTGGTCGTATTTTCAACTTGCAAGAAGGTTAGAACATTATGTAGCTTAATTTTATGTTACCCATTGTCTTTCCATCACAAGTTTTCTTGATACCTGATTGTTACAGTGGCGGCGCCAGGATTTCAATTTTTTTGGAGGGGGACTTAAGATATGGGGGGGGGGGGGGGGGTCCAAGGTCGAAATGCCAAGCCTTATAGCTGGAGGGGCGTCTCCCCATGAAAGTTTTCCATAATTGAAGTCCCTGGAGCGATATCTGAGCATTTCTACAACACCTTACATAATGTGTATTGTTGTGTGTCGTTTGCAGTGTGATATTGGGTGGGGAAACCACGGTCAGATAGAAATTTGAAATCTGATTGGGGCGAGGGAAAGGGGGTGGGGGCAGCCATCCCTCCTCCTGTAGTGCCGCCACTGGATTGTTAAACGTTATGTAAAAAAGTTTTGGACCAGATAGAAATTGAATTCAGTATCAGTGAGTGTAAGTAATCAAATTTATAGAATTAATTATATTTATTCCCACGCTTTAATGTGTAGTCCCATTTTGCTGGTCGCCTGAAATTGCAAATGCATTTGCAGACTGACTGAGTGTAACGGCACCTTCTGATCTCCCTTATTTTACGAAGGAATGAGTCATGAACTATTTACTGAATGGTTTTATATTCAAAAACAAAAATGTATTAACACTGCGTGTGTATCGATAATTTTCTCTTGCAATCACAGCCCGAAGACGGAAAACCGTCTTTCCTTGGCAAAATTGGTATACAGCGTAACAAGAATCTCTGCGTGACGCAAAAGTGGGTCAGTCCGAAAGTAGTAACAATTTTCTGTGGAGTTTGCACTGGACTGGAGTGGAGGTGCTTGGGTGTAACACTGCATCACTTCAAAAATGGAAAGATCGTGTTCGAAATATCATTACCATGCAGGTGCTGGTACAGTACTTTCTGATAAATATTAAAGTGGAAAAATCGTTCCAAAACTTTATTGCGTCAGAAAAATGGGAAAAATTGATGATCCGAAATGTACGGCGGCACCCAACAATGAAGAGCAAAGTCTCAGGAATCCCATTGTGTGCCTCTTTTTTTAATTGTATATTACGTATCTTCCAGCGGAAATCGTCATAAGCACGAGAGGGGTAAACCCGTTGTTTACAAAAAAAAGCGGGATCAGAAATAAGAAATGCGAGAAAACATCGTCTCGTCGTTTTTAAACGTCTCGCGAAAGGAAAATACTCAAAAATTATAGAATTTCGGGCAGACACACTTGTTCTTAGATATTTTATTAACAATCGTGCCACTTTGTGGCCTTCAACAATTTTGATTTATTTTTGTACAAAGAATTAAAGTTTGAAAGTTGAACGACAAAATTAATGTAGCGCAGCGTGCGTTTCTTTTGTGGTTTCGATTTTTGAAGGAACCGAGAACCAGGTGACGCTTTTCCTGCACGCTCACCTGTTCCTTTTTTTCAGAAATCTAATTCGATTTCTACCAATGAAAACAACACAATTTGATCAACTTCGACTTCTATTTTTTGTCCATGGAGTTTACTTCCGGACACAGCTTTTTTGGATTGGATGCTGTATGTTCACACATACATTTTTCTGAAATATTCTTCTAAATTTCTTATATTTTCACACATACACACACGTTATCATTATGCTCTCTTCGTTCGCGGCCTTCGGCCGCTCACTACGTTCGCTACTAGCACATTTCACATTAATTCATGTTGTATCTGGTGCATTATAAAGCATTTTGCCAAAAAAAATTGCCCGACATATTTTCTACACATGTGTTATTTGTGTTATTTGAACAGATTTCATCTCGTATTAACATTTATAAAGACCCCTTGTGTTGCAGTTAACCTATTAAGGCTGATTTACAGCATTATTTCATAAATAATGATGTATTGTGATATATTGCAGAAAATTATGAAAAATTGCATAATTTAAGAACGCACATTTTTAGCGCCCCCTTGAGACCCACCCACCCCACACATAACGTCTCGCAATATTTTAGTGCCCCCCCCCCCCCCCCCCCCGGTATGGGGATGTCAAAAAATACATCGAAGTAAGTGGGAAAAGGTTTGAGTGACAGAAATATCTGTGAGGGTTTTGAGTAAATAACCTCATTTCCAGGTAGAAATCCCACGAAAATGGCATATTATTTTTGCTTGAGCTGTAGTCACAATATAGCTGTGGCTGTTCAAGGTGATACCACCAGAGATATAAGGGATTAGGTTAAGGTGCCTCAAAGGCCGGGAGGTGGCACAGTGCATTCAGGTTTGGGGCTATAAGTTTCAGATACTTTGGGGCTATAAGTTCTCACAATTTAACACTAACCCTATGGACCCTATGGAAAACTCTGTGTTAAAAATGCTTGGGGCTATAGTGGCCCCCGCGCCATGCTTATGACCAACTCCTATAGTACATGTTTTGGCTTATAAGTTTCACTGGAGGATAAGGGAACTGTTTTTTGTCTTTTTATAACAAAGACTTGTGTATGTGAACATGACCAGATATCTCTTTCTAATATTGTAGTTTGCCCTGAAAAGGGTCGTTTTTTGATGTAGTGTGAGTCACTCAGCAGTTAGCAATATTTTTCATGTATCGTCCAAGACCATTTCTTTTTTTTAGGTTTAACAATATCATCAGGTTCTTCCTCACTCTGATTGTCTGGAATAAGTTGTTGAGTGACTTCATCTGTTTGTGTGGATGCAGACACCAACTGTTTTCGTACTTTTTCTCTTAGGTTGAGGCATCGGTTTTGGTAAGTCATATGTTACTGTTAAAGGAAGAGACACCTTGAATTCTATATAAACTGTAATCTTATCAGCTGAGGGAACAATCTTTCATGTCTTGTAGAGTCTCCAGGATTTTCTGTAATAATGTTTCATTCTTTTTCATCTTGCGAAAAAGAATTATCCACCTTCTCACTTGGTTTGGTATCATTTTGGTTTCATATTCTCTGTTGTTTCATCAGTGAGTTGCCAATACAAATTAAATCATTACAATCAGCTAATATATTTTATTCCTCCATGTTTGAATGCAGAAAAAGCGATTGCTTTTATCAAATGAAATGTTTTTTGAATGCGTGTTAGATTATATAGACAATGCGAGAATCGAAAATGCACTGAAGAACGAACACGTGACAACTCAATGAAGTGCGGGAAAAAAATGTTGACAATGGACGTTTACTATCACATCCGTCCGATGACAACATTTTTTCCCACACTTGATCGTGTTGTCGCGTGAACATTTTTCAGTGCATTTTTTATCCTCGCATTGTCAATAAAAAGAACGTGACTTGAGGTTTTGGATGCATTTCATCATCTAACATTTTTAGAATCATCTTGACTGGGAGAAAAAACATGGAACCAACAGAGATTAATTACAGTTCCGTAGAGAGAACCAAGAAGAAGAGGACTGATGACGAATTCGCCTTGGCATTAAGAAAGTGGTGGTCAGTAACACTTTCTATGAAAGAGCAAGATAAGAAGCTTAAAGACCACCCTTTCGTTGAAGCTGCCACACGTCCGTTCAGGGAGATCCAGTATAAGAACCGACCTAAACACTGGTTTGATCTCCCCGTACATATGCAGGAGGAAGCCCTTTTGGGGCGAATTTATACCTGGGAACAGGTTTGTTTTGCAGATGCAAAGATGTTACCAACAACCATAGACGTGTGGGAAGGCGAATTCTTTACCAAAGCAGATATGGGGTTGAAATAGCTCTCTACGGAATGAAAAATAAAAATGGCCATTTTTCAGGGCAAACTACAATATTAGAAAGAAATATCTTGCCACGTTCACATACACAAGTCTTTGTTATAAAAAGACAAACCAAAACCCAGTTCCCTCCCTAGAGTGTGACCCGATGTCTACATTAATTTAAATCATTTTATGGTAGGGGTATCCATGTGGTTTTGGGGGGTGCCATCTATCCACAACTTTTAAAAAATGGGGGGAAAAGCATTTTGTGTGTTTTCTTGTGTTTTGTTGTAAGCATAAGGAAATTCCTTATGCTTACAACAAAACACAAGAACACACACAAAATGAAAAATAAAAAAACTTAGTGATATGCGTTGTGGTCGAACTCTCTGTGATAGTTGTTTTTCTATAGTAAGAATAGTATTTATTGTATGTTTAGCAAACAAATTTTCTCTACAGTATAACCTGTATATCAGGTTACACTATAAAGTTTTTGATAAGAATGCATACAATATCAAACCTAATACTCACAGTGAAAAAGAGAAGTGACTCTTAACTCTTTTTTACTGTTGGGAGATAATAGAGACACGGTGATAAAAAAGGCTATGTGGCTCTACCTACATTTCGACAAAACTATCACAGAAGTTTTAACAAAAAACAAATCACAGAAGTTTTAACAAAAAACAAAAAATTATTTAAACTTGAATCATTATAATGTGATGAACAGAACATATGTACACCGAGATCTGAGTTTGCCTATCCATGAGAAAACCTATTTACATCGAGATTTTTAGCTTAACTTGACATAGTCAAGATAAGCTATTGCCATCACGCGTGCGGAAGTCTGTTAGTCTGTGAGTCTGGTCTGTGAGTCTGTGACGTCTGTTCACATTTTCCTTTAGCACGGGCTACACCCCGCAGTTCTTGTCTGATCGTCACGAAATTTCATATGCAGGTTTGGGGTCATGTCTAGATGAGAACGTCCCCTTTTGGTCGCGATCGGGCAACCGGTATGGCTGCCCGAGCCCAAAACCCGAAAACCATTAGCACAGTCTACAGGTCGTATTTACTAAGGGATTTCATTGTAACTTGGTAGGATGCCTCTGTATAGTGCCTAGATGAGAACGTCCCCTTTGGGGCATGATCTATCAACCGTGATGGCTGCCCAAGCCCGAAACCCAAAAACTTTTAGCACAGTCTGCAGGTCATGTTTAATGTGGAGGGATTTCATTGTAACTTGGTAGGATGACTCCTTATGATGTCTAGATGCGAATTTCCCCATTTGGGCATGATCTGCCAACCGTGACGACTGCCCGAGCCCAAAACCCGAAAACCTTTAGCACAGTCTACAGGTCATATTTATTGAGGAATTTCATTGTAACTTGGTGAGTTGACTTCATACAATGTCTAGATGAGAAAGTCCCCCTTTGGACGTGATTGGGCAACTGTGACGGCTGCAGGAGCCCGAAGCCCGAAAACCTTTAGCACAGTCTAGAGGTCATATTTATGAAACGATTTCATTGTAACTTGGCAGGATGACTCCAAATAATGTCTAGATGAGAACCTCCCATTTTGATCGCGATCATGCAGCCTTGATGGGTGCCCGAGCCCAAAAACCTTTAGCATAGGCAAAAGGTCATATTTATGGAAGGATTTCATTGTAACCTGTTAGGTTGACTCCATATAATGCCTAGATGATGACATCCCCTTTCGGTCGTGATTGGTCAGTTGTGATGGCTACAAGTGCCCGAAAACCTTAAGCACAGTCTACAGGTCATATTTATGAAGGGATTTCATTGTAACTTCTTAGGATCACTCCAGATGATGCTCAGATGAGATTGTCCCCTATGGTTGCGATCATTCACCCATGATGGCTGCCCGAGCCCGAAAACCTTTAGCACAGTGTACAGGTCATATTTATGAAGGGATTTCATTGTAACTTGGTAGGTTAACTTCATATAATGTCTAGATGAGAACGTGCGATCATTCACCCATGATGGCTGCCCGAGCCCGAAGCCCGAAAACCTTTAGCACAGTCTACAGGTCATATTTATGAAGGGATTTTATTGTAACTTGGTAGGTTAACTTCATATAATGTCTAGATGAGAACGTCCCCTTTTGGACATGATTGGGCAACTGTGACGGCTAAAGGTACCCGAAGCCCGAAAACCTTTAGCACAGTCTACAGATCATATTTATGAGGGGATTTCATTGTAACTTGGTAGGATGACTCCAAATAATGTCTAGATGAAAACGTCCCCTTTTAATCGCGATCAGTCAGCCTTGATGGGTGCCCGAGCCCAAAAACCTTTAGCACAGGTAAAAGGTCATATTTATGGAAGGATTTCATTGTAACCTATTAGCTTGACTCCATATAATGCCTAGATGATGACATCCCCTTTTGGTCGTAATTGGTCAGCTGTGTTGGCTACAAGTGCCCGAAGCCCAAAAACCTTGAGCACAGTCTACAGGCCATATTTATGAAGGGATTTCATTGTAACTTCATAGGATCATTCCAGATGATGCCCAGATGAGATTGTCCCCTTTGGTTGCGATTATTCAACCATGATGGCTGCCCGAACCCGAAGCCCGAAAACCTTAAGCACAGTCTACAAGTCATATTTGTGAAGGGATTTCATTGTAACTTGGTAGGTTGACCTCATATAATGCCTAGATGAGAACGTCCCCTTTTGGACATGTTTGGGCAACTTTGACGGCTAAAGGTGCCCGAAGCCCAAAAACCTTTAGCACTGTCTACAGGTCATATTTATGAAGGGATTTCATTGTAACTTGGTAGGTTGACTCCAAATAAGGTCAAGATGAGAACGTCCCATTTTGGCCGTGATCATTCAGCCTTGATGGGTGTCCGAGCCCAAAAACCTTTAGAATAGGCAAAAGTTTATATTTATAGAAGGATTTCATTGTAACATTGTTAGGCTGACTCCATATAATGCCTAGATGATGACATCCGCTTTTGTTCGTGATTGGTCAACTGTGATGGCTACAGGTGCCCGAAGCCCGAAAACCTTGAACACTGTCTACAGGTCAAATTTATGAAGGGATTTCATTGTAACTTCGCAGGATCACTCCAGATGATGCCCAGATGAGATTGTCCCCTTTGGTGCGATCATTCAACCATGATGGCTGCCCGAGCCCGAAGCCCGAAAACCTTTAGCACAGTCTAAGGTCATATTTATGAAGGGATTTCATTGTAACTTGGTAGGTTGACTTCCTATAATGTCTAGATGAGAACGTCCCCTTTTGGACACGAGTGGGCAACTGTGGCGGCTTCAGGGGCCCAAAGCCCGAAAACATTTAGAACAGTCTACAGGTCATAATTATGAAGGGATTTTATTGTAGCTTGGTAGGATGACTCCAAATAGTGTCCAGATGAGAACGTCCCCTTTTGGTCACGATCATTCAGCCTTGATGGCTGCCCGAGCCCAAAAGCCTTTAGCATGTCTGTAGGTCGTATTTATGGAAGGATTTCATTGTAACTTCTTAGGTTGACTCCATATAATGCCTAGATGATGACATCCCCTTTTGGTCGTGGTTGGTCAACTGTGATGTCTACAGGTGCCTGAAGCCCGAAAACCTTTAGCACAGTCTACAGGTCGTATTTATGGAGGGATTTCATTGTAACTTGGTACGTTGACTTCATATAATGTCTAGATGAGAACGTCCCCTTTGGACGCAATTGGGAAACTGACGGCTACAGGGGCCCGAAGCCCAAAAACCTTTAGCACAGTCTACAGGCCATATTTATGAAGGGATTTTAATGTAACTGGATAGGATGACTCATTTTGGAATAATTTCATTGTAATTTTGTTGATATATGTTAACTGTGAGGGCCACATATATTAACTGTGAGGTCATATTTACCCACCCCTCAGATCTTTAGTACAGTGTACACCTCATATTATTTTTATCATAAACATAGCATACAGAGAACAGAAATGAACATATTCCCAATTATCACAATTCTTGTCTTATTTCATAATCCTTTCATAAACATTGAACATTATCCTTTTCATCAAACACAACACACAAGTTAAGCTACAGTGTCATTGACACTTTAATTTATGGTAGTTTTATTTGACCCCCAAGATTTTTTTCTAAAAAAAAATCTTGGGGCTCAAATAAAAAACTTGTATCACTCAAGTGATCTGATTTTGAAACAAATATAGAATAACTAAATACCTATCTCTGTTACACAAATGTCTGGCAAAAAATTATATAATAGAAAGGGGTTTGGATTCTTTATAGAAACAAAACTTTAATCAAAGTAGATAGCAGAATGATTATCTTTAGAATATATTGCTATCCTGAGAGCGCGGTGGCTCAGTTGGTAGAGGTGCAGGCTGCAAGCCGAGAGGTCCTCGGTTCGAATCCCACCTGCGGCAACCGCGTTGTGTCCTTGGGAAAGACACTTCATCTCCATTGCCCGCGTGGGGGCACGATGACGCCGTGTACTAAGGCGTACTGCACGTCGATGGTACGCATGTCTTCAACCAATCTAACCCTGCCTGTGCTGCAGTGCGGAGTTACGATGTTGGGGAGCTGGCAGCTGCTCGTCGTTGCTCGGTGGTTCTCTCCGGGTACTCGGGCTTCCTCCACCCATAAAACTGTCACGGTCATGATTAGCCATTGTGCATAAATATGTGACCTTAAACATCAATAAATAAATAAATAAATAAATAAATAAATATATTGCTATCCAATGTTCTCCTGGTTCTTTCGATGAATCTGTATTCACAATATATGCTTGTCTATGTTTAGGTTTTCGTTTTGGTAACAAGTCTTTTGAACACACTTTTCCATTTAAGGATGATAACCTTTGAGAACTGTCAAGTATAGTTTGTAATTGTATGGTTTCCATCTTCTTAGCCTTGAAAAGGCTGCCACGGAGCCATTAATCAAGATATGCTGTATAATGTGACCAGTCTCTTTTAACTAAATCTGCCTTCTTTTGAATGTATTTTTGGCAGTCTATTTCAGTGTCTATACGAGCACAATATTCTAATAACATTCTGCAATGTATATATCTATTAATGTTGTGTTGGTTCGATATTCTTCAGAGATATTTTTCATTTTCTGTTTAATGGATTTTGTCAGTTCTATCACTACTCTTCACACATCTTCCATAGTTTACACTGAATCATCTTGTTTAATAGTCAAATATCACTTCTCTGAATTTGTTGATTTCTATCTCACTATCAAATTCTGCATATACAACAACATTGATTACCTCTGGTAGAGCTTGAGCAAACTGAAGTTCGAACCTAAGACTGCCAGACTTTATAGGATGAGCCAATGGCCCATTACTACTCTGATCAGGTATCAAATCAACCCCAAAGGGTATACCCTTTTGCATAATCCTGCAAAGATAAATCAAATTTTTGGTTTTGTAGAAAATAGCCCATAGCTTCAAATAATGATAAATTTGAATTGAGATAAAGTCCACCTTCCAAATTCAGTTCAAAGGGACGTGCTTTAATGGAATGTCCATCTATTGTGATTTCCAACTTATTATCTCCCGCTTTTTAAAAAAATCGGGAGATATTAAATTCGGGGTGTCCTTCCGTCCTTCTGTGTTTTTCATTTCCAGACTCTAACTTTCCTTCCAGTGACCGGATTTCGATGAAATTTGGGTAGTAGATCACTTTCATCAACTGTGGGTCCAAGTTCGAATATGGGCATTTTCTGCGCATATTTAATTAGGATGCTGAAATTTGATTGGCTGCCAGTTCCAGACAATAACTTTGTAAGACCAGAATATGTGTTTTGGGGTTTGGTACAAAATTCAAGATGGCCGCCAGTGGCCATTTTGTTCCGAAATTGGGTGTAATCATTTTTTTGTGCAGAACTGCTATATGATTTGAATAAATTTTTGTATGAATATTTAGTAACATGCAATACATCACATATAATACGGGTTTTGTTCTCGTGCAAAAATTATGCAAATTAGGGAAACTTTGATTTATTCAGTGCTACTACTAATACACAGTAAGTGTACACCTTTCGTGTTTTTCGTTTCCAGACCCTAACTTTCCTTACAGTCAGTCGATTTCGATGAAATTTGTGTAGTAGATCACTTTTATCAATTGTGGGTCCAAGTTCGTACATGGGCATTTTCCATGCATATTTAATTAGGTTGCTTAAATTTGATTGGCTGATGGTTTCGAGACTCTAACTTTCAACCGATTTCAATGAAATTTCATAAATGGATTACTTTTATCAATACCTAGGTCAAGTACGAATGTGGGAAATTTTTGTACCGAAAATCTGTCCGTCTGCCTGTCCGTCTACCCATGCATCAACGAAACTTCTTGTGTATCTTTGCCATCATTGTGAGACCAGAATATGTCTTCATCATTTCTTCTTTTGCAACTCTACAAAGTCAGACTCTCCCAGTACCATATACAGATCACCATATTATCTGGACATCACTTCCAAGGTTTCATTAACGTCCAATCACAAGCTTTACAGGTTGGTTAACACTTTTCACATCAGTTTTATGTAATATGTCTTATCATACAGACTTAATTTTTAGTGATTCTCACAGTTATACTCCACATCACTTTACTTGCTTTTACAGTGTCCTCTGTGAAAATAAATCTGATAACCACTGTCTATTCTGTCTCTTCTAAATAACTTCCACTTGCAACTCAACTATATTCCACTGGATGCATTAATTCCCCTTGAAACTGCTGCCCAGCGGGAGACATGAATTCACTGAATTTGCTTGTTCAAATTGAAATGTTGAAAAATAAATGGATTAGTACCAATATCTCCATTTATATCTCGATTACTAACTAAACCAAGAATAATTTGTTTTGGCATCTGTTTGTGAAACAGATAGTCTTCTATTTTTGAACGAAGACCACTTCCAATAGTAAGAGTTTTAATTTCACTACGTGTTATGCGCATTGTATAATTTGTTTAATCTATTTGTGCATTGAGATCATTCGCAAATTTGGGAAATAAATCCAATGCCCGTATTCTGAATATGGCTTTTTGGATTTCTATTTTTCCATTTTCATTATCAATCAAACAAAATTTAGTTGGTGCACGATGCAATTTAATTCTCATTTCTACACCATTCGGTAAATGCTGATCTTTCACAAATAGATCTAAATGTAATTTACCTCTTAGTTGTACATTTTTGCTACCACCAATTAATTTGGCTTGTTCAGTCAAACTTTTGTTAGACGAAGCTTTAGCTGTTTCTGTGAGGTGTCCAGGAGTATCTGGATACCATATTTCACTAGCAGCTAGATGTGTTTTTTTCCAATCTTTAGAATAGCTTGACAGATTTTCAAAAACTCCTCGGTAAGCATACATATCTGTATTGGTCGTTATCAGATTGCTGTTCAGGTTAACATCAATTTTACTGAACATACTATGAAAAAAATTATTGATAGGAGCAATTTGTGTATCTCCAGCCAAAACACCCCCATCTTGTTTGTAATTTTAAATTGAACTTCAAGTGTAGATGCTGCAAGATTTAACCACTTGGTTGTTTGTCTTGGAATTAAAAATTCTATTGGTGAAGAATTATTTAAAGATGCAATAGGAAATTGTTCAATTTCACCAATATTTTCTATACCACTTGATGTTGGTGATACATTATCTGGATCAAAAGTACTACCAAAATGTTTGCAAGATCCATGTAACTTCATAATTTAATCAAATATATGAAGTGGTGGTCTTGATTTTCGTTTTGAATATGCTTGTCTCTGATGTGCCTTGCCTCTATGATAACGAACCATAGACTGACGTTTTGGTTCTTGTTTTTGTCTTTTTATACCTAAAGCAGATTCACCAACTGATTTCAAAAGATCTTTTCCATGAGTTAATAAAATGTCTTTAGGTGCTTTACATTTTGTTATCAATTCATTTGCTATTTCTAAACCATGTTTTAATCCTTCTCTCTTTAAATTTCAAAATGCATTTTTTGCAATTGGTTTTATAAATGGTGCAGTTGTTCTTATTGCTGTGTGAAAAATAGACCCTAATCCATATCCATATAGATGTGGTACACCTTGATGCACCAGCATCATTTTTTACAAATTTAACTTATGTCTCTGTCTAAAATGCAACTTGACAAATGTCTTGCCACTTGCAAACTGAATGGGTTTACCAGTGTTCCCATTTATATTTATACTGATCTGATCAAAATAAGATTTTGATACTGGTACATAATGTACATTATCAAATTCTATTTGAGTATGCAGAGACTCTTTATGTGAATTAAAAGGTATCACACATAGTATTAGTGCTTCAATATCACCAAGAAATGGATAATCTACTATGTCAGAATTAGAGCTGTAGGTTTTTAAATTTCTTGTTCGGTTTTGGTTTTGGTTTTTCAGGTGGAGTAAAACCTTGGTTCGGTTCAGTTTTCGGTTTGTTCATGAGTCCAAGTAAAATTCAATAAAATTCATTCTTATGTCCGGAGTCATAACTGAATGGTAGTGAAATTGAGTGAAACTCAATGAATGCCCGAAATAATTTATAATACATGAAGAATCAGGAAGGCCAATATAATAATTACCTAAATATACAGAACTTTTATTTTGCTTGGCCATTTTTCGAGGTCTGACACCTACACGCAACTTGAGGAAAGCTGCAAACACAACTAAACTGAAATGTAGGAAATTCACAGAATGTAGACTTCCCAGAGTAGTGAGAGTACCCAGACACTGCCATTGGCAGTGTCTGGGTACTCTCACTACTCTGGAATGGCTACATTCTGTGAATTTCTGCAGCAAGAGAGTATTTAATAAAAAACGAAAAACCTTAGATTACGGGATTTCAACGGTTTCGGTTTCGGTTTTTTAAAAAGACTAAAAACCTCGGTTCGGTTTCGGTTAACCTACAGCTCTAGTCAGAATAAATAAAGATTTGATTGAAATCCATATTTAAGTCCACATTACATTTAAATGCACCCTTTGCAGTGTTAGGAAAAATGACTGGATACATATCATCTTTCCATCCCAATTTTTGTGCTAAACTTTCTGTCAAATCAATTCCAACTCCTTCATACTACTTGATACAATTTTACACGCGATTGACGAGATGAATAACCAAGATTAAATGCAACATTAAATTCTTTAAAAATCGCCCCAAGTTTTTCTTCAATTTCTGATTGGATTGCCTCATTGACATGTTCACCATACATAGAGATTATTACCATTATGTGGATGTACAAAATATGTATTCGAGGCAAGCTCTGGGTTCTAAGGGCAGATCACGATGAGTCGTGATCTACCCTTAGAGCCCGGAGCGAGACTCGGATACATATTTTGTACATCCACATAATGGTAATAATCATTTTATCTTACAATATATTGGGGATAAGTCAAGAATGTAGACGAATATATAACGAACTATTTATTCGTACGGATGAACAAAAAGAAAAAAATGGAACTCACGCGAAAGGAATGTGCTTGTATCTGATCCCCTGATACAAACATCTGTATCAGGGGGTCGGATACACGACAGTTGTGGAGTTAATACAGACAAAAAATACATGTTGATTGTAAGATAAAATACTTAATTCAACAACAGCAATACCTTTGTGTAATGTATGTTTCACACTCGTTTTTTAATACGATTTGAAATTTTTGAGTTTGTCACAATGATTTTAAAATGTGATTTTTCTTCTGATATATTTTTTGACTCACAAAGTAAAATTACTTCAACTAATCCCATTTCCCAATGTTTTTTATCAAGATGAATGGGTTTAGATAAGTTTGTTTGAAAACAACATTGGGTATCAGGGCTTATATTTCGACGAGAATCCGAGAATCGATTCGCACAAAGATTCGCGCAATAAAACCAGCGAGAATCCATGTAGATTCTTGCTGCACCTCTGTTAGGATTCGCGTGAAAATTTTTTTAGTCAATTTAACCCTTTAACTAACACAGCGGGAACAAATTAACCAATAGAAGGCTAACATGACCTGAAATATCCTGAGACTTTGTCAATAAAATCTTACAAATATGGCTGTCATTGGAACCGGCTCATTGAGCCGGTTCCAACAACAGCCATATTTGTAAGATTTTATTGGTAAATATTGTTCATTTAATTATTTTATCATTTATTTATTATTTATTGTTTAAAAATTATCAAATTTAGTTTTAAAAATTAAAAAGGTGTGTTGGGTAAAAGGTTGACATGTGTTATCAGTATACATCAGTGGTTCAACCATGGTGGCGTCATGGGATCCTGGGACGCTCATAGTAGGTATGGATTCTCGCAAACCATTTTCACGAGAATCCAAATGGATTCTCACAAATTTAGACGAAATATAAGCCCTGGGGTATTATTTGGAAACATATTCATAGAACTATCACTCTGAAGTGTTACGAAAAATGAATTCATTTTTCTTATCTTGTGGTTCTTTCAAATATTTTGAACCTGGACTTGGAAGAATATATCCTAAAGAACTACTTAATAACACTAACCACAATTCTTTATCAGGACTTTGTAAATTCAAATGTGCAATGACAGTAATTATAATACCATAAATGATAATAATCTGTGTGAAATAAGTGACTTGAGTTTTTGCAACACGATTCCCACAAATTTTAAATTGTTGACTTTGTACATCAACATTTGTGGTTTCATTAGGTAATGTTTCATTTACTGGCATATTCTTTTTATACCAAATCTGATTCAGCTGTCCAGCCATCAAATTTCTTTAATAGTTCTTTAATAATTTTCTTTCCCACCAAGTTCTTTAATAATTTTCTTTCCCATGTGTCTTGACTGTCTATTAAGAACTGATTCAATGATATATTTTTATCATCTTTTATACTTTGAATTTCTTGTGGATAAAATGTCCCTTGTATATTTTCACCACCCATATCTTGAAGTTTATAAGTGAGTGGTATTGTATGTTTTACATGACTAATTTTAAATAACTCTTTTGTCCAATTTGGTAAATACCCTTTTCAAATATGCGTTTGGTTTTATTAATACGTACTATGTCACCAACTTTAAATTGTAGTTTTTTCTTTTTAGATTTTTTACCATACAAATGTTGAGATACTTCTACTCTATTTTCTAATGATACTGAAGCAGGAGTTCTCTGAATACTACGATGAAAACTATGATTATAACCATCAACTAAATTTTCTAACACATCAATGTACCTTACTGTACATTTGTGTGTAAAATATTTCCACATTTGTGTTTTCAATGTATGTTGAAAACGTTCAACAATACAACAATACAAGCTTTTATCTCAGGATTTTCTGTTGTGAAGAAATGAATTTTTTGTTTCTTTAAAAACTTTTTATACATCTTTATTTTTAAATTCAGAACCTTTATCAGATTGTAATGATAATGGTTTACATCCAGAAATTATCAAAATACTCTGACAATTTTTTGTTAATGTCTGTCCTGATTTATTGTGAATGGGTAATACCCATGCATATTTTGAAAATACATCAATAATACAAATTAAATTACGAAATTGGTCATTGTAAGATTGTAAACTTTGTAAGTTTGCAAAATCAATTTGCCATTGATGATCAATACCACCCACTATAGTCTTACATCTTAAAATGCAATTCTATGGCATCCGAGGAATAGGTAATTCTTGGTTTGAAAGTTATTTATGCAACAGACGACAATATGTTAGCTACATCTCAACTAAGTCTTCCTTCTGCACATCAATATGCGGGGTCCCCCAGGGGTCTGTAATCGGACCGATACTCTTTCTAATCTATGTAAACGATATTAGTGCTGCTTCAAACTTGAAAATTATGTCGTTCGCCGATGATAAAAGTTCCCATATGGCCGGGCACGATATGAAAAATCTTGAAATAGAAGTAAATAAAGAAATGGGTAGTCTGTATAAATGGTGCTGTTGCAACAAACTTAAAATAAACGCTAAGAAAAGTAAATATATGTTACTCCACCCCCAAGGCAACGATCACAAATCTAATCGAATACGATTGAAACTAAATGGACAAAATTTGACATGTGTTGGTAATCTATATCAAGAAAAATCGGTCAAATTTCTTGGAGTGAACATTGACGAGAACCTGTCTTTCAAAACGCATATTGAATCCATCTGCAAGAAAATGTCTACGGCTATCTACTGTCTTAATAAATTAAAAAATACACTGACCCCAAGAGCAATGACGTCACTCTACTATGCCCTCATCCACAGTCACTTGACCTATAGAATAGAGATATGGGGATATGCGGGTAGCACAAGCCGTATAAATATTTTACAAAAACATGCAATTAGAATCATAAATAGAAAAAAAATTAACAGCCACACTGATCCCCTCTTCAAAAGTAGCAAAATACTGAAATTTTCAGAGCTATTCAAGCTGTCGGCCCTCTGTTTTGTTCATGTCTGGAACACTAATAGACTACCATTGTCATTTGAGAATTATTTCCATAGATTTGAAACCAACACGAGACAAAACGGCAAGCTCCGCGCGAACATACCAAGGACAACATTCTCATCAATCTTACCTGCCTAGACTTTTACCCGAATGTGGAATGACTTAGACAGGAGTCTCTGGAATATAATTTCGAAAAACAAATTTAGAGAAGCATTAACTAGAATGTACTTGGAATCGTATTTATCGATTGTATATTGCACAAGACCAGGATGCCCAGATTGTGATTCCCTTTAGAATATATCATGGTAGAATTGTGGTGGAAGGCTGAACGAGGGCCTATGGGACGCAAATTTTCTCTTACACGGTGACCATTAAGTTGGGTACAATGCACAGAGCGTGTGGATGGGGCCTGGGCCGGTGGACGCCTGGACTTAGTCCGAGGGCTGAGTCCAGGTGTCCTTTGTCTGTGGTCCCGCCCGCGCATTCTGGGCATAAATTGGCCGAGGCCTTGCTTGAGTGCCTGCTTATTTGCATGGATCAGGAATCACTGTGGTGAATCCTGCTTTCCACACCGATTTTGTCACTGGGCGTGTTCATGTTCTTGTTCCACAGATCTCATATCCTGTATGCTCACCAAAAATACCCTGTCTGATCATATGTTTATACCATTCTAATCTGAATACTGACCTGGACCACGGACGAACTGTTCATACTTCATTAACCACCGTGCAAACCCAGCTGTAAATATGTTATGTTTCACGGGACTTCATAAGTAATTTCCTTACCTGGGGATGGCAGGAAGACAGCCAGTGGCTATGCCATCTCCTAGCAGTATACTCACATTTATTGATTATTCAATTTTAAACTTGTGACAATTCTGTATATTAGTATATTGCTGAATAAATCATCATCTTGAAAACTTTTTTACGGATGGGTTTATGTAAAGTATAGGTTCTTTCTCCTTTCAACAATTTTTTCACTTGATCAACTGTGATGGAATTATCTTTACTATGAGCTGCTTTGTACAATGTCTGTATACCTCCATAACCAGCAGGATGTTTTGTATTGTAATATATTTCAGTTAATAAATCATTCAATAAGGCTCCCATTGTTCAGAAATTCTACATTTTGTCAATTTATGTTTAACCGCTGACTTTGGTGTTTCTTCATCCCACTGCACTCTCTGACCTCGACGAAGTTTTGTTTTGGAGGCAATGATTGAGGAGTTTCAAACCAACTATCTTCTGGAGAACTTTGATATTTACTGGCTTTTGGTATATGTTGTCTATTCATCCATAACAAACGTTCACAATTTCCAACAAAATCTTGAGGGATATTTATATCTTTTAATCCACGACTAAACATTTCCCATCCTCTCGGTTTAAAACCTTTTCGGTGTCTAAGAACATCATTGACTAAATCTATGATATTTGAACCTTTTATGACTTCTCCATCGTAACTTAATACACCCTGATCATCCCAACTCATGTGTGGATGAGATGATAAAGAAGATAATAATGAAGTTGCTTTACGACTCATTATAACAGGGACACTTTCTATAATACGATCTCGCAAAAATAATGATTTTTCTCCTGACTCAGGCAATAGAACCAATGTTGGTTGTAATGCCTTCTTCTTATGTGACATTTGAAATTTTTGTAAAGTTTCCCCATACTTTTGTTCTTTCTCACTTTCGGACAACTCAGAATTTTCTAATAGGATGATAAATCATTTTGAAGTTGTGCTGTATTTGTAATTTGAGGATTTGGGGGTAATCTAGGTCTTTTGAGATTTTTCCTTTCTAAAACTTTGCAAATCTTCTAACATTTGATAAGGTACAATAGCCATTGCAGGCCTGGCATTCTGAAAAATGCAGGAGGGCAAAAAATCGCTCTCCTCAATCAGCTTAGGAGAGCAATTAGCTTTACACAGCATTTTAAGTATCCAGTTGAACGAACTCATTGAAACTGAAACCAACAGACTATTACATCAGTGATTTTATTAACTTTACTAAGGTAAAGCGAAATCTCTTAGACATCTAGATGTCTCACTCAACAACCGAACACACACTTGACAAGACCTGTGTGTGTACCCAGGGGGGGTTGAAGGTGGTAGTAGTAGGCGTATGACTTTCTTGGACAACAGGTCTGCTTGAATCTACAGTCACATCCTGGTGCAAGTGCTTCAAGTGACAGGATAGTAGTAATGGTAGTATAATTATTATAGTGTCAATATTCCTTGAATAATTACCCCTCAAACTGTGATGTCAGTTGTTGAACTTGAAACTGACAGAAAAAAAAATATTGCTGTGACCAATTTTGCTTCAAATGATTGCAACCGTGTTTGGGTATGGTTGCAGCCATTACCTTTTACCACTAAACCACTTTCAAAATGAAATTACGTGATGTTATGTGACTTCAAAGTTAAATTACATTTTTGCTTTACAACAAAAATTTAATGTGAGCATAATACATGTAATCTCAATCATCCCAGACCAAAATATTTAGGAGGGCAATTTTTCGCTCTCCTTAATTCTTTCAGGAGGGCAGTAAGGAGAGCTAAAAAATCGCTCTCCTGAAATTGCCAAACCTGCCATTGTTTTCATATTTAACTCACTAATTTATTTGCAAGATTTGTTGCAAGTCCTACAGCAGGTCCAAGTAAACCAAGTAATGGTAAAAAAACACCTTTTCGATTTAAAAATTTTTTTTTTTCTTTTTAAGAGTTATTGATTTACTAGCAAGTGCTCATAGTTGTTGATGCTTTGGATGTAATTTTTGTTTCTGACTTGGTGTTAGATGTATGTTGCCTTTTAAAAGATTATGGCAGCATTCTGACACAGAATTAATTAATTCTTTAGATGCATTTTTCATAATTTGTTTTTGAAATGCTGGAGGAGTTTGACTTAAACCCATTAACATTCCACCATATTTTTTAACTAACGGAACTTTACAAGTTTGTTTCTTATTTTGTCTCACCATCTTGCTCTTATAGAATCTAATGATTAAATGACTTAATAAAACAAAATGTAATGCTATTTATATATGTGTGAAGACTGAAGAGTACACTTTATTTATTAAAAACATTTTCACTTAAAGTAAGACCATATCCCTTTAACAGGATTAGGTGTATTCAAAGCTGTAAAACATGCCATTCTGGGAATCTTTTCTTTTAATGGTACATACTCTGTATTTTGTAGAGAATACATTTGTTCATGATTTTTTATACCATCTTTTGTTATTGACACTACACGTGTTAACTTAAGTAAGTGGTGATACTGTTCTTTGTTTTTGAAGATTTTTCACATGTAATGCTTTTGTTTTTGTATGCTTGGTAGTTGGAGAATATGAGGTGCTATTTCAAAATTTGTGTACATGTATTTCGGTCCTACCTTTCATTGATTTTTTATCTCTATATAACTTGATGAGGTTTTTTCTTGGGGAATTTTGTTTCCTTTTAGGTGACTTTTGTTTCTTACTCTTTGTTTTTTTGAATGGTGAATAGAATGATCTACTTGTCTTATGACCATCCCATCAAATTAAATTACGAATGACAACATGACCAAAAAACCACCACTAATGTTTCGTTTTGTTGCAAGATCTACTCTCGGATTTGCAAGTTGTTCAAGATCTTGTTTATGTTCATCCATATAGGTTAAAGTTTGTTTTGGCAATTTAATTTTCTTATTAAGTTTGATTCTACCTTCTAATGTAAACCATTTTAAAATTTTCTTAAAACCTTAAGTAAATTTTGTCTTGCAAATGGACTTGTTTCTTGACCAAGTTGTTCCAAAGAATGTATGAAGGATACTATGATGATGTGTAGTTGTTGACAAACTTTGACTAACTAACACAAACTCATTAGAACATGGGAAATTTATAGTTTTGTATCAATGATGATGGGTCACGTTCATTTTGTGTCACCCAAGGATGAAAAATATCAGTTCTTAATCTCAAAGATTCAGGACTTCTAGGATGAAAATCAATTAATAAATAACCATGATCAATACTTGTTGCATCTTGATAACATGCATTTAAATGTGGTAATTGAACTTGATTTGCCAATACTTTAATTTGTCCTTTATCTCTGGTATTTTGAAATAAAATCATATAATGTGCATTTAAAACTTATGGTATGACTAGATTTAGATTGTTGAAACATATTTTGTGTAATGTAAATGTCACTTGCATTTCTATGATGTCCTTTTCGTCTGAACCATAATTTAATTTTTTCTTCATCTTTATCTACTAACATATCAAAAACCACAAGATGTGGAATAGTGACATCACGGACAATTTCATATTCATCATCAGGAATACCTTCTTTGAATTTGATGTCTTCACTTCCTTTATGTAAACTATATGTCTTTTGCCATTCTTTATAACACCAAATGATTTTGTGGGGGTGGGGAGGGGGGGAATTTGAAATAAGTCATGTTTCATATCAATAAGCTTTTTGACAAATTCTGTTTTCCTGAACCACAAGGTCCTGCAATAAAGATATTACAAGGGTGTTGAAACAATAAACATTCACTCGATGCCATAATTGTTTTTTGTGAAAACAATAAACATTCACTCGATGCCATAATTGTTTTTCGTGAAAAAAGTGTTGTCAAATCATTGACTTATATACTTTCTGTTTACATAACTTCTTCATGTCTTTTAATAGATATTCGTTTTAAGGGTGCTTTTAACTCAAATAAAGTTTCTGAAGAATCTATTCTTCTATCTATTTGTGGTACACATTGTCTATACAAGTAATTAATGATTTTTTTTATCATAAATTATATTACCCCACATGACTCTTGTCCAAATATGTTCTACATTATCTTTGTAAAAAGCATTCATGTAGGGACCTGCGAGCCGGGGATAAAACTTCGAGCCGAATCTCGAGCCGAATCATCCCTCTGGTATCGAGTCAAGTCGAATCTCGAACTTTGAAACTGGCGCGACGGCGACATTTGTGCTTCCATAGTCTGCAATACCGGTACTCTGCATGCTGGATGAGTTCAGAATCAATTGGTCTGGAATCGAGTATTCTCGCACTGCGAGAATACTCGATTCCAGACAAATTGATTCTGAACTCATAGACTCGCAGTTTTATTCTACCCACTTGGTGGTCGTGGCTCGTGCTCAGCCTCATCAGCACCAAATACTATTATTATAAAAGCAAACAAGGCATGTCGGAAAATATGATAAAAAATCTCAAACTCAAAGTCTCGCGAAACACAGTATCGCGCACTAATAGTGAAGATAGACAACTCTATAATCTATTCTAATGAATAGTTTTGAACCTCTAATTTAAACTTTTGATCAAAACATTTTTAGAATATCTTTCTAAAAACACAAAAAAAAAACTCAGAAAAAAAAACTGAAAAATAAACAAACAGCAGATAGTCATGTGGCAACGGAATTGTCATTATCAGTTCATGGAAGAATCAGGTCTCCATTTTTGCGGGCCCATATCAATGTTTCCGCATTGGCATTACTTAAGTTGTGGCGGAGATCTGTAATTATGTTTCCACCAACAGAGTTCACTCTTTCTGAACTGCAATTTGTGGCCTGAATACCGAAAACATCTCTGGTCGTACGGTAGCCCAGGGGTTTAATAATCAACAAAATTGGAGAGCTAATACGTTCAGAGAGCGATTTATTACACTATCGTTAGCGTATGACGGCGTGTTCTTGATGCAAGCGAGTGCACATATAATTCGCCATTTGAACAGAGGTCGGTTCGAAAAATACGAATCGGACGGTGAGGTATCGAGTCGAATCGAATCTCGGCGATGGTTTCGAGTCGAGCCGAATCTCAAACGGTTCGCAGGTCCCTACATTCATGATTTGTAATGCATTACAGAATTCCCCATATATTTAATCTTTTTCCAATTGATTATGAATAAAATCTTTTGTTATTGTTAGATAACCAGGAGTGATCAACTGAAATGCATATAATAATGCCTTATGTGTAATCTTGTTGTCTAAGATATGTCTTACTGGTTCCATGGTTGAAATCAAAATGATGATTATTTTGTCTGTTCTGATGTAGTTTGTGCATCAGGTACCACATTACACCATGTATTTTGTACTTCAGGGCAGTCAAGAAAATCATTTTCTACACCATCTATAAACATTTTGTCTAACTTAGTTTTGAAATTACTTGAAAGTGCAGCTTTTCTTGCAATTGTGGTATTAAATGATGTACTTTGATCATCTAATACCATTAGTGTAAATAAAGAATTAGAATCTGGAAAATCACCCAGAGTTTTTTCATATTACTTCATTGTTGAAAATATTTGATTTAAAGTGAATCCATAATCCATCACTAATATTTTATCTGGAGGTGTTTGCATACATGATGATGGATTGTATAATTGACAATTTTTATCAATTGAATATAAGAAGAATTTGGTGACCACCTAACATGTTCTTGTAAAGGAATATCTTTTTCTTCCCAATTATGTAAACCTTTTCCACATACAAAACATTTTACTTTGCCATCTCCCACATAGAAAAACCCAGTTTTAGCTAATTCTTCTTTTTTGGATTGTAAAATAGGATTTGTAGTCATACTAAAACTCGAAAGTCTTCTTAACTGTGATAAGTATATAGGATATTTAGGATTAAGTGGTTGAGACATCTTGCCTGTTCAGTGTTCAAAGTCGAAAATGAGAAATCTGATGGGTGTTTTATACCTTAAACCCATAAGGTCATATTTATCCACTACAGAACGTTTTGTGTACACAGATCTGAATATGTTGGTTTGTCTTTCACTTGTGACTTGTCTGTTTTTGTTACGTTTAATTCTGTGTGTGTATTCAGTGTTCATTTTGTAACTATGTCAACAATAAGTGTGTGTTTGACCATCTTTAATGTATTTGTAACCATAATTTTTTGGACCTAATCCTACATATTCAATAATTTTTGCATCAGGATGTTCATCTGTCCTTTGGCCTAACCTACTGTTTACAATTTGTGGATTCCAAAGTGAGGGGTTATGGATGTAAATACAATTGTCTGTGTCAAAATATAATACTCATCTACCCAAACGTCCTATTACTTTGTACAATTCCATTTGTGCATAAGCTGTGACAAAAGATGCAACTGCAACATTAGCTGATTTGTGACATTCATAAACATCTGTAGACTTTGTGTAATTTACTAAAATACATTTATCATGATCAAACAATTCAACATTTTTAATAATGATGTCTTTATCTTGTATCAAGTATTTATTTATATTTATTTATTGGTGTTTAAGGTCACATACTTATGCACAATGGCTAATCATGACCATGACAGTTTTACGGGTGGAGGAAGCCGGAGTACCCGGAGAGAACCACCAAGCAACGACGAGCAGCTGTCAGCTCTCCAACATCGTAACTCTGAACTCTGCACCACAGCACAGGCAGGGTTAGATTGGTTGAAGACATGTGCACCATCGACGTGCAGTACGCCTCAGTACACAGCGCCATCGTGCCCCCATGTAGGCAATCGGGGTGAAGTGTCTTGCCCAAGGACACAACGTGTTGCCGCAGGTGGGATTCGAACCGAGGACCTCTCGGCTTGCAGCCTGCACCTCTACCAACTGAGCCACCGCGCCCCCTCTTGTATCAAGTCAAAATATTTTGATGGTTCTTGTATGTATTCTGTTTTAGTTTTTACATTGTGTTGCGCACTTTCCCCCATAAACAGTTTAACATGGTTTTAGCAAATGATCTTTGTCCTGGATTTTTTTCAATATTTTCCAAATATATGTTGTCAATTTGTGCATAGTCTTTCTTAAATGTGTCTTTGTTTGTTTCTGTTTTCACCCAATCTGGATATCCACTGGCTTCTTGTTTCATTTTTAAATATTTGTTCACATAATGTTTGTAAATTTCTGAAGACCATTCTTCCCAATGCCAACTCTGATAAGTGTTACAGTTAAAACTAGAAGTCCTGTCATGAAATGTGCACAAATAGCACGCCGATCTGCACGTTACTCTACGTTTATGACCATAGTAAGGCTATCAAATTTTGTACATATGGCCTGTGCACAAGCAATGTTTCAGCCAATGGACCTCCGGGTAACCCGGAGGTCCATTGGCAGAAACATTGCCTGTGTTTGCTACGAGTAATCAGGAGAACCTGCCGTGCTTTGGATGCCATTGATATGGCAATTGCGTACAATTCCTACGTGCAAGTAAGCCTAGATAAGCGCACAATTCGGGACAGGACTTCTAGTTTTAACTGTAAGTAATGTGTACCCCATCCCCAATGCTTTAAAAAGTTGTTCAACAGATGTTCATGTACCTGTAATACTGCATTGTTCTGGTGTATGATCACATTTGTCCAATTCTTGTTCTGCACATGCATTGTAAAGTGTAAAAAACATTTTCTTGTTGCAATGAATTGGTAAATTGGTAATACTGGCATGTGTAGGGTTTGTGATAGTAAAACTTTACATTTGATAACTCCCTTGTTAGTCCAAGAGCATTGGTTGCAACGTGGACATCGCTGGTAACAAGCTGATTTTCTCAAAATAGTTCAATGAATATGTACACAAGAACATACTAAAAGTCCTCATAAATCCTCTTTGGGCATTTTCCATAATCCAAGATGGCGTCCAAAATGGCCGTCATTTCTTGTTTATCTCATATCTTTGAAACTTGGTAACCCCAATGCATATTTAAAGTGTATATCTCTATGTTCTGAGACTTCCACAATCAAATGAAATACTTATTTAGACATTTTATCCACAGAAGTAACAAATAATGTGCTTGGGATGCTCACAACATCCAAAATGGCGCCAAAAATGGACGCTATTTCCCGGTTGTCTCATATCTTTGAAACTAGGTAGCCCCTGTTCATATTTAAAGTATATATTTTTATTTGTGAAACCTAAGAAATCTAATTAATTACTTATTTGGACATTTTAACCACAGATGTATCGATTGAATTGCCTGGGAAACTTACGATATTCAAAATGTCTCCCGAAATGGTAGCCATTTCTTGTTTTTCTTTTATCTGTGTAACTAGGCAAGCCGAATACAGTTTTAAAGTGTTTTATATATGTTTTGAGACACACCAGACGGAATTCAATATTTATTCAGGCAATTTGAATCACACCAAAGAAATTGCTTGAGATACAACATCCAAGATGGCGCCCAAATGGCTGCCATATTAACCAAAAGCAAATTATCAAATAGGTTTCAAGCTAAAGGCTCTTTTTGAGGCAACGGGGGTTGCGTCAAATTTGATGAATAATTCATGAGTAAACACACACTTGACCCTCACTTGTTTAAGTCTAAGAAACTGCAGTATATAGGCCTAATATTCCACAAGGATCTCAGCAGAGAAGAGATAAAATTTGCTCCAACCTAAATGTGCCCAAACTTGTAAACGTATATGTCCCATCAATCATCACCCTCGTCGTCGGATGCTGTATCAACTGTCCTGATATCCATATTATCTTCATCATCAGTTTCTATCAATGTCGGTGCTGTATTGTTGCAATTAAGGCCGCTGCATTTACTGCACATGGAGGTACAATACAGTCCAAGCTTCTTGCAGCTACATGTCATACTTCTACAACCATCTGGTTTGCACCCACATGATACCATGTTCAGCAAAGTGTCGGGTGCAACAGCAATGTCTGTATCTACAGGTGTGAGAACTCCACCCTGAAATTGCCAGCCCCATTCTTCTGGAGGTAAAGAGTTACCCATCCATTCTTGGACTGTAAGATAGGTGCGGTATGAATGTTGTTTGGCTGCAGCACTCGTTGGAGGTAAACTTTCCAGTCGAAATGTTGAGCTCAGCGAACTGCGACCCATTATTCACTTGTATGCAATGTGACGGTAGTCATTGAGAGATTCATAACCACTGGCTCCATAAAGCTTGAGGATGAAGGTTTCTCCAGCTCTCTGCACTTCATCGTGGGTGCTTCCACTATCTGTGAAGGTATCAAGCAAGTCGTAGTCCCTTTTCTTATGGACCATGTTGAAAGCTTTACGCTTGCCTTGACGATAGATTGCAGATACTGTGTCACAGCCTGTCATTGCATGAAGAAACATCAAGTGATTTTTAGTGTCTGTAATGGCATCCTGAATTTCATGTATGTTAAAGACCGTGACAGGATCACAACGGCATAGCATGTACATGTCTGTGGAAGCGGTTGCACGCGCGACCAGCATGACCAGTAAGTCTGTGTCTGTACCAACGACAACGACTGGCACCATCTCTAACTCTGCTACTGATAATGCTGTGGACACAATCAGGGTGTCTGCGTCTGCTTCTGCCTGCTTGACACGTATGCCTGTCATAAGCATCTTCTCGTGTAGAGTTTGTATGAGTCTCATCTTATTGTTGCTGTTGGCTAGGAAAGCTGCTTGGGTTGTAGTAGTTGCCATATTTTCATCGAATATGATGTCACTAGAGGTACATTTCTGGTCTCGCCTCCTCTGCTCAGCTACCTTTGTTGAAGTACCACTTCTATATCCGTTGAACACCACTGTTGATTGAGCTCCATAATGTTTAAGGATGTATGAAATGTAGGACTGAACAACATCAGCATAGGTTGATGGTTGTGGCCATACAACAGATTGCAGTAGGTGACCACCATCTAAAACAAAAAGACAATTTTCTGGAAGGTTGGATTGTTGTGTGTCTGTGAATGACTTAAGCAGGAGACCCAGAGAACTCTTTGCAGGCTTTCGCATTACCCCATCCAATTCAGCACTGTTATTCAGGATACATGTTATTCTGTTAAATAGTAACGTTGGGTTCACCTCTGTGTTTTGTCCTCTGATTTTCAGTGTCTTACTCTTAGCCCCAATGGTCTTCACCTTGTCACTGCGATGTAGCTTGATATCTGTAAACTTGGTACCATTTATTTCTGATGCTGCTGCTAGACCGATTTCTACTGCTTTATCACAATTGACAGATGGGTCAGCGACGATGCCAGTTGACAGGGAGACCAGGCGATCAGTTTCATATCCAGCAAATGGTGGATGTGCCTGCAGCCATTCAACAAAAACGCGTCTATCTTTAATGTCTCTTGACCTGGTACTTTGCCGTAGTTCTATGTGTTGCTCAGAGGAACCGGTGTGTACTCCAGTGAATTGTTCTAGTTCATCACAAATGGGAACACATTGGGGCAGTGCATGGACCCACTTTGTCAATGTACTCTCTGTGATCCCACGTCCATGAGTCATCCCACCTGTTGTTTTTAACTGGCGCATTAGGAACTGTTCGATGGTTTGATCTGAGAAGTTTCCACCCCAGAATGAATCTGCACGACGAATAGTGAAGTATCCCTTTTCTGCAAATAGTGTATATTCATTTCCAGGAATGGTTTTATCAAGGGCTTCCATCTGTTGTAGATACAGCCTGGCAGATTTGGCATATGGAAGATGTCCTGCAGCGTGGAAATGTGGTATCATTTCTCTCACACAGCTGAGATGAAGCTTCCAGTCTCCTATTCTTTCAGCTCGAATGAAACACTGGAGAAGAGACACCTGTCGGATATACTGTACCCAAAGCTTTCCTGTCCTACTTTGTTCCGCCGATTGTTCAAGGAGATGTGAAATGATCTGACTTAATTGTTTCACACACTGCTCTTCAACTACTTCAGTCATTTTCTTCTCCTGATTGAGAAGTGCACCGTAAAGACTTGCTAAGTTATCCTTATCTATTCTGTCTATAGTACCAGATGTAGACATTAATATGCCAATGAGGGCAGCTGCAGTAAGAATGTTAGCATGGAGAGAACGGGAATATGCATGACCAGATTGCATATGAATTACTGATCCTTTGGCGTATACGGTCTCCCATAGCTCTGTGAGCCCACTTCCATCCATGATGTGGCCTATGCTGCCTAAAAATGACATGAGAAGATGAAATCCACCAAGGTGGACTATGATTTTGTCTAGATCTCGTGAAGCAGCCACAATCTCTGCTGCCTTTATGTACAAGGGCTGGTTGAATGTTACTGCACATATTCTCAAGTTATGCTTTTCACACTGAGACTGGGCAAAGCACAGCGCCGTGTAGATGGTACTCGGGTTAGAAGGGTCCAAATTGATAAAGGGTAGGGTTTCAATTCTCGTCTGCTCGTATTCATTACTCTGTGTGGCTACTTTCATGAAACCGCTCCATGAAGAACATGAATCTACTTCTAGAACATAGCCAGCAACCCAGAGGGAATCCATGACAACTGCAGTTTGGAGAGACTTGAGCTCTGTATCAGGTTTTTTGAGAGGACATACTTCAACAGACTGCAAGCCAGGAACAGCAGGTTTGCTGTATGTCTTTATTGGAATATGTCCAAATTCTCCAAGTATCTTAGCTGATTGCAACTTCACTGAACGTTTAATAGGTGGAGTATCAACAACACCTGGTGGAGTAACGCAAGCAATTCCACCCATGTTGTGGAAGGTGTTGTGACCAGTTACTGTCGTGACATTAAAGTCTGCATTGTCAAATACAAATTGGGAGAAACCACCAAGGTGATAGGCGGGTTCACCAGTTGACATGAGGGCTTGTTCAAACCGCTGTACTTCTTTATAGTCATCTGAAAAACTCATGCTGCTCAAGATGTCTATAAGTTCACGTGAGCCATACTTCTTGTGTATATACACCGCTGTTCCCAACAATATTGGTGATACGAAAGACCTGGGCCTACTAGCAGAGATGATGGCATGTGCGATTGAGGTACATTTCCTGATTGCAACTGTGTGATTTTTGCCTTTGCTGTCTACTATATTATGTATGAAACGCTTCAGTGATCTTGGTACTAATGTTTCTCCATTTTCAGTTCCATCTAATGTTGGGTACTCATCACAATTGTACACTGTCAGTCTGATATCGTTGAGGATGATTGAAGCAGCCATATCTAGTATATGATCACTTTGGCTCTCAACATCTGACACCCTATCGCTGTTCCACTTTTCATGAAGTATTTTGTGAGCTGAATCACGGAAACTCACGATACTGGATTTTCCTTTGATGCTGGTTACAACTAGATCATCACCATATCGATCCTTCAGCTTGCGCTTAAGATGCTTCAGTGAGTAACCCTCGCCTCCTTCCAAAAATGGGGCCATGTATTCTGAAAGCTCTTGAACTGAGTATTGGCACTCATCACTTTCATCAAGAAATTCACATAAATGCTCAAATGCTTCCTGTCGAATACAGTCAGCTGATGTTCCTTCAGTTTTTGTCCTGAGAAATGATTGGGCACATGCTCGATGATACTTCGCCTCAGCAGCAACCAGGTCATATGCATGTTGCAAACGATCATAAACATCTTTACCCCGCTTGTCACTTCGCTCTCTTGCACGATCCAATAACGTTGTCTGGAATTCTAAGGTTTCAACACTGCTTACTGAACCTCTTTTGCGGAAAGGGTGTTTAGTGTCTTGAACAATAGGCTCAGAACAAAATATACAATCGTCTTTTAGGATAAATGTCTTTGAAACACTTGAACGAAGGTGAGTTGTTTCTTCGTCTTGATCCTCTTCAAGACATGATGATTTTCTCTTTGCGTACACTATGGAACATTTTCTTGTGTAATTCTTGTGACAAACAGCATGGACTAGTAGTGGCGTTGTCTTTTCAAATAAATCATGTAGTCCATCACCTCGTTCTAAACTGGACATCACAAGAGTCCTCCGTCCCTTCTCTCCAACGATGACTGTATCTGATGATATTTCTTTACAGATAATACAAAGCGGGTCCATTACCTGTAATGACAAAGAAATTTGATACATTTAAACTGTATATTTTGATTGTCTAATTACATAGTTATAAGAAATTTATAAAATGGCGGCCATTTTGGACGCCATCTTGGATTGCGGAAAGTGCCCACGATGGATTCATGAGGACTTTTAGTATGTTATTCCAGACATGTTCCCGGACCAATCCTGAAAAAATCAGCTTGTTACCAGAAATGTCCAGGTTTGAGCCCATTTGGCCTAATGATTGGGCACATGCTCGATGATACTTCGCCTCAGCAGCAACCAGGTCATATGCATGTTGCAAACGATCATAAACATCTTTACCCCACTTGTCACTTCGCTCTCTTGCACGATCCAATAACGTTGTCTGGAATTCTAAGGTTTCAACACTGCTTACTGAACCTCTTTTGCGGAAAGGGTGTTTAGTGTCTTGAACAATAGGCTCAGAACAAAATATACAATCGTCTTTTAGGATAAATGTCTTTGAAACACTTGAACGAAGGTGAGTTGTTTCTTCGTCTTGATCCTCTTCAAGACATGATGATTTTCTCTTTGCATACACTATGGAACATTTTCTTGTGTAATTCTTGTGACAAACAGCATGGACTAGTAGTGGCGTTGTCTTTTCAAATAAATCATGTAGTCCATCACCTCGTTCTAAACTGGACATCACAAGAGTCCTCCGTCCCTTCTCTCCAACGATGACTGTATCTGATGATATTTCTTTACAGATAATACAAAGCGGGTCCATTACCTGTAATGACAAAGAAATTTGATACATTTAAACTGTATATTTTGATTGTCTAATTACATAGTTATAAGAAATTTATAAAATGGCGGCCATTTTGGACGCCATCTTGGATTGCGGAAAGTGCCCACGATGGATTCATGAGGACTTTTAGTATGTTATTCCAGACATGTTCCCGGACCAATCCTGAAAAAATCAGCTTGTTACCAGAAATGTCCAGGTTTGAGCCCATTTGGCCTAATGCTCTTGGCCTATGTACTGTCTTATATTATTCATGTCTTTGTTTTCTTTTGTGGGTATATTTGAATGACCTACTGGATATTCTCTGTGTTTTTTGACATAAGGATAGAGTGAACAAATATCTATGTATTTCATTTCATTGTCTGTGTTTTGATCTATTTTATGTCATTTAACCATTTACCCAACGTAACGGCCAAAACCGGCCAGCGCTATTATCAAAAATCGCCAATTAATTTTCATTATTTTTTCATTTTTTGTCTCAAAAACATAAGTTATGACCCCTCATTGGAACGAGCTCGTTCCAATGAGGGGTCACAACTTATGTTTTTGAGACAAAAAATGAAAAAAATTAGTTATTCAAGAATTATTTTTGCAAGTGTCGTCTGCTTTTCATGTTAGGTAAAGGGTTAATGGCATTTGCCCCCCCCCCCCCCATTGTCTGTGTTTTAATCTATTTTATGATGTCATTTAATGACATTTGCCCCCCCCCCCCCCCCCCCCCCCCCCCCCACCCCTCCCCCCTCCAAATAATGCTTCACGTGGTTTAATAAGATCTATGCTTGGAAAAAAATGAATTTAATGTTGATTTTACTTCAGGATTTGATTTTCAGAAATGATCAAGTTCATGTTCCCATGTTACTCTCATGTTATACCCCAATGATTCTAAATGGTGTATGCGTTCCTGTGTACTGTTGTATAGAGTTTGGTAACTTAGTAAATTAATTGGATTTTTCTCATGTGTGTTGTCTTTGTAACATGTAATTCACCCATGCCACATACATCCATAAAATCCGAAGATTGTATTTGTGTCTTTGTGAAAGCCATCAACATAATATCCCCCTATTTTAACCTCCCCACCATTAAGTGCATGTTGAATGTGTATGTTTTCTTCCTGTGCAACTGTCTGTAAAAATCTAATGGCTTTAATGGAGTATTTGACTTAGCAGGGTAACCTATGTCTGAAATGATTGCCATTTTGTTTTCTGGAAGAGAATTTTTTCTCCAAGCTTTTGTACATGCATTGGCTAAGGTAACTGCTTCTCTGAGATTCCCTCAAGGGGTTTATGCCATCACTATCTATAAAGTTTTGTCTGAATTCTCCACACCCCCTACATAAGATATCTACATCTGATTTGCAGTATAGTTCCATTTCTTTTTGAAAATCAAATCTGGCATTACTAGCAAATTTTTGGTTGTACCACTTGATAAAGTCTTCCCTATCTGATGGAGACATAGAATCTGGCATATACAATGTTGAATCTAAATAAGGACCAAAATATGTCAACCCAAATGTTTTAGGAAATTGTACCAATCTCATTGAAAGAAAATTTAAAGAATCTATAAGCCTAATACCACAAGCTTTAAGTGAAATAATTTTGTTTCCATTCATAATTACATCAGGAGTTGATGTACCATTTTCAATGGGGTGTCTTAAAATAAATTGTCCATCAAAACCTTAAATTGTGAGCAATAGCTGTTGTCCCTTAATGTTCCTTACTGAAAACCCAATCACAAAAAAACTGACAAAGTAGATTCTCCTTTAAAAATTAATTGTCGTTGTCCAAATTTGTCACAGAAAATACATTCTTGATCTATAGGTTTGCAAATACATTCCCCACATGCACGGTGAGCAACACTGCAATTTGGGATATGGACTCCTGAGTCTTGTGTGGTTTCAAAATCAAAAAATACAAATGGAATGCTTGGTAATTTTTCATCCTCGGGTGAAGAGTATTTTGGAATGAAACATTGGTGATCAGAATTAACTACTTGTTGACAATATTTACATTTTTTGAATCCTTCAGAAATGTGTTTTCCTTTTATTGGATATATTAATGACTTACACTGTTTACATTTTTGAAGTAATTGACAAATTGTTTTTTCTTCTTTTCCTTTTTTAGTGATATGGTTATTATAGCATGATAAACTTCAAAATTGTCTATTGCAACTGTAACAGGTGACGGAGTGTTCAGGAATACATTTTGTTGGATAAAAGCAAACACAACCAAATTTACACGTGTAAAGTTCTCAGTTATTATTCCCTACGTTGCAATATTCACAATAGTAGCAACATCCTAAAAACCCTGTAATTGTAGTGATGGTATCAAAATGCTGGTTATGGTGGTATATATGAATAACTTTACTATCAGCGGTGGTATTTGGTGGTTTGAATAAAAATTGACTTTTTGCATACTGGTGATGAATTTTGATAACATACTCTGGGTAAAGCAGGTCTTGTATTTTATATTATTCTTCATATCCACAAGGAATATTATAATCAAGATCTGCTTTCTCCATCAATGCCTTAGCTCCCCACTCTTGTGTCGGTCTATCAGAACATCTAATATTTTTCCATTTCTTTTTGCCAAAGTTCTGAATTATCAACATGACACTTTCCCACTGCAATGGCCCATGCGAGACACATCGAATCATTAACATTTTTAAGTTCAATAATATTTTTCTTGTTTCCAACCATTTTATCAACAGATGAAAATGAAATTGGTGCATGTCGCCCAGACCCTTGTGGTAGAGAAGTGTGTGTTATTTCTAATATAATTGCCCATCATGGATAGTAAAGTTATCATTTGATTGTACATCTTTTTCTATTTCATCTAATATGGTGTTACCAGTGATAGCCGAATCCTTAGTAAATGAGATAAATATACCGATGTGTAATCCTGGGTGGTTAACTGATATTCTCATCGGATTGTTGTCTTCTATAGGACATTCTTCTTTAATATCTTTCACCACACTTTCAAATACTTTTCCAGGATGTCAAATGGATTCTTCTGATTAAATTGTTTGAAGGTTATTCTACACACACGGGATATGAAATAGAATTTTTTTGATGTTCTGTGTAGGGGAGGGTGGATGGTGTATAAATCTCTTGCTGTTTCTACTCTCTGTTTCTTGTTATCTTCTTCTACTTCACTCTCTGTCTCACTGTATTCTTCAAAAGCTCTCTTCATCTTTTCTTCTATCTTCTTCTAGCTGTGAAAATACGTCTTGTCTTCTTGGTTCCCAAAAAGTAAGTCTGAAACACCATAACATCTCCCAACATTTTATACTTTCCTTTAATGTACATTTAAATGTACATTTAAAATCCACTGAAATATACTGTTAAAAAATGTTTTTATACACAATCGAAAAGGCATTATTTAAAAAATGTAAGGAATTCACATTGTACGAAATGTTAAGAACATTGGTAAATTATGTGTTCAGAAAACGTTTTTATTTATCCACCAGCTCTATGGGAAAATCTTATGGTAAATATTTTTTACAGCTTTTATTTTGTTAGTGTATCTTTCAATCAACATCCATATTAAAAATCACTAATACATTTAACAACTGGTGTATAGTATCCAGAGGTCATTGGGTGTAAAAGATGGCAAAACTGTTTGTAACCAAATGAATGTATATGTAAACAATAGTGTGTAAATGCATGTTATTGGAAATTTAAATGTACATTAAAGGAAAGTATAAAAGGTGGGAGAATCTTAGGATGTTTCACACTTGGTTTTGACTTCAAGAAGACAAGACATATTTTCGAATCGCTCCAAAAGTTAAAGATGGATAAAGTTACAGATCCTAGATTAGAAAAAGCAAGTGATACTAAAAGTATTTACTATAAGCCATCTAAATGGGGAGAAGTAAAAAGACTTGTCAATGAACTTTATAAGTTGATATCAGCACCTAAAGAGATGATTTGTTCCATTTGTCATCAGAAAGGATATTGGGCTAATACATGTGCAGACAAAGGACCATGCTATTATTGTCATCAAAAAGGACATTGGATTAATGAATGTGGACTGAAAAAGCTATCGGATTACTCTGTGTCTCAACCAAAATGGGAGTCACCAGCTGTTGTACAACATTAACAGACTGCAGGTTTTCAGTGTCCAGAACAGATAGAGCGTACAGATGGATTACCGATTACAGGTTTCAACTTACCCCCACCACCGGCTGTAAAACCTCAAACCTCTCTATACAGGGATGAACATGATACCACTATCACCTCTACATCAACAAAAAACAAATTTTACAAAACAAGAAAGTTGAATTAACAGAAACTGTGTTACCAGAGTTTAATGATAGTGATGATACATTATTATATAATATGGACATACCCAAAGAAACAAAAATGGAAACCGATAATGAATTAGAAGTATTATTTCCAGAGAAAGAGGAACCACCAAAGAAAGTTACAAGAAAACAAAAAGCTAAAGACAGTAATTCTAAAATGGGAAAACTTGCCAAGAAACATTGAAACATTTTTTGAAAAATGACATTTTCATAAAAGGACCTTTACAAATCTGTAAATATTCACGGAATAAAATTTTCGGATTGAAAAAAGGTAATAATATTTTGTTGTTATTTAAACAGGGGATTTTTTCAACTCAGGATTTTTATTTATAAAAATAAAAAAACTTGCAAAATAGAAAAAACGTTTTAGAACAAAAATATTTTGTAAGAAAAATATTTTTTGTGTTTGCAAATTATTTTTATAAAAAAGTTTTTTCCTAAAATTAATTTGCAAACACAGAAAATATTTTCTTATAAAATAAAAAACTTGCAAGACAGAAAAAAAAACATTTAGCTAAAACAAAATTAATTTGCAAACACAAAAATATGTCATGACAAGGAAATCTAGTTTGGGAGCTATGAGGTTGACCTCTTTTGAATTGAGTGTTGAAAATACAATTGAACAAAAGTTCAATTCATTCCATTGTGGTAGCAGTGAAATGTACCGTTCATAAAAACACAGAGTGTAAACATGATATCTCTTTCTAAGAATATGGTGGCCATTATAAGGGCCATTTTTACTAAACAAAAAAATGTTTAGTTCACCAACTTCATTCCATTTCTCTTGGCGGCTCTCTTGACATCATTTTGATTAACGAGATGTGATCCTCTTCCCCTAATTGTTGCATAATGGTAGGTATCTCTCATCATTTTTCGAACAGAACAGTGTAAGGCTTCATCAAGTGACTATGGTGAGATATTATCCACCCCAGCTTTTCTTGCCAATCTTCGCAGATTACTTCTTGGAATAGTATTGTGCACATGTCTCTCCATCTTCACTTCTTTGCCACAACCACCTTCGTGTGATGGAATAGTGTTGCACTCCTCTCTTCCCTTCTTCATTTCTCGCTCCCCACATTCGGTTTCCAGTGACGGAATCTTTACCTCTATGGATAGTTCAATTCTCACGATTGATGATAAGAAAATGACATTATGATATCTCCAGTGGTGTTTTATAGACAATGCAGGGATCGAAAATGCACAGAACACTCAAGCGTCAACTCAATCAAGTGTGGGCAAAAAATGTTGACAACAGATATTTACTATCACATCCTGCAGTCGATCAAGTTGTCACATGTGCATTTTGGATCCTCGCATAGTGTATATAATCTAGCACACATTCCAAACAGTTCATTTTGAGAAAAAATGAAGTACTCTCTAGATATAAAAGATATAAAAGAATACAGAATGTGGAGGTCTGGGGAAATGTCTGATGATGATTGGAATCGCCGATTAGAAGAAGAATCTATGAGAGTAGAGAGAGAGAAAGCAAGGAGGCACCAATTAGCTGAAGATATTTACGGTCATATGAGAAGTGGTGGCCCTCAGAAATACACTCTACAGTGGGGACAGCAACTTATTGATGAATTGGAGTGAAAGGCAGGGATAAGACAGTTCTTAGCTGCCTGCGGTTATGAACTGGTGAAACAACAGGTGAAGAAAGTTAACTTCTATCCTGATCTTAATTGGCAGCCAGTAAGACGGTATAAAAATGGGAGGTTAAATTCAATAACCTGTATGCAGATTTAAGTGAATTCTATGAGGATTCCTAAAAAAATCTGGATACAAGTTATTGAATTTTAGCTTGACAAAAAAATCAGGATACATGGCAAACTCATCCATCCTATTTCTTATTATCTCTGTTTGTCATTCTAACGTATCAATATATTGTTACTCTCACAAAATGAGTGTGTTTTCAATTGTGCCTTCGTGGTAGCCCTTATAAGGGCTAAACACAATATTAGAAAGATATATCTTGTCATGTTCACATATACAAGTCTTTGTTATAAAAAGACAAAAAAACAGTTCCCTTATCCTCCAGTGAAACTTAAAAGCCCAAAAATGTGCTATAGGAGTTGGTCATAAGCATGGTGAGGGGGCACTATAGCCCCAAGCATTTTTAACACTGAGTTTTCCATAGGGTCCATAGGGTTAGTGTTAAATTGTGAAACTTATAGCCCCAAAGTGTCTGTAACGTATAGCCCCAAAGTGTCTGTAACTTATAGCCCCAAACCTGAAAGCACTGTGCCACTAGTGCATTCAGGTTTGGGGCTATAAGTTACAGATACTTTGGGGCTATAAGTTACAGACACTTTAGGGCTATAAATTTCACAATTTAACACTAACTTTATGCACCCTATGGAAAACTCTGTGTTAAAAATGCATGGGGCTAGTGCCACCCTTAACTACTCACGATTTATAGAAAATTACAGTGAAATTTAGCTTCTACTTAAAAGTAGTCCATCAACGATTTCCGTTCACCACATATGTGCAGAACAGGTGTTCATTTTCCACATGGTTTAGTGTTGCTGCAGATGGGGATTACATAGAACAGGCGTGTTATAAAATATACGAAGTGTCGATAAAATTGATAAGTACATTTTATTTCCGGATATACATTATAGCTGTATACGTATGTAATTCTGGTGGAATTTAAACAGCAATAAGGTCAGTGTACAGTACAATCGCCATGGACTGGTCATAACCCACACGTGGGCAGTGATGTTCACGCATGCATTTACCAGGTAATAAAAATCATCACCAGCAATATTTTAATTAATGAAGTACCGGGTTGTTTGATGATTATTCCTTCAATTAATGTTTGGAATCTAATATTACTGCGTCCGTGGAAATACTGCCCACCTGTGGAAAGTGACCAGTCCATGGTAGCTGTACTGTACTTGCAAAAAAATCAGGTATTCCAGATTCCTCTTCTAGGCCTGGAAATAAAGAGCTAACATTGAGCCCTGATAGGTAGGATGGCAGTAACATGTGGCAAAAGCATTTTGTGTTTCTTTTCTGCCTTTTCTGTTTTTACTACACTAGCCATGCTGTTTATGTGTTAACCCATTACCCAACCTAACTGCAAAAACCAGCCAGTGTTATTCACAAAAATCGCCATTTAATTTTTTCATTTTTTTGTCTAAAAAACCTAGCTTATGACCCCTCTTTGGAGCGAGCGCCTCGAGCTCGTTCCAATGAGAGTCATAACCTATGTTTTTGAGACAAAAAAATTGAAAAAATTAGTTATTCAAGAATTTTATTTACAAGTGTCGTCTGCTTTTCGTGTTAGGTAGAGGGTTTACAGAATTTCCACCAAAATAAATAACAACAAACAGGCGAGCTTGCTTTGGTAAGATTGCACATTAGTTGTTGCTTTTTATTTGGCAGAATTTTTCTTGAGATGTAAGTGATATGTCACTCTATTCACATGTGGATAGAGTGCACATCTTTTGAGTCGAGTTAGTCTTGAAAGATTGTCAAGTCTGACTAGCAAATCATGCAGGGTTAGAAATTTTTATCCCCTGAATGGCCGTTTAGTCGAACAATAAAAAACCTTGAATAAATTTTCGCTTTATTCACCTAGTTGGGTGATAAATTTTCCTCGTAGGTTTAACACTAAATTTATTCCTGCAGTAGAGACGGACTTGCTGACCTTCGACCTCTACCACATTCGTGTAGCATAATTAATAGTTCAATTGTTGTTTTCTTTGAACCTTTCTGAAAGTATTACACAATGCCAGTAGAAAACACCACACACTGTACATTTAATAAAGTATTTTTGCAAGTTTAGCTCAAGTTGTAGGGGAATTATTTTTAGACAAAAATGTATTACTGCGCCTTTATTTTTGCCAATTTTGCTGGTCGCTCGAATTGAACCAATGTGCCCCTCCTCACTTCTCGCAGTGTTTTGTAGCGAGTAACAGCACGATTTCACCGCGACAGCCCTGTAAAAGATTTATGGGATAAATAAAATAAACGTATAGTGTTTTCAAGTAAAAAAAAATATTCTACGAGTAGGATTAAGAATGAAACTGACGAGCCTCTGGCGAGTCTGTTTCATTCTTAATTCTACGAATAGAATAAATAAATTTTATTCTATATATATTGTGTAATGTTGTTGTAACTTGTAGTTCACTAGAATATTTTTGAATTGAAATAACCTAAACAGTCATTTGTGGGTATTTTCCAGGACTGTTCTCGCTAAAAAACTATTCGACCTGACTTTACGCTACATGTAGTTGTTGAACATATTGTTAACCCAAACTAAAGGCCTATTTCCAACTATTACGGTTTCATAACATGCACAGGTGCCCTTAACATGCCATCACGAGTAGGCCATGCTGTCAATAAACAAATTACATAGACAATGGTTTCAAGTCGAGTCTTGCCTGCCTGCAAAAACACATTTTCACTAAATCGATGCTTCACCTCCTCAAATGGCCTCGGGCAGCCTGAAGGAGCTACATTTCAAAAAACGTTAATCTTACCCACTCACATAAACATCTGACTGAATTTGACCACAATTTGTCCCGACACTCACGTGCAAACTTTTTTAAACAATAAAAAATTCTCTGTAGAGTTCAATGTTAAATTTGAACCCCACTAAAACTTAGTTGAACGTAATATATAATATAGCGACGTGGTAATACTGTATATCAAATTATTCTGCTTAGTGGATCCAAAGAAGTTGCTTTTTTAAAGAAAATTCCAAATAAGTCTATTTATTGGGGATTAATGACACTTTCGAAAGGCAGGGTCACCTCGTATTGCACAATTTTATGGACGAAAGAAGCTGGAATACTCAGAGAGAACCACCACACAGCAGCAAGGAATGTCAGACTCCAATATACTAACTCTGCACAAGCAGGGTAAGCATTGGTTGAAGACAAGTGTACATCGCGCCGTCCCCCACGTAGGCAATCACGATCAATTAAGTGCCTTGCCCAAGGATACAACACAGTTACTGCAGACCTTTTGGTTTGAAGTCCAATGCCCTAACCACTGAAACAATGTGCCCTCTGCACTTAGCAAAATTTCTGGTTTCCACGAGAAGCCCAAATATGAACCCAGTGACTTGACTTGAAAAAAGTTGAATCTGATCCTCCTAACTACATGTATGCCGAATACAAAATATCAAAAGATTTTTGAAAGAATTCCCTTATACTGCACTAGGTTAAAATTCCAGCACCCAAAGGAAGCCCAAATATGAGACCAGGGATGTGATTTGTGCAAATTTGAATCTAATCCTCTTAAGCTTGTTGAATACCAAATAACAAAAGCTTCGGACTGTTGGATCTGACGAAACGTTCTAGATAATGTTCCTCACATTGCCCGAAGTAAAAATTCCAGCTTCCATAGGGAGCCCATGTATGAACCCAGTGACTTGATACGAACTAACATGAATCTGATTGTATACCATGGTTACCTATTCTACAATATATGAAAAGCCTATGACATAAATTTTAGCTTTACACACCAACCGTAGTGAACACGCCAGCAATGGGATTCCAATAATTAAAATTTACACCTACAGTGGAAGGGGCGCGGTGGCGTTGCGGTAACCGGTTCTCGTCAGATCACCGAAGGTAAGCAACGTCGAGCCCGGTTAATCAGTGGATGGGTGACCGTCTAAGCGATCAATTTGGACTCCCGCGTTGTGTCCTGGGGCAAGGCACTTAACTCCGATTGTCCACAAGGGGGCACGATGACGCCGTGTACTAAGGCGTACTGCACGTCGATGGTACGCATGTCTTCAACCAATCAAACCCTGCCTGTACTGCAGAGCGGAGTTGCGATGTTAAGGGGGGCTGGCAGCTGCTCGTCGTTGCTCGGTGGTTCTCTCCAAGTACTCCGGCTTCCTCCACCCGTAAAACTGTCACAGTCATGATTAGCCATTGCGCATAAGTATATGGCCTTAAACACCAATAAATGAATAAATAAATACCTAGAGTGGAACTACATCCAAGTTGACCTTTGGTGAGGTGGACCTGAATGCAACTTATCTAAATTTATCGCACGTCGCCTCAGCAAGAGTGAAATGAAAGTGACAATTATTTATTACGTTTTCTAATGAGTTTTCCCTATAAGACACTTAACAAACATGCATTGTCTCATGTTAATAAAGCATCCATAACTCGAAATGGTATGTTATTACGCTATTAAAATGAAAAAGGCCCAGTTTCATTTTCCATTTCATTTCGGCGATACAATTGACAGCGGAAGTACCGCCCACCGATGCTCGTGTAAACAAAAACAGATTCGCATGTATGTACGTCTGGTGCTTAGTAAAATCGAGAAAAAATAATAGCGACTCTTAATAATCTGACGATCATGGTATAAATAAAATATACCCATAGTACAGTTAAAACTAGAAGTCCTGTCATGAAATATGCACAAATAGCACGTCGATCTGCGCGTTATTCTACGCGTTATGACCATAGTAAGGCTCTCAAATTCTGTACATATGGGCTGCGCACAAGCAATGTTTCAGCCAATGGACCTCCGGGTAATCTGGAGGTCCATTGGCAGAAGCATTGCCTATGTTTGCTATGAGCAACCAGGAGAACCTGCCGTGCTTTGGATGACATTCGATATGGCAATTGCGCGCCATACGCATGTCTTCAACCAATCTTGATTTTATTTAATGGTGTATAAAATTTGTCGCGTCCCTATCGCGATCAGATTATGAAAAAAAAAATTGTGATCACTGAACTGTATTTAGTTTAGTTTAGCACATCATTTATATTGATGCGGCCCACTTTTGAGGACTTCCACTGCAGGCATTGGTTGTCAGATCCTATTGTATTAATGAATGAAAAAATGTTTACCACCGTAAAGGATTGGGAATGGATTGCTAAACAGACCCCGTGGACTGATAGTAAAATTCCTGGAGGCTAATTTGAAATGTCGCTTTCAAGTTTCTCATCCAGCTAGAACAGGCTATTTCAGGTTACTTTCAGGCATTGCTATTTGGCCAACTAAGATGTTCAGCCCTGTAAAACGGCCGCCTGAAGTCTGCATTGTTTCAACAGACAGTGCAATAAAATGGAAAATTTGACAAATACTGAGTAATTTGGTTTATTTTTATAAAGAGAATCTGATTTTGAGTTTAAATCAACTCTACAGAACATTTTGGTTGCACCCATGTCAGTTCCATACATGTATTGTAAGGTGACAACAGTATGTTTAACCCTTGGAACCCTCATGGTATATTCCATGTCAGTTCAGAGCCATCATCGGGTAGAGTCTGTATTCGTTACTTGGGGGAAGACCAATCAAGATTTACAACGTGCAGCCTTAGGGCTGCACGTTGTAAATCTTGGTTGGTCTATCACATAAATTCACTGAGCAATTATCTACTTTATGAATTCAGGTCGTATCACGATCCTGGACCGAAAAATCGGTCTTTCGGGTTTCAAAGGTATAACAGTACTGTTCTTTTCAGTCTTCTCCTGTGTGACTTTTTAAATGTTTTGTTAGATAGAACTTCATAGTAAACGTTTTCTTGCAAATACTGCATTCAAAAGGTTTTTCTCCGGTATGATTTCTCACATGTTTCGTCAGACTCATCTTGTGACGAAAAGATTGTTGACAAATATCACACTGAAATGGTTTCTCACCAGTATGTCGTCTGTAATGTGTATCGCGATTTGTCTTGTATGTAAAAGACTGTTTACATACATCACACTCATATGGCTTCTCACCTGTATGAATTCTCAAATGTGTCAGCAGATTTGTCTTGTGACTGAAAGATCGTTCACAAATATCGCATTTATACAACTTTTCACTCATGTGACACTTTAGATGTGATAAAAGATTTGAATGTTCAGAAAATGTTTTGTCACAATCATCACATTTGAAAGGTTTGACACCAGAATGCCCCCTTGAATGCCGATTGAGACTTGGTCTGTCAATAAAATATTCTTCACAAATGTCACATTTATATGGCCTTTCTCCTGTATGAAGTCTCAAATGAACCGTTAAAATTGACTTCTGGCGAAAACGCTTCTCACAAAAGTCACATTTATAAGGTTTTTCACCAGTATGACATCTCATATGTACATTGAGAGCCGACTTATGACTGAGATGTTTTCCACATAAGTCACATTGGAATAACTTCTCACCAGTATGGACTACTAAATGTTGATCAAGGTGTGCTTTACTATTAACTGATTTTTCACAAAACTCACATTTAAAAGGTGATTCTCCAGTATGAACTCGCATATGTTTTGTGAAGTTTGACCTATTACTGAAACATTTTTCACATATGTCGCATCTAAATGGTGTTTCATGAGAACGATTCAGGTCTTCCTGATTAATACATTCCAATATTTTCTCCTCAGCTTGAGTTCTTGGTGGGTCAAGTACTTTTGACCTGTAAACATTCCACTTTTCACAGTTACTGGAATTAAATGGTATTTCAACAGACTGGCTAGTTAAATGTTCAGAAGACTGCGAAGCTGCACCAAGAATCTTGTCAAACATGTAACCTTCTGATTGCTTCCAAGCCGTGTTTGATCTCAAACACGAAGAGAGGTCTGCCTCATCATTTAAGAACATATCACGAAATAAGCAGTTTGTTATATGTAAATGCTCAGTTAACTTCAGCTGGGAGTCGACTGACATTCCCGCTACCTTTTTTAGATGTTTTGTTAACTTCCTTCAACTCAACAGATTTGGTAGCTCAGCAGTTCAATCACATAAACACATTTTACTTCAGTTAATTGGTTTTCTCTTATATTTTGTTTGCCAATTCATTTACTGAAATAGAAATAAAAGTAAGATAAATACAGATTATTATTATAATTTGGTCCAAGTGATTGTGAAGCTGAGAAAAGCGTCCACAAATTTATTTCCACTATGTTTGTATTCTGTTTCAAACGGGACAAAAACCTTATCTTCACCAACATGTATGGTATATGGAGATCTAATACCTGGATGTCTCATTTAAACACTTCGCCTTTGGCTCGATGTTTAAAAACCGACATCCAGGTATTAAATCTCCATATACCATACATGTAGGGGGAGATAACTTATAATATATCCAAGTGTTTCAGAAACGACATGACAACCATTTTCAAATAAAACGTGGTAAATACAGATTATCATGATTATGTACATGTCCTGTAATTTGTATCAGATTCGGTGTGGTGTCCAAAAAGGGATCTCAACGAGTCGACTTTGCTGGCGAGTTGTGATCCCATTTTTGGACACCACTGAGAATCTGATGCAAATCACAAGACATGCACATTATCATGATAATTCATTGATCTAACAATTCTGTCACATAAACAGATTAAATCTTAAATTATTAATACAGTTTTGAGACATAATGTTGGGCAAAAAAAAGTTTTTAAAAAAACATATTGTATGGAACTATACTGTTGTGCAGTCTGACAAACAATGAGTAACGCTGGCACCGCAATTGTCAAAGTTGTATTGTCAAATTGTTCAATCTCAGTGTCACTTCCCTATGATGATCCGCTTGAATTTACGACTTTGCGACGAGGGCACATCCTCAGGAATCGGGTTGATGTAATATTGAATTGTGCAGTTTCTATTTATTGTAAAATTTTGAGCCAATCGCCCGCAACTGTTGCTGCATTTTGATTGGCTGAGAGGTACGGTGTAACTTGCAATCCACAGTGGCTTTTTTTACACCCAATCCACAGTGGCTTTTTTTACACCGTGGTTAACCACGGTGTAAAAACAAGAATATACAAGAGCAAGCTTTATGGCTAAAAAGTACCCATTTTTAATTATTCATACCTTCTCCTCGGTTATGTTAGAACAAAAATAAAAATACAAGAAATTTAATATTTGTGTGCAACAAAATATTACAGATATGGATGTCATTGGAAGTGGCTCATTGAGCCAGTTCCAATGTCATCCATATTTGTCTGGTTTTATTTAAGAAACTTGCAAAGTACAAATTTTCTGTCAGTTTTACCCACAATGTAGGTTAAAGTATTAAGTACACCAAAATTCTTGGAAATAAATCCTCTATCCTTGAGTTTTCCAGGGTGTATGGGAATTTACACCGGTTTGGGAACTCATACACCCTAAGGCTTCGCCTTAGGGTGTATGAGTTCCCAAACCGGTGTAAATTCCCATGCACCCTGGAAAACACAAGGATAACTAATAATACTATACAGGGTTCCAGTCAGAGGCGGACTGACCAAATGGTCTACCGGGAAAATTCCTGGTAGGGCCCCCCTATTGGGCCTCCAAAATTGATGCAGCCCAACTTCGCCTTAGGGTGTATGAGTTCCCAAACCGGTGTAAATTCCCATACACCCTGGAAAACACAAGGATAACTAATAATACTATACAGGGTTCCAGTCAGAGGCGGACTGACCAAATGGTCTACCGGGAAAATTCCTGATAGGGCCCCCCTATTGGGCCTCCAAAATTGATGCAGCCCAACACCCATTGATTCTTGAAATTTCGTGTCTTTCGTGAAACACCGAACAGGTGAAATGGATCTGATTGCATAGAATGCTGGTATGTTGAAATGTGCTCCATGTGGACTGCCAATGACGGTACTTTTCTTGGTCCAGTCCACCCCGGGTTCCAGTAGACAAGGACTGATAAAAATCAAGGCTATTCATGGTAGTTTCTCGACATTTTTTAAGACCCTACAAAAACCAACTTCAAGGCCCCGCCACCACCAGTCCTAACTAGAACCCTCTGGTTATTACCCCCTCTTCCCATTTCCCGTAACGGGGGAGAGGTCAATGACGAGATTGTCAAAGTTAGGATTACATCATCGCGAACTATGGCCTATAAAACTGAAAACATGTAGTTTTGATGGCGCTCTTCAATGGCATTTTTATTTTGTGATCATTTAGGGCTTTTCCGAGCATTCATGCCCATTTTGCAGGATTTCAAGGTTTGAATTGCCCTTAGCCAAATTCAAGTCTATGCCTTGAATCGCTGGCCATGCACGAGCTCTGCAATAAAAGTTTTAATACTGTATTTTCCAGACTTGTCATTTTTTAATATTACAATAAATTACTGCAATGAATCCTTGGCAATAAAAAAATACTCAACAATTTACCGGAAGTGAATTCACTACTAAATTAATTGCACATCTTTGCAAATCTTAATGTTTCATTTAGGTTATTCATATTCGTACATGTAAATGTGGAAATTACAACTCACAGTACTGGTCAAAGTTCAAAAAATTAATTCCTTTACTTGCCATAACATGTAATCCGCCATGACTTTTTCTAACAAAAATTGACAGAAAATTTATTCCTTCATGGGGTTTCACTCACTTGTCTGCAATAGCGAGTAGACATTCAAGTGAAAAAATCACATCCAGTCGGACAAATGAAAGAGTCCATGAAAGAGTCCAGTTATCAGGGCTTGTGATGTTAATTCTTTTTTTCATGACAAAAAAATGTTCAAGCTGAAGCCGGTTGGGTTTTTTGGTTTTTTTAATCATTTATCCAATGCACACGATATACAATTTTAGTATTTCAATTTTTTTTTAATTTTACAAAACCAGTTCATGTGATTTCTCATTGAAGGGGGTCCCACGATATGGCTTTCCTGATTTAAAAAAAAACAAAACCTTTTTATTCAACTGCTCAGTTTATAAATGACGTTGGTGTGAGTGATTTGGTAAGGCACATACTAAAAGAGCTTAGTGTTTGACCGATGATCGGAATCGGATGGCAAAGGCAACGGCTCCTGGAACATAAGTTCAACCGATTGTTTCCAAGCATTTTGTGATGATTCATTAACCGCATTTTATTATCTACTGCAATTGTTCAATTGTTAATGTAATATGATGTCAATGATTCCATTCAATAAAGTTGAGAAACAACCATAATCTGTATTCCTAATCTCTCTAGACGCCCCTTTACGGGATATATAAGTTAAACGACATATAAAGCTTACAATTGAGCGTACATGCGGCAATTGCCAGTTCATACCGGGAAAGTTAAGGTTGAACTCCAATTACTCCATTGACTCAGGTCGCAGTAAAATTACCAGACGCACGCACTTGGGCGGTACATGTGACTCTGAGAGCCACGTTTACCGCCCAAGTGTACGCGACTGATAGTTTTACTGCGACCCCAGTCAACGAAGGTTTACACTGCGAAAAATGTTCAGTTTAATGAAGTTTTTTCGAGCCTCGACTTGTCTAGCAGTGCACGGTTTTACATTCGGAATCGGCATCAGAATCGACCGATTGTGAGTTCAAATAACCGGTAATCGGTCAGCGACCATTTTTGGTAATCGGTTGAACACTAAAAGAGCTAAGGTAAAAATGGCAATGACGAAAATGGCAGTGACGAAATGAAAACGGGAGTAGCTCATCCTAACGAAGAGACGTAACTTTTACCTAGTAAACTTTCCACCATTTACAACAGGATGTACGCTCTTGTTGAAATAATGGTCTACCACCCACTAATTCAACATCCACCCTTCCCAGGGTTTCTGCATTTCAAATCCAGCCCACCAACACCCATAACAAACGAAGATCAAAATGGAACACAGGCGACCTAAGCAAAGTGAAGCGTCAGTGTAACAACAAATGTGCACCACCATCTCAGTTGATTAGGCTGACAAGTGTACCACAAAAAGTCAAAATTTCGAAATAAAAAGTCAAAACTTCAAGATATAAAATCGAAATTTTATCATCAGACGAAAAGTCGGAATTTCGACTTAAAATCTCGGAATTTCGAGATAAAGGTTGAAATTTCGACTTAAAATCTCGAAATTTCAAGTAAAAAAAATGCCGCTCAGGATCACAGATCCAATGTCGAGTTGTGACCTTGACCTTTGACCTGGCGAGTCCAAGGTCAATAGAGTTCTTCCTCACACCAAGGCCAACACACCTATGAAGTTTCATGACTCTAGGTTGAACCACTATCAAGTTCTCATCCGGAAACCAATTGTTGCGATATACTATGTTCAAGGTCACTGTGACCTTGACCTTTGACCTGGTGAGTCCAACATCAATAGGGTTCTTCCTCGCACCAAGGCCAACACGCCTGTAAAGTTTCATGGCTCTAGGTTGAACCACTATCAAGTTATCATCCGGAAACCAATTGTTGCGATATACTATGTTCAAGGTCACTGTGACCTTGACCTTTGACCTGGTGAGTCCAAGATCAATAGGGTTCTTCCTCGCACCAAGGCCAACACACCTATAAAGTTTCATGACTCTAGGTTGAACCACTATCAAGTTATCATCCGGAAACCAATTGTTGCGATATACTATGTTCAAGGTCACTGTGACCTTGACCTTTGACCTGGTGAGTCCAAGATCAATAGGGTTCTTCCTCGCACCAAGGCCAACACACCTATGAAGTTTCATGACTCTAGGTTGAACCACTATCAAGTTATCATCTGGAAACCAATTGTTGCGATATACTATGTTAAAGGTCACTGTGACCTTGACCTTTGACGTAGCGAGTCCAAAATCAATAGGGTTCTTCCCCTCACCAAGGCCAATCTACCTATGAAGTTTCATGAATGTGAGTTGAACCATTATCAAGTTATCATCCGGAAACCAATTAAGATTTATTATGTTCAAGGTCACTGTGACCTTGACCTTCGACGTAGCATGTCCAAAATCAATAGGGTTCTTCCTCCCACCAAGACCAACCTACGTATGAAGTTTAATGAATGTGAGTTGAACCACTATCAAGTTATCATCCGGAAACCAATTGTTTACGCCCGCCCGCCCGCCCGCCATTCACCAAACTATAAGTCGAGATTGACTTCGTCACAACTCGACTAAAAAGTCGAAAATTTTAGACTAAAAGTTGAAATTTTGATACTGAAAGTCGAAATTTCGAATTTAAAAAAATCTATATGTCACTTAGACGCTTCCGTACATTTCAAAGTAAACTGTTCATGATTTTTTTACCCAAATTTAATATATAGCTTATTGTTTGTTTGTTTGTTTGTTTGTTGGTGGTTAAAGTCACATATTTATGCACCATGGCTAATCGTGACACAACATGGAGATGAAGTCAAGTTTAGTTAATCGTTGATCTACATGTTGCCCATTTTAGAGGACTTTCACCCCAAGCATTGGTGACTGGGTCCTATTTTACTAGTAAAGCGGAACTGGTTTACCACAGTAAACAAGTGCTGCTTACTTCCCGGGGTTCCCACGGGGAATATAGCTTATTGGTCATAATATCGTGAATGGGATTGCGAACTATGAGGTTTTTCCGGTGGCCCAAAAATCTTTTAAAAGCTTTTCATGAACTACCAGAGAGAATGCTTTAATAATTGGTATGCAACTTCCTTTGGTGGTGGAGATTAATATTTGTTCAAGGCAAGTTGGTAGGTCAATATATGGGCTCTCTGTGGTAGCATGTCCATTTCCAAAATTTCTTTCACGAACCGATGAGCTGATTTGAACCAAATTTGGCATGCAGTGTAATTGGGTCATAAGTACTTTATTTGTGCCCCAAAACTGTTGTCACTGCCCCATGGGAACCCTGGGAGCTAACAAAAGAAAACAAGAGGCCCCACGTGGCCTTAATCGCTCACCTGACAAAGTGACTCTAAGAAGTATTTTAGGTCACCTTCACCATGTCATGCCTCATCAACATTAACTGGTTGAGTGATAGATTTTGTTTGAAGTTCAACATTTGTTACCTAAAATTAGTTTTATTTAAAATCATTGGTGTGTGGCCAATCTCCAATGATTTTTAATAAAGCAAATTTATCTCTGCAGACAAACTGGTTTAGCATGAAGCACAAACAAGGAATGTGAAGAGATAGCCTTGGACATCTCTCCCCAACTGTGGATATCTTCCATGTGCTACATGTATATATTTGCATGCAAGAAAACAAAAATTTTCACAAATTTTCCAAAATATTAGTTTTTTTTATCATCATTGGAACAAGCTCAAACAGCTTATTCCAATAGGGATATGGGAAGATCAGGTATATTTTTGAGACAGAAATGTGAATATATAAATAATGGTGTTTTTTTGTGAATGATGCTGGAGAATTTTGCGTAAAGATATGGTAAATGGTTTGTTCTAGATACAGAATGATGCAAAAGTATTTAAATTTGATTAGGCAAGTTGTTCCTATAATGCATTTAAAAATTGAAGTAACTGTTTTTTTGCTGACGAACTTTTAGATGTGTGTGTCTGTGTTTGTGAGTGTGTGTGTGTGTGTTTGTGTGTCTGTGGGGGGGGGGGGGGAGGGAGGGGGGGGTAAGAGTGTTCTTGCAAACAAAATTCCTAAATAAATGGAAAATTTTATTTTTTGTGTGAAAGACATAGTGCGTGAATGTTGATTGGAACAAGCTTAGAGAGCTCATTTTAATGTGAAGTCATAAAGCTGTGTTTTACGTACGAAATTCTGGAATAACTAAAAAAATTGCTTTTTTGACTCAAAAAGCATGGTGTGCGACCTCTCATTGGAATGAGCTCAAAAAGCTCATTCCAATGGGGTATTTACAAGAGATAAGTACATGTATGTTTAAGAGACAAAAATTAAAATTTGAATAGCGATTTTTGCGAAGAATGCTGACAAGTTTTGGCAGTTATGCTGGTAAAAAGGTAAGATATGCAAAGTGGTTGTTTTTTAGAGGCGACATTTCATTAAGGGGAATTAACCCTTGATTACTGAGGTAACTTCTAAAAGTACTGAAATTTCATGAAGCAATGTGAATAACAGACAACAGTTGCCTAAAAATTTCATGAATAACTAAAATTTTTATTCCTTTGTCTCGAAAACATGGCATATGACCTTTGTTGGAATGAGCTGAATGCGTGTGTTCCAATGAGGGGTCATAAAATTTGAACGGAGATTTGTGTGAATAATGCATTAGTACTGCTAGATTTGGGTAAACGGTTCACCCTGGATACCACCCCTTCTATAGTAGATCTTTTCTGCAAATTTTGTCTAAGATTCTATCAACTTTACAAATAAATACGTTCATGAATCACAATCAGATCCACCCCACAATGTTGCATACCAAATATCAAAAGATTCTGCCTGCTGGATCTGGAGAAGAAGATTTTTTAAGAAATATGCCTGAAATGCACTAAGTTAAAATTTGGGCTCCTATACGGAGCCCAAATATAAACCCAGGGGGCCGATTTGAACAAACTTGAATCAGATCCACCCCACAATGTTGCTTACCAAATATGAAAAGATTCTGAAGCTGGATCTGGAGAAGATTTTTTAAGAAATTTGCCTGAAATGCACTAAGTTCGAATTTGAGCTTCTATAGTGAGCCCAAATATGAATCTAGGAAGCCGATTTGAACAAACTTGAATCAGATCCACCCCACAATGTTGCATACCAAATATCAAAAGATTCTGCCTGCTGGATCTGGAGAAGAAGATTTTTTAATAAATTTGCCCGAAATGCACTAAGTGCGAATTCGGGCTTCTATATTAAGCCCAAATATGAATCCAGGGGGCCGATTTGAACAAACTTGAATCAGATCCACCCCGCAATGTTGCATACCAAATATCAAAAGATTCTGCCTGCTGGATCTGGAGAAGAAGATTTTTGAAGAAATTTGCCCGAAATGCACTAAGTTTGAATTCGAGCTTCTATAGTGAGCCCAAATATGAATACAGGGGGCCGATTTGAACAAACTTGAATCAGATCCACCCCGCAATGTTGCATACCAAATATCAAAAGATTCTGCCTGCTGGATCTGGAGAAGATGATTTTTTAAGAAATTTGCCTGAAATGCACTAAGTTCGAATTCGAGCTTCTATAGTAAGCTCAAATATGAATCTAGGGAGCCGATTTAAACAAATTTGCATCAGATCCATCCCACAATGTTGCATACCAAATATCAAAAGATTCTGCCTGCTGGATCTGGAGAAGAAAATTTTTTAAGAAATTTGCCTGAAATGCACTAAGTTCGAATTCGAGCTTCTATAGTGAGCCCAAATATGAATCTAGGAAGTCGATTTGAACAAACTTGAATCAGATCCACCCCACAATGTTGCATACCAAATATCAAAAGATTCTGCCTGCTGGATCTGGAGAAGAAGATTTTTTAATAAATTTGCCCGAAATGCACTAAGTCCGAATTCGGGCTTCTATATTAAGCCCAAATATGAATCCAGGGGGCCGATTTGAACAAACTTGAATCAGATCCACCCCGCAATGTTGCATACCAAATATCAAAAGATTCTGCCTGCTGGATCTGGAGAAGAAGATTTTTGAAGAAATTTGCCCGAAATGCACTAAGTTTGAATTCGAGCTTCTATAGTGAGCCCAAATATGAATCCAGGGGGCCGATTTGAACAAACTTGAATCAGATCCACCCCGCAATGTTGCATACCAAATATCAAAAGATTCTGCCCGCTGGATCTGGAGAAGATGATTTTTTAAGAAATTTGCCTGAAATGCACTAAGTTCGAATTCGAGCTTCTATAGTAAGCTCAAATATGAATCTAGGGAGCCGATTTAAACAAATTTGCATCAGATCCATCCCACAATGTTGCATACCAAATATCAAAAGATTCTGCCTGCTGGATCTGGAGAAGAAAATTTTTTAAGAAATTTGCCTGAAATGCACTAAGTTCGAATTTGAGCTTCTATAGTGAGCCCAAATATGAATCTAGGAAGCCGATTTGAATAAACTTGAATCAGATCCACCCCACAATGTTGCATACCAAATATCAAAAGATTCTGCCTGCTGGATCTGGAGAAGAAGATTTTTTAAGAAATTTGCTTGAAATGCACTAAGTTCAAATTTGGGCTCCTATACTGAGCCCAAATATAAACACAGGGGGCCGATTTGAACAAACTTGAATCAGATCCACCCCACAATGTTGCTTACCAAATATGAAAAGATTCTGCCTGCTGGATCTGGAGAAGAAGATTTTTTAAGAAATTTGCATGAAATGCACTAAGTTCAAATTCAAGCTTCTATAGTGAGCCCAAATATGAATCTAGGAAGCCGATTTGAACAAACTTGAATCAGATCCACCCCACAATGTTGCATACCAAATATCAAAAGATTCTGCCTTCTGGATCTGGAGAAGAAGATTTTTTAAGAAATTTGCCTAAATGCACTAAGTTCGAAATCGGGCTCCTATACTGAGCCCAAATATGAACCCAGGGGGCCGATTTGAACAAACTTGAATCAGATCCACCCTACAATGTTGCATACCAAATATCAAAAGATTCTGCCTGCTGGATCTGGAGAAGAAGATTTTTGAAGAAATTTGCCTGAAATGCACTAAGTTCGAAATCGGGCTCCTTTACTGAGCCCAAATATTAACCCAGGGGGCCGATTTGAACAATCTTGAATCAGATCCACCCCACAATGTTGCTTACCAAATATGAAAAGATTCTGCCTGCTGGATCTGGAGAAGAAGAGTTTTTAAGAAATTTGCCTGAAATGCACTAAGTTCGAATTCGGGCTTCTATAGTAAGCCCAAATATGTATCCAGGGGGCCGATTTGAACAAACTTGAATCAGATCTACCCCGCAACGTTGCATACCAAATATCAAAAGATTCTGCCTGCTGGATCTGGAGAAGAAGATTTTTGAAGAAATTTGCCTGAAATGCACTAAATTCGAATTCGAGCTCCTATAGTGAGCCCAAATATGAATCTAGGGAGCCGATTTGAACAAACTTGAATCAGATCCACCCTACAATGTTGCATACCAAATATCAAAAGATTCTGCCTGCTGGATCTGGAGAAGAAGATTTTCAAAGAAATTTGCCTGAAATGCAGTAAGTTCAAATTTGGGCTCCTATACTGAGCCCAAATATAAACTCAGGGGGCCGATTTCAACAAACTTGAATCAGATCCACCCCACAATGTTGCATACCAAATATCAAAAGATTCTGCCTGCTGGATCTGGAGAAGATTTTTTAAGAAATTTGCCTGAAATGCACTAAGTTCGAAATCGGGCTCCTATACTGAGCCCAAATATGAACTCAGGGGGCCGATTTGAACAAACTTGAATCAGATCCACCCTACAATGTTGCATACCAAATATCAAAAGATTCTGCCTGCTGGATCTGGAGAAGAAGATTTTTTAATGTTTTTCCCATTGCCTACAGTGTTAAAAAGTGCTGACTCAGCACTTTTTCAAAGTCAAGAAACTGTACCCTATGATAAAACCGATGGCAATTTTTTTTTACCAATCCTTTCTGTTGGTCCTAAGGAAGCTGCACACCAAATAAAAATTCTCAGTGCCGTGCAGTTTTGGAGATATGGGCGTTTTAAATTTTTTCTATTTTTAGCTCCTGCGGTTCCCACGGGGCTGCGGGAAAATTTTTTTTTGCATAAATCAAGTACTCATGACCCAATAAGCCCTCACATAAAATTCGGTTCAAATCAGCCTCTCGGTTTGGAAAATAGAAATTTTGGGCGGGGCAAAAAATTTTGCCCCTCTCATAACAACGCCAAGTATAGCCCCACAAACTTCTCTTGAACAAATCTGAGTCTACACCTCAAAAGAAAGCTGCACACCAAATATCAAGTCTCTGCTACTGCTGGTTCATGAGAAGAAGATTTTCAAAGATTTTGGTGCCCCTTGGGGGTGTGGCACCACCCAGGAGGAGGGGCAACTTCATTTGAACAAATCTGAATTGGCATTAGGTAATAAACATTTAGCCAACATTTGAATAAAATTGGGCTAGTGGTTTAGGAGGAGAAGTCGATAATGTAAAGTTAACGCCGGACGGACGACGACGGACGCCGGACGACGGACAGAAAGTGATTAGTAAAGCTCCCCTTGAGCTTCGCTCAGGTGAGCTAAAAATCAAACACCGATACATGTATTTCAAAAACGGCATGGTCCAGAATTTTATTTTTGTATGACGCTTCCTCAGGACCAATGGAATCGGATGGATCAAATGAAAGAGTCAATGACTCTGTAGCTCAACTTGGATATGACAGGAATTAGTACTTGCTGTGACCAAGACAACTGAATAATGAATATGACTGGAATTAGTATTTGTTTTGGCCCAGTCAACAATAATAAAAGAATTACAAGGTGACTGTAATGGACTACAGATTAAGACCAATCATTGTAGATTATTATTTTTGTGTGGAAATTTTCAGTCCCAAACAAAATATTTTCAGACTAAAATTTTTTCTTCTTCTTCTTAAAATTGACCAAAATGCATCAAAACACAAAAAACTAATTTCCGGATTTTGGTCCAAAATTTTCTAAGTCCCACCCGGACCCCAAATTTTCAGTGTAAAAAAATCTTCTTTTTTTTTTGTCTTAAAATTGACCAAAACGCATAAAAAACCAAAAAACTAATTTCCGGATTTTGGTCCAAAATTTTCTAAGTCCCACCCGGACGAGAAAAACTCTGTATTATATGTAATGTATCCCATGGTACTAAACATTCATACAAAAATTTATTCAAATCAGATCTTTCATTTGGAAGTTCTGCACAAAAATCTGATTGCACTTAATTTTGAACAAAATGGCTGCTAGCGGCCATCTTGAATTTCAGACTGGACCCAAAAACACTCCTTCTCGTCCCACAGTGATAACAAAGGTACCCAAGAAGTTTCGTGAAGATCGGTTCATAAATACAGATCGGTTCATAAATACGGCCTCTAGCCCGAGCCGTATTGGGATTTGCACTCACAGTGCTGAAAGTAACACTAAATAAATCAAAGTTAGCCTAATTTCCATAATTTACGCACAAGAAAAAAACCTGTAATATATGTAATGTATCCCATGGTACTAAAGATTCATACAAAAAATTATTCAAATCAGAGCTTTCATATGGAAGTTCTGTACAAAAAACAGATTTCGGCATCGTCGGTACAAAATGGCTGCTGGAATTTGGGACTGCACCCAAAAACACTCGTTCTCGTCCCACGGTCATAACAAAGGTACCCAAGAAGTTTTGTAAAGATTGGTTCATAAATACGGCCTCTAGCCCGAGCCATAGCAGCTTGGCACTTGCAGCTCTGAAAGTAACACTAAATAAATCAAAGTTAGTCTAATTTGCATAATTTACGCATGAGAAAAAAACCCGTATTATATGTGATGTATCCCATTGTACTATACATTTATACAAAACTTTATTCAAATCAGAACTTTCATACAGAAGTTCTGTACAAAAAACTGATTTTTGCATCATCGGTACAAAATGGCCACTGGCAGCTATCTTGAATTTCGGACCACACCCAAAAACACTCGTTCCCGTCCCAGGGTCATAACAAAGGTACCCAAGAAGTTTCGTAAAGATTGGTTCATAAATACGACCTCTAGCCCGAGCCATAGCCAATTGTTGACGTACGGACAGACGGACCGACGGACGACGGGCCATAACAATAGCTCAAATTTGACTTCATCAAAGTTGAGCTAAAAAATTGCTATCAAACTTGTCATGGAGTGCCAAAAAGGGATGCCCATTTTAACACATTCTTGTGCTCCATCAACTAAATATTCTTCTTCAGAACCTTTGGGCCAACTCTAAACTAATCTGCACAATGCATCTGGGTGTAGTCAAGTTTTCTATGTTTTTTCTCAAAAGGTTTATATGCTCCTTGGGGTGGGGCTAATGCCCCAAAAGCCTAAAGTGCTTCAAAAATCATCTTCTCATAAACCACTCGCAACAATGCTTAGATTTCTGGTATGGAACTTACTTTAGTGATGCAGATTAAAGTTTTTTCAAAGGAATTCAGTAGGTCAATATCTGGGCTCCCTGTAGGAGGATGCCTATTTTGGAATCCATCCAAAATTTCTATTTCAACAACCAATGGACTGATTTGAAACAAATGTGTCATGTAGTATAGTTGGGGTGGGATAGAGAGAATCACAGAAGTTAAAAACAATAAGAAAAAAAAACATTCCTACAGACATTTTTTCGACTTCGCCTATATTTTGTCACTAAACTCTGAAACCACTTAAAGTCTTCAACATTTTGCAACATAAATCCTCGAGCCAGTCCCTATAACAAAATAACTCCACTTGACCCGAAATAAGCATTTACAAACTGCTACTAAAGATATTATTTTCTCTAATTCTGTGTAGAGCTTAAATGGTTAACCGATTAATCGATTAACCAATGATCAACGTCTTGATCGATCAAAAATAGGCCGATGAAATCGTCAGATGTGTACCCATATGCGCAACTAGTAGAAAGCTGTATGACAGAGGGCCATCACGGATGCCGACATTATGTACACCATACAAGGTATGGGTACATATAGAAATGGATTGGAGGAGTGTCTAATTTGATGGATAAAGGGTTAATATGCCAATTTACACCAAAAACTAAACATTGGAGGCAGGAAAAAGATATTAAATTTAAAAAAAAATCTTTTTTCTCGACTCCAGAACAGACACTATAGGCCACAGAACTGACACTATAGGCCAAAATCCCTATGGAGAACCCTATGTTAATTTTTGGCCTATAGTGTCAGCATTGGGGTATGGGGAATTCAGTGTTAAATGCTTTAGCCTATAATGTCAGTCCTGGGGTAGAGTTCTAAATACTTTATACTGGCAAAAATGTCTCTAATATCATTCAACCTTTGGGCGGGGAGGAATGGAAGTGCGTGTGCATGAAAGAATTTCTTTTATTAAGTTGTTGGCTCTGAAAAGGGCCGTTTTTTATTATTTTATAAAATCTGTAAAGCTACTTCTTTATCCCCATCTCTTCTTCTGTGGAGAATGCCTCCTCCCACGATTCGGCATCTTGTTTTGGGTTTACTGAAATGGTGGAAACTGGTTTGCCTAAAAGTGCTTCTTCTTGCAGTGGAACAGGTAAATCATACCATTGAGGAGCTCTATGATGGTATTGTATTTCGCCGAATGGTCTTCTTATGCACATAATAGCAGAGTTGTTCTCCAATTTCTTTTATCGTTCCTCTCTGGAAAGAGTACTCCATCAGTATTTTCTCAGAGCCATGAAGAATTCTTCTTCTGCCCTCTTCTTTTTAGACTTCTCCCAAGCCTCAACTGAGCTGCAATCGACATGTGTTGGTTCCATTTTTGCTGAAGTAGATTGTTGGAAATATATGTGTATTTATACAGATCAAAAAGGCACAAAACCATAGAAGGTGCACGGTATTAAAGCATCTACCCAGATGCTTTAATACCGCGTTCCTTCTATGTTTTGCGCCTTTTTATTGTGCGGAAAAAAATCAGGCATAAGAGGTAAAACAAAATTCGCGCAAACTTCTCTTATCTTTGTGTATTTAAACTTCATGTATTTCACCCCCTATTAACTTGGCGGTTTTTTGAGTCTCTGTCAGTTATGTTAAAAGGAAATAACAAAAATCATAAAAATAGGGTTCTGTGTACATCTTCTTCGGTTTTTTTTTCAGTTTTTCGGTCTTGGAAAAAGTAGGAGAAACCCGTGAAATCATTTGTTCTTACTTGCAGGGGTGGGGGATACCACGAGCGAAAATTACATGTGGTTGAATGAACATATGATGACAAAGCATATTCATTTGACTTTTTTGAAGTCGGTGGGGTGTGTTCAAGTGAAAACTAGTCTTCAAAATTAACATGGAAAAATGAATAAAAAAAAATGATGGGGCAAAATAAAGTGGGTATGAATTTATTGGGTGGACCAGCTTATAACATTTTTGAAAGAAGTATTCCTCAGCCTTTTTCCCCATACAAAATGTTTTTTATCTATACCTGCACATCCAGCTTTTTAGAACACAGAAGGCTGTTTGTACAGACACAGATAAAAATCAATTCAAAATTGCATTTTCCATGAAAGCTGATCCAGCTAACATTCACAAATGTCAAGTGTTTTTCACAGTGGCGGTATTTACCCATTACAAATTAAATAACATTCACCAGATGTTGAAAAATCCATCAATATGGAGGGAAAATATCGCCAGTGTGAAAAAACACTTGACATGAATAATAGTGTGACTCTCTCTTAAATTGCATTATTATCGCTTCAGGTGGAACAGTGGAGATGTTTTTTCTCCACTGTTCAGCGACAAAGCGATATAATGCAATTTAAATATACACACTGACTGGCGAAAATTATAGGCTTTACTATCAGTGGATTATTAATTTGCACATGTGCTGGAAAAAACAGATGTATTTGATCTCAAGAGAAAAATCGATTTTTTTAAAATCTGACTTGCTGGTGAATAAGATAGAGTTCTTCCCCTTTCAGCGAAACTTGTTTGATTCACTTGCCATTTTACAAGTAAAACAGAATTTATTTACCACAGTAAAACAAATACTGCCTTACTTCCTGCCTCCCCACAGAGGCTTACTCTGAGAGTGTAAAAAGGGGGTTTATGTTTTTTGCAATAGTAGGGGGGAAATATTTCGGCCACAACACTCAATGATTGGTCCTCCAATCATTGAGTGTTGTGGTCGAAATATTTCTATTCACCAGATAAAAAGGTTGTTTTATTTCAACTCTTATGCTTACACTGGGTAATATTTTGAAAAAACATGGGTAGGGTGCTGTTTTTTTTTGGTTGATTTGTCCATAAAGTTTCTCTTTTTAAGATGTTGTTGGCCCTTAAAAGGGCCGTTTTCACTGACAGGGTGGTGAATTACTCAGGCAGTACTTTACCGTATCGTCCCTGACCACTTTCTAATTTCCCTAGTCTCATCCATATAGGATGAGTAGTTTGTACAATCTCGTCTTCTGCATCTTCTAATTTCTTCACTTTTATTCTCTGCTGTGTGGTGGCAGCTTTTCGTTTTCGTCCTCCCTGTTTCTTATTTTCTTCTTTGGGTTCCAGCATCTGAAACCCCACATGGTTAATTTCTCGGGCATGAAATGAAGAGTTGAAAGTGGTGGCTGTTTCTGGCTCTTCAATTCATCTAATCTGGCCATAATCTTGTCTAAAAGGGAAAGAATTTTCCCCCACTCCGACTCATCTGTTTGCGTACCTACTTCTTTCGTCGGTGGATCGGTAGGAAGGAAATCAAAATATTTCCAATGGCATGCATCCATTGTCTGCAGATCTTCAAAATTGATGGTGGCGAGTTCAGACATCTTTTTCACTGAAATGATAAAGTCAAGAGAATTTGCCACTAATTTATATTATTAGGATTTGTTTTCCCTCCTTTTCATTTGGGGGAGCTTTGGCTTCAAAAAATAACCAATGGTAAAAAACCCGCCTAAAATCAACCAATCTCAAGAGAAGGCGGCAGGCAGAATTGCTCATTTTTTCACAATAAACATTTCTGGTGGATTTTTTCATTCAGGAAGTCTTAGCTCCAAAAATATCCAATGGTAAAAAAAAAAAAAACGCCTAAAATCAACCAATCTCAATAGATGGCTGTAGAATTGCTCATTTTTCACAATGAACATTTCTGGCACATTTTCCTTCTGTTGAATTACTATAAATACACCTGGGGAAGCTCATAAAGCCACATTTGTCTCATTGTCAGCCATGAAAATTGAATTAAGCATTGAAGTAGAGACAGCAGCACAGGAGAGTGACTGTAGGGAACAGATCATCGATCACACAGTCATTCCAAGGAAAAATCTACAAGAATTGGCGAAGAAAGGTGGTGCAGAGTCGATTTCAAGCCATGGGGTGGATGAAGCTCGGAAAGCACTCAAACTATTTCTTAGAAGGTTGATGACAGAAAGTTTCTGCTATGCCACAGACAGAGTCGGACACCCAAACCACAATATTACAAGAGCCAATGTTCTACGAGCTGCCAGGAAGAGACATGGGATAATCTTGCCAAATAAACATATATTGTTTATTTTAAAAACATAAAAACGGCCTTTTTAAAGGCCAGCATATTCTAATAAAGAGAAACTTTATGCACACTCAACCAATATAATAGAATCCAATTGAATTATTTTTTTTTTAAAAATATTTTTTTATTTTTTTACTTTTTATTTATTTTTATTTTTATTTTTTATTTTTATTTTTTATTTTTTATTTTTCCAAAAAAATATAAAATAAAAAATAAAAATAAAAATAAAAAAATAAAAAAAATTTTTATTTATTTTTATTTTTTTATTTTTCTGAATTTTTTTTAAAAAGCAGTCTATATTCTCAATGCTAAAATTCGTCTCTATTGTTCTCCCCTTACCTGCACCATTCATGTAATGGGTGGTACAGATAGGGGGTTAATTAATACTGATTGCAAACCCATTCCAATCAAGAGTTTTTCACCCCTGAGTGTACCATCCATGCAATGGTTGGTACAGCCAGAGGGTATTACAAAAAACCCATTCAAATCATGCAGTGGTGACCCTCTATAGCACGGGTGAGTAGTGGGTGGTTCACTTGTGAATTTGTAAACAGAGTTTTTTCACCCTTGGCTGTACCAAGGGTGATTAAAAAACTCTGTCTACAAACCCACTCTAATCCTGCACTACTGGCCTTCTGTGGATTGGGTATTTGGTGAATGGTTGACTTGTGAAAATTGTAATCAGTGGTATTTTCCCTTGCCTACACCATCCATTCAATGGTTGGTGGAAGGCAGACGAAAATAACTCTGAAAAGAAAAAAATATCTAAAACACCATTTTCACATTTTAGAATTTTTATTCCATGAAATTTTACATAAGTGTAGTGTCACTTTGAAAATGTTCACATCTTCTTGGCAAATTTTGCCATTTTAGGTTGAATGTCCTTTTTGGCTTTTCGTTTTCTCGACACTTTCATCAGGGGTGGTTCTGTCTCCGGGAATAAATTTTCTTCATCAACTTCCATCTTTGATTTAGTAGGTATGTCCACATTGTACAATAAAGTATCATCATCATCGTTGAATTCCTGTAACACCGTCTGCTCAGCTTTTGGATGTAAGGCAAATCCCACAGTTGGTAAAACAAGTATATTATTTAGAGGATGCATGGAATTAAACCTGTACCCTCTAGTTGTTGAAGGAGGTGGACGCTCTATCTGTTGCGGAGTCATGTTATTTGCTGTTGATAAATACATTTTCCGCTTCTTACATTCATTCATGTAATGTCCTCGCTCATTGCAAAAAAAAAACACTCTCCTTTATTGGGGCAAGCCCAACTCCAATGATCTTTTTCTTGACAAATCGAACAACTATCTTTTGGTTGTGTCAACTTACATAACTCATTGACAGGTCTTTTCACTTCATCCCATCTGGATGGCTTGTAGTATATGCATTTAACATCATTTGTCTTGTCCATTCTTGGATCTCTATTCATTTTTTAAAAAAGTTCGGAGGAGACTAAAAGCACGTCTTTCAGCCTGGCCAACTCAATCACAAGTGTGATCCACCCCACTGCCTCCTCTCACTTTTTATACTTTTTTCAACGACCAGAATTTGTGTTTTTTTCACTGAAACACAAATTTCTGGTCGTTGAAAAAAGTATAAAAAGTGAGGGGAGGCAGTGGGGTGGAACACACTTGTGATTGAGTTGACCAGACTGAAAGACGTGCTTTTCAAAGATGAAGAGGGCATTAGTAGACTACAGCGAATCAGAGGATAGTGACACAGAACCTGTAACACCCGATGCCAAGAAGTCGAGATTGACTGAGGATGAAAGGAATACAAATTCTGTACAGAATTTGTATTCCATTCATCCACAGCTATTGCGCACATCCAGAAAATTTCACTCAAAATCACATGTATGCAAAGTGACTTTGAATCAATTCGATGTCAACAATCCAATTGAGTTTCTAACTGAAATATTTGATTCATTAGTGAGAGATGTGAAGCGAGAGTGTGGTATACAAGTCAGAGATCCTGTGAGACTATCCATCGATCATCCAGGATTAGATATAGGTATATTTATTCCTTTTACCAAGGCTTTGGATGTCACTGCGAAAACAGTGTTAGACGAAATAGAAAAAGTTATTCAATCAAATGATAAGTTTACTATACACGATGGTCAGTTATCTTTGGAAGTGACACACACTTCCCTACCACAAGGGTCTGGGCGAAATACACCTATCTCATTTGCGAGTGTGGATAAAATGGTTGGAAATAAGAAAAGTGTTGTTGAAATTAAAAACTCCTGTGATTCCATGTGTCTCGCACGCACTTTGTAGTAGGGAAATGCTATGTTGATAAAGATGAATCAGACCTTTGGCGTAAGAAATGGAAAAACATAAAATATTCTGATAGACCGACACAGGAGTGGGAAGCTAAAATATTGATGGATAAAGCAGGCCTCGAATATAATAAAACTTGTGGGTATGAGGAATATCATAAAATTCAAGAGTTACTCTCACCAGACTTTGTGATCAAAATTCATCCACAATTTGTCAAAGAAAAGTTTTTATATGAACCACCCCAAACTACAAAAGATAGTAAAGTTATTCACATTTACGACCACGAGAAGCATTTTGACACCATCACGAAAATTACAGGGTTTTTAGGATGTGCTTACTCTAGTGAATATTGTAATATAGGGTATAATAACAGAGAATGCCACAGATGTTCGAAAGGCTGTGTATGTTATTCTCCACTACCATGTACACCTGAACATCCTGCTACACATGTAATAGAAACTTTGTAAGTTCATCTTTTCACAGAACTCACACAACTCTGTTACAGAACCAAGAAAAATCAATCTGTCAATTGGTGAAGAAATGTCTATCACGTAAAATGCACATATATCCAGGGAGCAGAGAACACATCTGCACTGACTTCAAGAAATGCAAATATTGCCATCAATTAGTCAAAAGCGAACATTATTGTTTCATTCCAAAATACAAAATAATAGCAGAGAACAGCACAGATGCCCCAAAGGATGTGTTTGCTATTCTCCACTACCGTGAACACCTGAACATTCTGTTCATTGTTACACTTGTAATAGGGATTTTGTAAGTTCATCTTGTTATCAAAACCACACAACTCTATTACAGAACCAAGAAAAAACAATCTGTCAGTTAGTCAAAAAATGCCTATCATATAAAATGCAAATATATTCAGGGAACGGAGAACACATTTGGGATGGTTTTAAAAAATGTAAATATTGTCATTAATTAGTCAAAACTGAACATTATTGTTTCATTCCAAAATACAAATCACCCAAGAATGACAAAATGCCGCAAGTACCCTTTGTGCTTTATGATTTTGAAACAACTCAAGACTCAGGTCTCCACACCCCAAATTACTGTGTTGCACACCGTGCATGTGGGGAGTTGTATTTGCAAGCCTATAGATCAAGAATGTATTTTCTGTGACAAAATCAAAAAAAGGGAATATATTTTTAAAGGAAAATCTACTTTGAGTGATTTTTGTGAATGGCTTTTCAGTAAAGAACATGACATGGTAACAGCAATTGCTCACAATTCAAGAGGGTTCGATGCACAATTTATCTTAAGACATCTCATTGAAACTGCTATATCAAAACCCGATGTCATCATGAATGGAAACAAAATTATTTCTCTGAAAGCTTGTGGTGTTAGACTCATTGATTCATTGAGTTTCCTTTCTGAGATTGGTACAATTCCCTAAAACATTTGGTTTAAGTGAACTTGCAAAAGGTTATTTCCCTCATCTTGCAAACACACAAGCATATCAAAATTACATCGGCCCTTACTTGGATGCAAAATCATACAAGCCTGATTCTATGTCCCCTTCAGACAGAGAAGAATTCATTAAATGGTACAATCAAAAATGTACAAGTAACGCCACTTTCAATTTTGCCCAAGAAATGTCACTGTATTGTAAATCTGATGTAGACATCCTCCGTAGAGGGTGCGGGGAGTTCAGAAAAAAATTTATTGAATGTGATGGGATAGATCCTTTCAGGGAAGCTGTGACTTTAGCTGATGCCTGTAATAAAGCTTGTTGGAAAAATTCAATGCCAGAAAACACAGTTGCCATCATTTCAGACATAGGATATCCCACTGCTGTTCGATATTCCATGAAAGCCATTAGATTCTTACAATTGTTAGCACAAGAAGAAGGCATACACATTCAACACGCACTAAATGGTGGGGAAACTAGAATTGGAAATTATCATGTAGATGGTTTTCACAAAGAGTCAAACACAATCCATGAATTCTATGGTTGTATGTGGCATGGGTGTAAGACTTGCTATCCTGACAGATTCGAGAAAAATCCAATCAATTCACAATTCTATCAATCTCTGTACAACAAAACCCAAGATCGCATAAAACATTTCAAATCATTGGGGTATAATATAAGAGGAATATGGGAACACGAATTTGATCACCTATGCAAAATAGAGCCAGATGTTCAAGCTTCTATAGACACATTTTTCCACACATGGATCCCATTCAGCCACGTGAGGCAATTGTTTGGCGGGAGAACAAATGCCAATAAATTACATTACAAAATTGATGAGAATACAGACACAGAAATTAAATACATAGACATTTGTTCACTCTACACGTATGTCAATAAACACAGAGAATATCCAGTCTCTCATCCAGTTATTCTTACAAAGGAAAATATAGACACTAACAAAATAAGGCAATACAGAGGGCTTATCAAGTGTAAGATTCTGCCACCTCAAAATCTTTTTCTGCCAGTTCTCCCCATTCATTGCAACAAGAAAATGGTTTTTACACTTGGCAAAACGTGTGCAGAACATGAAACAGATCACTGCCAACACACACCAGAACAGCATGCGATAGTGGGTACATGGACATCTGTTGAACTTGCCAAATCACAGGATTTGGGATATACCCTAATTGAGACTTATCAGATTTGGCACTGGGATGAATGGTCTTCAGAGATTTACAAACATTATGTGAACAAATATTTAAAAATGAAACAAGAAGCTAGCGGGTTTCCAGATTGGGTGAAAACAAAAACAGACAAAAACACATTTAAAAAAGATTATGCACAGATTGAAAACATTCATTTAGAAAAAAATCCAGGAAAAAGATCATTTGCTAAAACCGTGTTAAATTGTCTCTGGGAAAAGAATGCACAAAACAATGTCAAAAGTAAAACTAAATTTTTAAATGAAGCCTCAGAATATTTTTGTATAATACAGAGCAAAGACAAAATTGTGAACAATGTGGAACTTTTTGAGCATGATCAATTTGTTTTAGTAAACTATATTGACACTGCAGATGTTTTCACACCACACAATTCAGCAAATGTCATGGTAGCATCGTTTGTAACCCCGTATGCGCATTTAGAATTGTACAAAGTTTTAGAACAATTAGAAACAAAAGTTTTATACTTTGACACAGACAGTTGTATTTACATCCATAATCCCACACTTTGGAACCCAAAAATTGGAAATAGCAGGTTAGGTCAGTGGACAGATGAACATCCAGAGGCAAAAATCACAGAGTTTGTAGGATTAGGGCCAAAGAATTATGGATACAAATACATTAAAGATGGAGAAATACATACCACATGTAAAGTTAAGGGGATCACATTGGATTTCAAAAAATCACAAAAAGTTAATTTTGAGAGAATGGTTGAGTGCGCACGAGACAGAGAGAATTACAAAATAAACACTGAATACACACATAAAATTAAACGTAATAAAAACAGACAAGTCACAAGTGAAGCACAAACCAAAACATTCAGATCTGAATACACAAAACGTTTTGTAGTAGATAAATATGATACACTCCCCTATGGGTTTAAGGTATAAATATTCGTCACAAAAACTCATTTCAATTTTGAACAGAGAACAGACAAGATGTCTTTACCACTTGAGCCTGCTTTCCCTAATTATTTCTCAGAGTTAAAAAGAATTGAAAGTTTTCATTGGACTTCCTACCCAGTCTTACGATCGAAAAATGAAGAATTACCCAAAGCTGGATTTTTCTGTGTTAGGGGTGGTAAAGTGAAGTGTTTTGTATGTGGACAAGGTTTACACAATTGGGAAGAAAAGGATATTCCTTTACAAGAACATGTCAAGTATTCTCCAAATCGTCCTTACATGAAACTTATTAGAGGCTGTCAGTTATATAAACCACCCACATGTATGCAAACACCTCCCGATAAAATATTAGCAGTCATGGATAATGGGTTCACTTTAAAACAAATATTTTCAACAATGAAAAAATATGATAAAACTCTAGATGATTTTCCAGATTCAAATTCATTATTTGCACTCATGGTCATAGCTGATCAAAGTACATCATCATTTAGTAAAATAATTGGCAATCAAATTCATTATTTGCACTCATGGTCATAGATGATCAAAGTACATCATCATTTAGTAAAATAATTGGCAATCATGCCGCAGTACATTTCAGAAATAAGTTCAGTGATTTATTTACTGACGGTCCAGCAAATGATTTTCCTGACTCTTCTGTTATACAAAGCACATGGTGGAATGTAATATCTGATGCACAAAATACATCAGAACAGACAAAAGAATCATCGGTTTGATTTCAACCATGGAAGCAGTAAGACGTATTTTAGACAACAAGATCACACGTAAGGCATTATTATATGCATTCCAGTTGATTACTCCTGGTTATCTAACAATAACAAAAGATTTCATTCAAAATCAATTAGAAAAAGATGAAATGTATAGGGAGTTCTGTAATGCATTACAAATCATGAATGCTTTTTATAAAGATAATACACATCATTTTTGCACGAGAGTTATGCAGGCCTGGCATTCTGAAAAATGCAGGAGGGCAAAAAATCGCTCTCCTCAATCAGCTTAGGAGAGCAATTAGCTTTATACAGCATTTTAAGTATCCAATTGAACGCACTCATTGAAACTGAAACCAACAGACTTCATCAGTGATTTTATTAACTTTACTAAGGTAAAGCGAAATCTCTTAGACATCTAGATGTCTCACTCAACAACCGAACACACACTTGACAAGACCTGTGTGTGTACCCAGACCTGTTGTCCAAGAAAGTCATACGCCTACCACTACCACCTTCAACCCCCCAAGGGGGTTGAAGGTAGTAGTGGTAGGCATATGACTTTCTTGGACAACAGGTCTGCTTGAATCTACAGTCACATCCTGGTGCAAGTGCTTCAAGTAACAGGATAGTAGTAAAGTTAGTATATTATAGTGTCAATATTCCTTGAATAATTACTCCTCAAACTGTGATGTCAGTTGTTGAACTTGAAACTGACAGAAAAAAAATATTGCTGTGACCCATTTTGCTTCAAATGATTGCAATTGTGTATGGGTATGGTTGCAGCCATTACCTTTTACCACTAAACCACTTTCAAAATGAAATTACGTGATGTTATGTGACTTCGAAGTTAAATTACATTTTTGCTTTACAACAAAAATTTAATGTGAGCATAATACATGTAATCTCAATCATCTCAGACCAAAATATTTAGGAGGGCAATTTTCGCTCTCTTTAATTCTTTCAGGAGGGCAGTAAGGAGAGTTAAAAAATCGCTCTCCTGAAATTGCCAAGCCTGGTTATGTGGGACAATATCATTAATGATGAAGAAATCATGAATTATTTATATAGACAATGTATGCCGCAAATAAATCAGAATTCTTCAGACACTTTATTTGAGTTAAAATCACCCTTAAAACGAAAACCCACTCACAGAATTGAAGAAGATATGGAAATAGAAAGTATATAAGTCAATGTTTTGATATTCCTTTTGGTAGAAAATAAAAATCATGGCAATGAGTGATTGTTTATTGTTTCAACACCCGTGTTACATCTTTATAGCGGGGCCTAGTGGATCGGGAAAGACAGTATTTGTCAAAACGCTAATTGATATGAAACATGACTTATTTCAAACCCCACCACAAAAAATTGTTTGGTGCTATAAAGAATGGCAAACTACATATGCTTTACTTGAAGAAAGTGAGGATATCAAATTCATTGAAGGTATTCCTGATGATGAATATGAAATTGTCAGTGATGTCACTATTCCACATCTTGTAATTTTTGATGATATGTTAGGTGAAAAAGATGAAGAAAAAATTAAATTATGGTTCACGCGAAAAGGCCATCATCGAAATGCAAGTGTCATATACATCACACAAAATATGTTTCAACAATCTAAATCTAGTCGTACCATAAGTTTGAATGCGCATTATATGATTTTATTCAAAATACCTGAGATAAAGGACAGATTAAAGCATTAGCAAATCAAGTTCAATTACCCCATTTAAATGCATCTTATCAAGATGCAACGGATGCTGATCATGGTTATTTATTAATTGATTTTCATCCTAAAACACCTGACTCTTTGAGATTAAGAACTGATATTTTCCATCCTTGGGTGACACAAAATGAACGGGGCCCCATCATTTACACAAAACTATAAAAGCTACAACCCCACAATTTTTTGTATCACTTGGTAAAAAAATTGCTGATGTATACACATCATAATGGCAACTTTTATCCGATCATTAGAACGACTGAGTCAGCAGTCGAACCCATTTGTAAGAGAAAAATTACTTAAAAAAGGTTTCAAAAAATTTTTTAAATGGTTTACATTAGCAAGTAAAATCATACTCAATAAAAAAATTAAATTGCCAAAACAAACTTTAACATATATGGATAGGCATAGACAGGATCTACAACAACTTGCGAATCCAAGAGTAGATCTTGCAACCAAACGAAACATTATTTTAAAACCAGGTGGTGGTGGATTGTTTGGCGGTGTTATCACTCGTAATTTAATTCGATAGGATGGTCATAAGACAAGTTGAAATTTTCATTCACCATTTACAGAAAACAAAGGTAAAAAACAAAAATCACATAAAAAGAAAAACAAAGTGTCTAAGAAAAATTACACGAATGCAGATGTCTTAGTCACTCCTCAAAAAGAGACAAAAACAAAATCTGTTTTAGCAAAATTGACCGAAACCCAGAAAAAACCCAAAAAAAATTTTTCGGATTTTGGTCCAAAATTTTCTAAGTCCCACCCGGACCACAAATTTTCAGGGGAAAAAATTTTCGGATTTTGGTCCAAAATTTTCCAAGTCCCACCCGGACCCCAAATTTTCAGGGGAAAAAATTTTCGGATTTTGGTCCAAAATTTTCCAAGTCCCACCCGGACCCCAAATTTTCAGGGTAAAAAAAAAAAATTGGTTTTTTTTGTCTTAAAATTGACCAAAACGCAGAAAAAACAAAAAAAAATTTTTTTCAGATTTTGGTCCAAAATTTTCTAAGTCCCACCCGGACCCCAAATTTTCAGGGAAAAAAAAAAAAAATTTTTTTTGTCTTAAAATTGACCAAAACGCAGAAAAAAACAAAAAAAAATTTTTTCGGATTTTGGTCCAAAATTTTCCAAGTCCCACCCGGACCCCAAATTTTCAGGGGAAAAAATTTTTTTTTTTTTTTTTGTCTTAAAATTGACCGAAAGGCAGAAAAAACAAAAAAAATTTTTTTCGGATTTTGATCCAAAATTTCTAAGTCCGCAACAGGACCCCAAATTTTCAGCCTAAATATGAACCCAGGGATTTGGTTGGCTTCAACAAACTTGAATCTCACCCCCCCCCCCCCCCTAAGGATGCTGTATACCAAATATCAAAACATTCTTATTGCTAGATCTGAAGAAGAAGATTTTTCAAAAATACTCCTCATACTGCACTAATTTAAACATTTGGGCTCCCTTAGAGAGCCCAAATATCGACCGAGGCAATTGATTTCAATAAACATGTGAAACAATCTTACAAAGATGTTATATGTGAAATTTGAAAGCTTTTGGAGCAGTGGTTTCGCAGAAAAGTAGTCTTATGTTTTTCCCATTACCCACAGTGTTAAAAAATGCTGACTCAGCACTTTTTCAAAGTCCCCAAAAACTACCCCATGATAAAACCGATGGCAATTTTTTTTGATCATTCCATTCTGTTGGTCCTAAGGAAGCTTCACAACAAATAAGAATTCTCAGTGCCATGTAGTTTTGGAGATATGGGCGTTTTCATTTTTTTCTATTTTTAGCTCCTGTGGTTCCCACGGGGCTATGGGAAAAAAAATTTCGGCATAAATTAGGTACTTATGACCCAATAAGCACTCATGTAAAATTTGGTTCAAATCGGCCTCGCGGTTTGGAAAATAGAAATTTGGGGCGGGGGCCAAAATTTTTGCCCCTCCTTTAACATCGTCAAATATAGCCCCTCCAACTTCTCTTGAACAAACTTGAGTCTACACCTCAAAAGGAAGCTGCATACCAAATATCAAGTCTCTGCTATTGCTGGTTCTTGAGAAGATTTTTTAAGAATTGGAGCATTTTTGCCCCATCACTCTGCTCAATGTGAGCCGAAACCTAACTTGACAAAAAATCAAAGTCCGCAGACACAACCCCTTCTCACATGAAATTTCATTAATATGCGGCCAGTGGTTTGGGAGAAAAAGCCCAAACACCACCTTCACGGCGGACGACGGACGAAAAGTGATCAGAATAGCTCACCCTGACTTTCAGCCAGGTGAGCTAAAAAATATTCCAATGACAGCACGATTCACAGCTTTGAATGCACCCAAAACTGTTAAGGGGGTAAGATCTTATTTTCGTTAAAATAAAAACGGATGACACATATGACTACTATATCATTTTATAAATGCTCTTTGTTGAGGTAAGATGGTAAAACAATCTCGTAAAATTCTGCTAGTCAAAAAATATGGTGGGGTACTAATGGCACTAAGTCAAACTCCACCAGCATTTCAAAAACAAATTATGAAAAATGCACCTAAAGAATTAATTAATTGCGTGGCAGAATGTCGTCATAATCTTTTAAAAAGAAACATACATCTTTCCCCTGCTCAGAAACAAAAATTACACCCGAAACGTAAACAACTAAGATGGCTTGCTAGTAAATCGTTATCACTTAAAAAGAAAAAACAAATTTTAAATCAAAAAGGTGTTTTTTTACCATTACTTGGGTTACTTGCACCCGCTGTAGGACTTGCAACAAATCTTGCAAATAAATTGGTGAGTAAAATATGAAGAAAATGGCTGTTGTACCTTATCAAATGATGGAAGAAATGCAACAATACAGAAGTGAAAAATCACAGCGTCCAAGATTACCACCTGACCCTCAAATTACTAATACAGCACATATGCAGAATGAATTATCATCTGTGTTAGAAAATTCAGAATTATTAGAAAGTGAGAGAAAACAAAAATATGGTGAAAATTTACAAAAGTTTCAAATGTCATATAAGAAGGCATTACAACCATCATTGATTATGCCTGAGGTAGACCGAAAGTCATTGTTTTTACGAGATCGCATTATAGAAAGTGTTCCTGTCACAATGAGGCGTAAAGCAACTTCATTATTATCTGCTTTATCGTCTCACCCGCACATGAGTTGGGATGGTCAGGGTGTTTTAAGCTATGATGGAGAACCCATAAAAGGTTCAAATATCATTGATTTAGTCAATGATGTTCTCAGACGTCGAAAAGACTTTAAACCAAGAGGCTGGGAGATATTCAATCGTGGATTAAAAGATATAAATATTCCTCAACATTTTGTTGGAAATCGTGAACGTTGGGTGTGGATGAAAAGAGAAGATGGCATACCCAATGAATATCAAAGTTCTCCTCAAGATAGTTGGTTAGATAGTTCTGTTTTAACATCTCCAAAACGTAAACTTCTTCAAGTAAAGAAAACATCTAGACATAGATTGGCAAAAAACAAGTGTTTGACCACCGAGGTGGTATTAGTCCCCTACGGTGCTTTTCTGACATAAGGTGTTTTTGTCACAGAAGACACTAGAGTATATAAGCATCTTGGATTTTTAAAAAAAAATATTGAGCATGCATAATCCCCTCACAACCCTTTATCCATGTATCATATATGAAAGGCGTAGCTTGAACCATGTTGGAGGGAGGGGTGGTAACATAAAATAGTGAAAAAAGCTTAAAAAAACACAACAAAAATGGCCACCATGCCGCCATCTTGGATTTTGAAGAACAAATATTGAACGTGCATCATCCCCTCCCAACCCTCTATCCATGTGCCAAATATGCAAAGTGTAGCTTGAACCATGTTGGTGGGAGGGGTGGTAACATGAAAATAGAGAAAAAAAGCTTAAAAAACACAACAAAAATGGCCGCCATTCCGCCATCTTAGATTTTGAAAAAACAATTTTGAGCGTGCATCATCCGATCAGAACCATTTATCCATGTACCAAATATGAAAGGTGTAGCTTGAACCATGTTGGTGGGAGGGAAGGTAACATCAAAATAGAGAAAAAAAGCTTAAAAAACACAACAAAAATGGCCGCCATTCCGCCATCTTGGATTTTGAAAAAAAAATTTTGAGCATCCATCATCCCCTCAGAACCATTTATCCATGTACGAAATATGAAAGGTGTAGCTTGAACCATGTTGATGGGAGGGGTGGTAACATGAAAATAGAGAAAAAAATGCTTAAAAACACAACAAAAATGTCCGCCATTCCGCCATCTTAGATTTTGAAAAAAAAATTTTGAGCGTGCATCATCCCCTCAGAACCATTTATCCATGTACCAAATATGAAAGGTGTAGCTTGAACCATGTTGGTGGGAGGGGTGGTAACATCAAAATAGAGAAAAAAGCTTAAAAAACACAACAAAAATGGCCGCCATTCCGCCATCTTGGATTTTGAAAAAAAAATTTTGAGCGTGCATCATCCCCTCAGAACCATTTATCCATGTACCAAATATGAAAGGTGTAGCTTAAAGCATGTTGGAGGGAGAGGTGGTAACATAAAAAACAGACGGACAGACAGATGGACAGACAGACGGACAGACAGATGGACGGAGTGCAATCCTATAGTCCCCTTACGGTTCCCGTAGGGGACTAATAAAATTTCTAATAAATGGGTGGCCTACTGAATAATTTATTAACCGAAATATATTACAATACGAATCACCCCGCAAGCTATAGTGGTGTACATAAATTATACAAAGCAGCCCACAGTAAAGATAAATCTGTTACAGTTGATCAAGTTAAAAAATGGTTGAAAGGAGAGAGGACTTACACTTTACATAAACCCATTCGTAAAAAATTTGCAAGACGTAAGACTATAGTGGGTGGAATTGACCATCAATGGCAAATTGATTTAGCAGATTTACAACGTTTACAATCTTACAATGACTGATTTCGATAGTTAGTTTGTGTCATTGATGTTTTTTCAAAATATGCATGGGTTTTACCCATAAACAATAAATCAGAACAAACACTAATAAATTCCTTCCAAAGAATTTTAAAAACTTCTGGACATAAACCATTATCTTTACAGTCAGATAAAGGTTCTGAATTTAAAAATAAAGATGTGCAAAACTTTTTAAAGAAACAAAAAATTCATTTTTTCACAACAGAAAACCCCGAAACAAAAGCTAGTATTGTAGAAAGTTTCCAACGCACATTGAAAACCCGAATGTGGAAATATTTTACTCACAAACGTACATTAAGATATATTGATTTGTTACAAAATTTAGTTGATTGATACAATCACAGTTTTCATCGTAGTATTCAAAGAACCCCCGCATCAGTGACAATAGATAATGCAATAGAGGTAACTCAAAATCTGTATGGTAAAAAATCTAAAAAGAAAAAAATAAAATTTAAAGTTGGTGATATAGTACGTATTAACAAAACCAAACGTACATTTGAAAAAGGATATTTACCAAATTGGACAAAAGAATTATTCAAAATCACTCATATAAAACATACAACACCACCCACTTATAAACTTGAAGATATGGTTGGTGAAAATATACAGGGAACATTTTACCCACAAGAAATTTAAAATATAAAAGATGATAAAAAATATATCACTGATTCGGTTCTTGCCAGACGTTCGAGACGTATTGGTAACAAACTCATTAAGGAAAGTACATTGGGAAGGTTATCCCACACAATTTGATAGTTGGATAGTAGAAACAGATTTAGTATAAAAGGAATATGTCACTAAATGAAAATACATTGAGTGGTGAAAGTGCAAGTGTTGAAGTACAAAATCAACAACCACAATTTAATTGTTGTGGAAGTCTTGTTGCAAAAGATCAAGTATCTTATTTCACACAAATAATTGTCATTTATGCAATTATAATTACGGCTATCATTCACCTTAGTTTACAATCACCAAACATAGAATTGTGGTTAGTATTATTAAGTAGTTCTTTAGGATATATTCTTCCAAGCCCAGGTTTAAAATATTTGAAACCACACGAGAAGAAAAATGAATTCGTTTTACGTAACACTACTGAGTGATAGTTCTATGGATATGTTTCCAAATAACACACAATGTTGTTTTCAAACAAAATTATCTAAACCGATTCATATTAATAAAGAACATTGGGAAGTGGGATTAGTTGAAGTAATTTTACCATCTGAGGCAAGAAATATAACAGATGATGAAACAAATTTTAAAATCATTATGACAGATCCGAAAATATCAGCACGCATTAATAATATTAATAAATCGTTTTTCAAACATACAGTACGTAAGGGTGTTGCTGCTGTTGAGCTAAGTATTTTGCCGGGGGCATATGCACATGGTGGACATGTTGCAGAAGCAATAGAATCCGAAATTCAAGACAAACTGGGTGATATTTTTAAAGAATTTGGTGTGTCATTTCATCTTGGTTATTCATCTAGAAATTCACGTGTAAAAATTGTATCAAATAGTATTGCAACAGTTGGACTTGAATTATCAGAAAGTTTATCACAAAAATTGGGGTGTAAAGATGGTATGTTTCCAGTAATTTTTCCTAACACAGCAAAAGATGCATTTAAATATAACGTGGATTTAAATATGGATTTTAATCAACTCTTTATTTATTCTGATATTATTATTTATTATTTATTGGTGTTTAAGGTCACATACTTATGAACAATGGCTAATCGTGACCGTGACAGTTTTATGGGTGGAGGAAGCCGGAGTACCTGGAGAGAACCACCGAGCAACGACGAGCAGCTGTCAGCTCTCCAACATCGTAACTCTGAACTCTGCACCGCAGCACAGGCAGGGTTAGATTGGTTGAAGACATGCGCACCATCGACGTGCAGTATGCCTCAGTACACAGCGTCATCGTGCCCCCATGTAGGCAATCGGGGTGAAGTGTCTTGCCCAAGGACACAACGCGGCTGCCGCAGGTGGGATTCGAACCGAGGACCTCTCGCTATTCTGATATTGCAGATTTTACATTTCTTGGTGATATAGAAGCGCCTATTTTACGTGTGATACCCTTTGAAACATGTGACGAATCTCTGCACACTCATAAAGAATTTGATAATGTACATTATGTACCAGTATCAAAATCTTCTTTTAATCATATCACTATAAATATAATTGGGAATACTGGTAAAAACATTCAGTTTTCAAGTGGTAAGAGTGTTGTCAAGTTGCATTTTAGACAGAGACATCAACTCAATTTAAAAAAATATGCCTCCAGTATATCGAGGTGTGGCATGGCAATACGGATATGGATCAGGGTCTATTTTTCGCTCAGCAATAAGATAGCTGTACCATTAATAAAACCAGTTGCAAAAAATGCATTTCGAAGTTTAAAAGAAGGATTAAAACATGGTTTAGAAATAGCAAATGAATTGCTGAGCAATCGTAAACCATCTAAAGAAGTAATGCTCACCCATGCAAAAGATCTTATGACATCTGTGGGGAAAGCTGCATTGGGAATAAAAAGACAGAAACGAGAACCAAAACATCACTCTGCTGTTCGTTCTCAAAGAGGGAAGACACGTAAAAGGCAATATTATTCAAAACGAAATTCAAGACCACTTGATATATTCGATTAAATCATGATGTTACATGGATCTTCCGAACATTTTTGTAGTGGATTTGATCCAGATAATGTATCACCAACATCAAGTGGTGTCGAAAATATTGGTGAGATTGAGCAATTTCCCATTGCATCTTTAAACAATTCTTCACCAATAGAATTTTTAATCCCCAGACAAACAACCAAGTGGTTAGATCTTGCAGCATCTACACTTGAGGTTCAGTTCAATATTACAAAGCAAGATGGGAGTGAAATGGAAGATGATACAAATATTACCCCATCAATAATTTCTTTCACAGCATGTTCAGTAAAATTGATGTGACACTGAATGGTAATTTGATAACCACCAATACAGACATGTATCCTTATCGAGCATTTTTTGAAAATCTGTTAAGCTATTCAAAAGATGTGAAAAAAAACACATCTAGCTGCTAGTGAGATGTGGTATATAGATACCCCTGGTCAACATACTGCAATTGCTAAAGATTCCGCAAACAAAGGTTTGATTGAACGTCACAAATTAATTGCAAACAGTAAATCTGTACAACTAAGAGGAAAATTGCATTTAGATCTTTTTGTGCAAGAGAAATATTAAACAAACGGTGTGGAAATGAGAGTTAAAATTCATCGTGCTCCGACTAAATTTTGTCTGATTGGTGGTGTAGATGGAAAAATAGAAATTCAAAAAGCCATATTCAGAATACCGGCCTTGGATTTAATTCCTAAATTTGCAAATGATCTGAATGCACAAATAGATCGAACAAATTATAAAATCCCCATTAGACGTACTGAAATTAAAACCGTTACCATTGGAAACGGTCTTCGATCAAAAATAGAAGACCACCTGTTTCATAAACAGATGCCAAAACGAATAATTCTTGGCTTAGTTTTGAATAAAGATTTAAATGGAGATATTGGTACATCTCCATTTAATTTTCAACATTTCAATTTGAACAAGTTGGAAATCACAGTGGGTGGACATTCCATTAATCACGTCCCTTTGAACCAAATTTCGAAGGTGGACTTTATCTAAATTCATATTTATCATTGTTTGAAGCAATGGGGTATTTTGGACAAAATGAAACATTTAATATATCAATGCAGGATGATGCAAAAGGATATACCCTCTGGGGAATTGATTTGACACCTGATCAATCAAGCAGTGGACCATTAGCTCACCCTATAATGTCTGGCAACCTTCGAATAGATCTTCAGATTGCTGAAGCTCTGGCACAGGTGATCAACATTGTCGTATATGCAGAATTTGATAGTGAAATACAAATCAATAAGTTCAGAGAAGTGATATTTGACTATTAACAATGAGTGAACATTGCAAGATGCACAGAGAAATGAGAAGAAGAATACAAATAATGAGGCAAGTGAAGACAAAAAATGAAAAACTGTTCCTTAGATTATTTAAAGAAATTGTTGTAAATGAAGTGACACCTTTGATAAAAGAAGAAGTGAATAAACTGTGTTATGGATGTCAAGGAACACCTGGAGCAAAACATGACTTTTGTATAAGAAAGGATGTAAGAATATGGATTGAAATGTATTTGAAAGACTGTATGGAAAAAGTGTGTATATCAAGTGTACTATATAAACTGTTTGAACAAGCAAAAAAATGGAACATTGAAGGATGTTTTACATATATGAATGTGAACTTTAAAATTAACACACAAGAAGACATTCAAAATTGGGCAGATTTAGTAGAAAAAGAGTGGGGATATTACACACCACTTGTTAAAGAAAAAGAAGAAGTTGATTAAAAAAAGTACAACAGCCCTTTTTTAGGGGTAAGAAGAGATGGACACCACTCAACTACAATATGTTCTTGACAATTCTCCAAGGTTATCATCATTGAATGGAAAAGTGTGTTCAAGAGACTTATTACCAAAACAAAAGCATAAACACAGAAAAGCTTATATTGTGAACACAGGTTCATCAAACGAACCAGGAAAACATTGGGTGGTGATATATTTCAAAGACAATCATTCAGCCATCTACTTTGATTCTTATGGCTTACCACCATTACATAAAGACATATACAATTTCATAGTGAAAAACACAGATTTGTGGACTATAAACACAATGAGGGTACAAAGTGCTCGTACTGTGGTGTGTGGTATGTACTGTACAGTACTATGATCACAAAAGCGGTCTTTTAGTCGACCGGCTCTCGATCCGGCTTCGGTTCCGTCGCGATTGAGAATCGCGGTTCTGTCGATAAAATGCAGCACTCACAGAATTGAGAAAAAATCGAGACAAAATTTAGGTACAATCGAGAGAAAATCGCAACGGAGACACCAATACATTGTGAGATGATTTGTTACATGTATTCCTCAACAGTGAAAACGAATTTCGACGTGAACGGATCGCAGATTCTAAGATTCGTTCGATGTATTCGTATGTCACAATTAAAAAAAAAAAAAAATCCAGTCGAGTTACAAACCTGAAGATATTTTCCGACTCGCCCCCTTTTCAAATCGACAAAAGTATAAATTTTGAAAGAAAAGTGTGCGGAGATGTAAATAGATGTGAACAAGTCAACACTATTATAAGAATAGACCTGGTCTGTGCGGGTAAATCCTCAGCGCATCAAACTGAGATCGAAAAGTATTAAGCCTACAGGCTTAACTCCACCCGTCTTTTATTTTATGGAAATACAGCCTATTTGATACCTTGCGAAATCTCTGGTAGCTAAGAGAAGCAGAGTATTTCAAGGTCCATCAATGAATGTCATGAATGATTTAGCAGCTAAGTCCCCCCCCCCCCCCCACTCCCCCAACAAAACATCCTCCAATATAGTTTGGTGCAGCCAAACAGGCCAACATTGCCCCGAGTTTCGGTTAAAGTGAAAATGAAATCATATAGGCTTAATTTTTTTTAAAAAAAAATTCAGAAAGTGATGGCCCGATCTCTAGGCAGATTCAATTATTTTTTTAAAAATGATTTCCTGAAAAAAAAACATGTCTGTAGCCTCCTAACTGGAACACGCTCAGTCAAACGAGAGCTCACGACCTGAGCTATAATTTAAGTTGATGCGAAAAACGATTTTTTTTCAGTTAGACTTGGCTGAGCTTTTTACAGAACTATCTATTTAACCTACCACTGGATGCAGCCAAGAGTTAACAAATAATTAAATGATTAAAACTACTTCCATTTTCAAAAGTGGGGTTGGGCAAACAAAATTGTATCTGAATTGACCCCGCCCCCTCCGTACCACCGTCTGGGTGTCGATAGAAATATTACTGTCAATTGGTAAAATTATTATAAAAAATAAACAAATAAAAAGGCGGCCATATCCATCGGCTGTTTTGGGGTGAATCGATATTCTGATCGGACATGCATTTCCGAGTTAAATGGTTCAAGAAAAGCGTATCATATGAAAGAACAGGCCAAAAAGTGTGTTTTTTAAATACGGGGGCATTATTTTTTTACAACTTTCAAACAACACGTGTTTGAGGAGTCCGACATTTTAGCGTTTGAATGTTTTTCGCTCCGCACAGTTCGCCCCGCCGGGTTAAATTAAAGTAACATAACTTAGTATTTTGGTCTAGAGGGTTTGAAACGAATTCTGGAGTCGTTCAAGTTGAAGTATGTCTCCTGTGTGCTGCAAGCTTTTTCTCACAGAACCTGAGCACACTGTGTGAGTGGAAACTCCACTACATGAGTGTTTTTGTCGTAATCAGCCAATTTATTTATTTATTTATTGGTGTTTAAGGTCACATATTTGTGCACAATGGCTAATCATGACAGTTTTACGGGTGGAGGAAGCCGGAGTACCCGGAGAGAACCACCGAGCAACGGCGAGCAACTGTCAGCTCACCAACATACCAACACCCCACAAGCAGGGTTAGCATTGGTTGAAGACAGGTGCACCATCGACGTGCAGTACGCTTTAGTACACAATGCCACCGTGCCCCCCAATGGGGGTGAAGTGTCTTGCCCAAGGACACAACGCGGTTGCCGCAGGTGGGCCGATCGGCACCTCTACCTACTGAGCCACCGCGCCTCCAATCAACCAATACTTACCACTCTTCTAATCCCAGCCACTCAGTGTATACTGTAGGCAAATTATGGCAGTTATGAATCATGAACATGCTCAGTCGAGCACTGCATCAACAATGCTAATGTTGGTGGTTCGCGTCCCGGTCCTGATCCAAATCCGAAGTCTTTTTCAGGCACGTAGCCTAGAGTCTACAATATCATGTGTAGAAGATTGGGGGGAGGGGGGGGGAGGGGGTAACCAGTACACCTCAGTGTTGTTGTTCCCCCACCAAAAAACATTGATTCTATGCAAGACCCTCCCCCACCCCACCCACCCACCCCCCGGCCATTCTCTGACTGTGCACCTGGTATATTTACATGTACATCCACTGAAGTTAAATAAATAAAAGTTCCGTCAGAGTCTACGCACTTTCAAAAATAGTGAAGTAGGACTGATCTACAATTCCATCGAAACTCCACCAGCGGGAAAGGCCACACCCACCTCAGGGCTATGACCATCGGATATGCATGTGCCAGAAGAAACAATTCACACCCCCCCCCACACCCCCCCACACACACACACAATAAGAAATCCTAGCTTCACTTCTGGATAACAGCCTTGCTTTGAAAACACAGACAGATGAAGTTTAGAATCAGGCTTTTTTCTTCAACTCAAGAAATAGTTCATTGAATTCGGCCAGCAGATAATTTTGACTTATTCCCAATTAATCGACTTTGGATATATAGAGAAGTCACACCTCAACATCCTTATAGAGTTAGCACATATAACTATAATTAATAATTGTTCAGCAATTAAAATCACTGGCAATAATCTTTTTAATGAGACAGTCACCGCAATAGGATTAGTGATCAGAAGTTAAATCAGCTACCGATTATTGTATAAACCTTATGTTATTCTTATGAGCCTATTGATATGGACGGTTTAGCTCGAATTTTACTTCAAAACAACCGCTGGACAATAATACTCTGGCAGCCAAAGACATTTGAGATGAAGAGAGAAAGGTGAACCGTAAAAACACGTTTAATCAGAATCACGGAATACATATAGCTCGTTTATGATGGGCGGGGTGGGGTGGGGCCAATTTTTGTTTTTCAAGAACCATAGGCACATGAGTCTGGCACGACTACAGTCCTCCGTTACCAGAGAATCGACGTGGCAGAGGGGGGGGGGGGGCAAGGGCAATGCATCACTCGGGAAGGGAGGTGTATATACAGGGGGGGGGGGGGGCTTAAATGGATTGAATTGACCTGGATGAATATTTTGCGGATCAATATTCATAACCAAACTAATTACGAATTGACTTGATAACGAATTGGCACTTTCGCCATTAAAAACAGCTATGAACTAAAAGTCCGAAAAATTGATGCTTCACATGCTTCTTAAAATACAAATGTGTTCATGTGATGTCAGTCATTTTGAAAATTAAAGGGATAAAATATCGTTTTTTTTATTTTTTAAGATCCCAACAACCAACAAAACTCTTGAATTTCTAACGGAGTTGGAAACGATGATATTGTATTCACCCCAAACGACAGATTGTGGTGAAATGCGTGAAACTGAAACGGAAAGTACAAATTAAGTTGAGATTGGAGGGTGCTGCCTACACAATGTCAGAGTGGAGGGACAACACAAAGAGAGGGAGTGGTGAAAGACATAGTGGGAGGAGCGGGGGTGTCTGCCTCAAGTCCATGTTCATCATGATTTTCAAATTCAGATGAATATGATTATGAATTTATGTTATGATTAATGTTGCGGTGTGGGCAATCGCGACATCTGGGAAGTGTTCAATTTGACCCTTTTTAGAATACACAACAACTCGATACATTGGTTAGGCCTACATGTACATTAACATTGCAAACCGGTTACATTTGTACACATGCAGTTCCCTCCGACAAAATCGCGGTGCTGTCGACGTTAGCGAAAAATATCTGCGAAAATCCAATCAGCAGAATGGAGATTGTGTTTCGCTTTAGCTGCGATTCTGTCGATAAGGTTTTTGTCTTGTCTGTCAACTAGATTGCGACCGTGTCGAGAACGCGCCGCGATTTGGTGTCCGCTTTTGTGATCACAGTACTGTATATTTGTTTTAGATCATCTTGCAAGAGGATATGATTTGAAGACAGTTCTTACTATCAAATTCGATCCAAGAAATTTCCAACAGAATGACAGAGAAGTCTGTCGATGGTTTGCACAAACTTATAGACATTATTTTATGTAATCATGATCAGGTGTCAAAACCACCCACAGAGTTTTTTTATAAAAACATTTTTTCTATTGTATAAATTTATTATGTATCACAGATAGGATATTTTAGCATTTTTTTCCAAAAATCTTAAGCGATAATGCTTTATTTCAAGACACAATTCTGGCTACACATATTTTCTCAGCAAAATGGAATCTTGAAATAAAGTGGTATCACACAAAAAAATCTCGATGTAAAAAGGTTTTGTATAGATAGACAAACTCAGATCTCGATGTATATATGCTTCTCACTTCATATATTAAACATTGGTACCTAAATTAATTCTTATTGTCTGTTTAAAATGTAGCAGTGCCCACTAGCTCTCCATAGCAGTAAAAAAAGAGAAGAGATACTTCTCTTTTTTTCACCATTCTATCTCATACGTGAAAACGAGTTAAGACATACTTCTCTTTTCCAGTGTGGGTAAGAGACTGCATGTTTAACAACCAATCCCTCCATTCAGTAAAGTGTTTTGCGGTTGAAAGTATGGAGAGGTTGATTAATAAACATATATTTTGCCAGTATAAAGTAATCAGAACTCTACCCCAGGACTGACACTATAGGCCAAAGCATTTAACACTGAATTCCCCATACCCCAGGACTGTCACTATTGGGACAAAATTAACATAGGATTCTCCATAGGGATTTTGGCCTATAGTGTCAGTTCTGTGGCCTCTAGTGTCAACATTGGAGGCAGGAAAAAGATTTTAAATTTAATATCATTTTCCTGCCTCCAATGTTGACACTATAGGCCACATAACTGACACTATAGGCCAAAATCCCTATGGAGAATCCTATGTTAATTTTGTCCCTATAGTGACAGTCCTGGGGTATGGGGAATTCAGTGTTAAATGCTTTGGCCTATAGTGTCAGCCTTCACTACTGATATCTGAAGCACGTTTGGCTACGAGTTGTTCTCTGGAAATATTATTTTATTATCAGTTCTGGTACGAATACGGTTGCAGACTTCCAGGAACGACTGGTGCCTGCTGAGTTAATAGCATATATTTTTCGTATTCTACAGTTAAAACTAGAAGCCCTGTCATCAACTGGGCGCTTATCTGGGCTTAATTGCGCGTAGGAATTGCGCGCAATTGCCATATCAAATTGCATCCAAATCGCTGCAGGTTCTCCTGGTTACTCATAGTGAACACAAGCAATGTTTCTGCCAATGGACCTCCGGGTTACCCGGAGGTCCATTGGCTGAAACATTGTTTGTGCACAAGCCATATGTACAGAATTTGATAGCCGTACTATGGTCCTAATGCGTAGATTAATGCGCTGATCGACGTGCTATTTGTGCGCATTTCATGACAGGACTTTTGGTTTATCTGTGTACATCACAACCAACCTCCATTTTTGGTGTATAATTTGTGTATATTTAATTTGAATTTACGAAATATCAGAGGTGGGAATTTAAAAGTATACAAATTTCCCCTACTTATATGGCACCTTAAGAGACTCTACAGCCTCAACCCCACTCCAATCCCGTTATCCATCCCAGTTCTATTGGGAGACCGAAACATATCTGGCAGGCCGAACCTTCTCCAGAATGATGCGCCCAGGAGGAACGTTTTAGTCAGGTCGTAAACAAAACCCATGAGTTGAACTCTTGTGACACTGGGGTTCCAAGTCTCCTGCGCAGCCCACTAGGTATTCACCTTGAGGTCTGCTATCAGCTTCAGCCATTTTAAAATGGCGGATTTTATTTATTGATGTTTAAGGTCACATATTTATGCACAATGGCTAATCATGACCATGACAGTTTTACGGGTGGAGGAAGCCGGAGTACCCGGAGAGAACCACCGAGCAACGACGAGCAGCTGCCAGCTCCCCAACATCGTAACTCCGCACTGCACTGTAGCACAGGCAGGGTTAGATTGGTTGAAGACATGCGTACCATCGACGTGCAGTACGCCTTAGTACACGGCGTCATCGTGCCCCCACACGGACAATGGAGATGAAGTGTCTTGCCCAAGGACACAACGCGGTTGCCGCAGGTGGGATTCGAACCGAGGACCTCTCGGCTTGCAGCCTGCACCTCTACCTACTGAGCCTCCGCGCTCCCAAAATGGCGGATCAAATAGAGTAGAAGAAAGACGTTTTTCGGTAGGAACAGAAATTGTGCTGTTGTGTACGTTAAAATGCCCAGATCTTTCCTATTTCTGTCCCAATCTTTTTTCGAGAGATTTTGTGATCGACTTGGTACAAAAATGAGTGCATGTCACCGCCAAACAATAGCATTCGACGCGTTTTAATGCGCGAGAGTCACGTCGATATTTCATGTTTTGATCTCAAATGTTTATTTCTAAGTTCGGCATAGCATCTCGGTATAATGTATCGTAAAATACCGTCGTCATTTTGACACCTACCACCCTACTGTACTGCAATTAGTTCAAAAGTTAAAGCTGATGTTATCTTTCTGCCCCCACCCCCACCCCCCCCCCCCCCCCCCCCCCCGGGGTAGGCCTAGCCCACGGGGCGATGGACGTTTGGGACTTCGCGTACAACGTGATACGGTGGTATGGCAAAAGGACACCATTTCTCACTTTAAAATAAAAAAAGTCCTAAGTATCGACAATGATGAATGAAAATCCCGGTCCAAAAATTCCCAAGTACAGGTATCGGGATTTTCAAATGTTTATTTCCAAATTCCAGGTGTAGTATCACATCCTCACATGATGCATCTGAAATAAGGCCCAAGTCTGTTATAGTTATACCAACAACATCCCTTGGTTACATTTTAAATTCTGCAGGTAATCCCACCCATCCCATCGTCCACACACCCGTAGAGTTGATAAAGAAATACTGGGAATTCAAATGTTCAGTAATATAATATGTTTTTCAACTTATTCAGATACATGCAAACAACAGGTA